>JAJOZX010000627.1:855000-1182500 GCA_023014485.1 Bathynomus jamesi
TTTAAATACTTATAAAGGCAGTGTTTATTAAAATACATTTCATTTTCAAAATGTAATAGAATCTACAGACATTATTTAATTGTTTTGTCAACGCCTGTTTTCAAACTGACGTCCGTTCTGGTCCAGGCACTGCTGATAACGCGAAGCAATGGAATCGCAAACATCACGAAACATTTCGTTTGGTATTTGTGTGCATTCTCGTTCAATGGCTGCTCTCAATTCAGCGACTGTTGCAGGTTTTATAGCGTAGACTTTGTCTTTTAAGTATCCCCATAAAAAAAAGTCTAGTGGTGTGAGGTCTGGTGAACGCGGAGGGTATTCTACGAAACCCCTTCGTCCAATCCACATCCACATCGTGCCAAGTACCACTCGCAATACTCCACTCTTCGGTCCGGATCATCATCATCTTCATTAATAGCATGGACTAATCTTGGAATGTAACTTTTCCATTGACAGCGCTTCAAAATGCGTTGGACAGACGATTCTGAAATTCCTACCTCACGACTCGCTTGCCGCACAGATTTTCTTGGACTTTGGTGATACGTTTCCAGTACTCTTTCTTGCTTTGTGGGGCTTGTCGATGTCCGTGGTCTTCCGGAACGCTTCTTGTGGACATTCTGAACAGTTCCATCGGCTTCAAACTTATCTCTAATTCGAGTGATGGTAAGTCGCGTTGGTGGATCTGTTTGAAACTCCCTCCTAAACTGTCTTTGCACTTCAACTGCGTTTTCACACTTCCAGTAGCATTTTAGAATGAATTTCCTTTGTTCAAAGCTTAGTCTGACTGCCATTATTAATTCTAATGGGTTTAACTTGGAAAGAAAGAAACATCAATTGAGCTATCAGCTGTTAAAGTGTGTATACATTTTTTTGGGACGCCCTATATATATATATATATATATATATATATATATATATATATATATATATATATGCTGAATAAAAACTCCAATCTATTATACCTTCCTGAAGAACGAACCCCAATAATGCATCCACTATAAAATAACGGGCAAATATAAACTAGGCCACTTTTTTGGGGACACCCTATACGTACGAGTTGGCCTACACGTGAGAAACTGATAAAAGTGAATACAAATAACAAATAAGCTTAAAATTCAACCCACTTTTCAAATTTTAGAGCCTATTTGTATTATTACTTGAATAAATTGTAACCTAAAACAAAGCCTATTGTTAAATGCGAGTGTAAAGTAAACAAATGTACGATACTATTTACATTGCCTTGGCTTTGCTCCCGAATTTTTTATTCTGATGAAGGTCACGCGTGTTGCTCCACCTTAGACCTATAGCTTAACGCGCAATCCGAACCACGACCCATGACGGGTGCTCAGAATTTATGAAGTTCTCACTCGAACTCGATCTCACGACCTCCCGATCAACGGCCCAGCGTCTTAACCACTAGGTTACCCAGGGTACCCATTTATCTACCAACCAATTTTCATTGTATGGAAGGACGAACAGCTGAGTTCGCTACGCGCCGACTGCCGTCACCAGAAATTGAACCCGGGGCCAGCGATACTAACCACTACACCACCGAGTCTCGATATACAGTATGTATGTATATAATATCCTTACCATGAGTTATGGTTAAGTTTTTCATACAAAATTGTGTTAATAACATTTGAATGCGTAATCAAATAAAGTAAAATGGTCTCCAATACTGAAGATGTTTGTTCAAGACTCGCCAGGTAACTTTTTTTTTAGATAGGCGTTAGTGTCGCTGGGCAGTACCTTTTCAAGGTTAACTGACCTTAATCGGTAGAAGGTGGGGAAGCAGACTTTTTTCTACCCCATGCCAAGATTTATATTATATTAAATAATCCTGCCTTTATAGGCACACGAGAACAAATAGGACCCATGTCTTGTTTCTAATGTTTGAAATTTCATTCTCCTGTACAATATATATATATATAATATATATATATATATATATATATATATATATATATATAGTCCTCAACATGCTTTCAACCGGAGTTAGGAAAGCCCAGCTAATAATGATCGAAAGATTGTTTTTTCACTGCAAGTAAATTAATTGCCTCAATTTTGTATTCCAGTAACAGGAATTTATATTTTACGTCTAAATAAAACTTATATTCTACTAGGTAACAATATATATATATAATATATATATATATATATATATATATATATATATATATATACAGGGCCGCCGAGAGGGTAGGGAAACCGGGTTAAATCCCCGGGGTCCGGAAAGAGGGGGGATAAAATCTAAAAATATTAATAAAGCAATTGATTAAATAACAGAGCAAATATAATTAATGAACATCCATTTGGTTATTATTCGTTTTAACACGCATCTCGCTAATGAATTGAAAACATGTTTTTTCTTATGTAATTTGATGCGTACTGTTTGAAAACAACCTTCATTTCCTTGGGAAATGTGCCGTTTTTTCAGAAATGACGTCATTTCCGAAAACACGGCACATTTTACCAAATAATTACCATACATTTTATAGAGATTAATTATCATACTGTATGTTTTGAATAGTGACTCGGACATATAATCAGTTTGCTTGTTATGTACACAAAACACATTCATAATAAAATACTGAGTAAACAGGGGGCCCATATACCATTCCTTCTCCGGGGCCCGTGGCAGCTCTCGCCGGCCCTGTGTATATATATATATATCATGAACAAGGAGATTTGCCCTTAATGAAACATGCACTGTGCATCTATCTGTATTCTCTCCAAACTAAAGAATCTGCTATAAACTAGACCTAAGACATAGGTAATTCAAATATTAAAACGTATATAACCTTACCATTTTGCTCAAATAATAATAAACCCAATGCTGTCTTACGAAACAGTAAATATCACCCACTCCGCCTAAGCCCTCGGCAACAAGTAAGACGAGGTTGTAATCTTAATTTTTAAAGTTGAATTGTCGTTTAGCCTAGGACTCGTGTCAGCCTTGTGTACGATGATTGGCTTCTCATGCGTTGGTGCCAGAGAGTCTTTTTCTAATTATCGTACAGTAGCGGAGATGAAACACGGATATGGTAATAGATATTACGTTTATTTATATTATAATTAATTTACAATGTCTGTATTTATTTTAATACATCAACAAATGTATTGAAATGAGTGAAAAAGACATCTCGATGTTGTTGTTTTGATTAGTGAAAATAGCCGCAGCTATTTTTAGTCCTGTGTAGGCCTTGGAATCGTTTTTCTTTTTCCTTGTGGGTTTGCAGCATATATATATATATATATATATATATATATATATATATTACCACGTTATGTCGGATTCCTATAATCCAATAATTAATTTCTGTTACCCTGAATTTCTATTTTTCTACCTTCCATCTTCCATACCTACTTTTCACACACTGACTGATTGACGCGAAATCAACATCCAACCTCTGGATCACAACCAAAACAGGACCAACAACTTAACGTACAGCCCGAAAAATGTGTATGGTAAGAGACATAAAATAACTACAATAAAGATATATTTTACGTAACACCACAACAGAAATTTTGTACATTTAAAGTGTATCGCAAAAGCGATTTGGTTTAGTGGCAACACTCGTTTGTCCTCCCATACACCGATTTTAGTAGTAAAGTAGTTTGATAAATTATATACACAACACAAATCAGGTTATTCAGAACAGATCTTGTTGACGAGGTAATAATAATTTTTTTATTTAAACATTTTACGAGTATCTTATCTTGAATTTTCTCAGGAATTCACTATTTTAAGATGTTACTGAGGTATCAGTCTATAAAGCATAGGCACTGGTTTGTACCTTGTAAACTCATATACAGTGGTGTAGTGCTAAATAAAGAAGTGAGGGAACGCATTTTGAAAGTGTTACTCAGATGCGGGGGGCGACAATGGCGAGCGCGGCGAGCCCATACAGCTGGGGGTCCGGGGGCACTGTAAGCCCCCCGGGAAATCTTTTGAAATCTGACCAATTTCAGAATATTTTGAGGTCATATGCACTGGATATTAGAATATATTCCAAGGTTGAAGATGCAGTATTTCCAGTGTCATTAGATATACGACATCCAGTACGATCAATAAAAATAGCTAACAACTGGAATGATTAACTAAAAAAAAGTTAACTGGTACGCCGTGGTGACTGTTTCACCAGATCTTTATAGGCTAGCATTGCCTCAGTCGAAGCTAAAAGAAATGAAGCAGTTAATGATTCTTTCTCATATTTCTTCTAGGGGTGGGAATTAAAATTTCATGACGTTACAGATTTGTAAGTTCGGATTTATTTGAAATAGTGAGGGAACGCCGTTCCCTCTACCAAAAAAAGTAAGGGAACGCCGTTCCCACGCGTTCCCACAGCACTACACCACTGCTCATATATATATATATATATATATATATATATATATTTGTGGAGATTATATATATATATATATATTCATAGCAGTATATGAATCCATAAGTAAAAGATTCTAAAATAGATTACAGTCCTAATGGTATTTTGCAGACATGCTACACGAGTGGTCGTCAACCTGGTCCAGTCCACCCATGACACGAAGAGCACGCCACATTCTTGGCAGTGGCACTCGAGACTTTGATGGAAATAAAAGCGTTAAATAAGTTATAATAAGTTTAGAAATACTTATTGATTATTCAAAGCGCAAAATATAACAATCTCCACAAATATTGTTTCTTTAGTAATCAATTATGTCAGTGTGAGTTCCGCTAGATGGATTTTCGCTTTAATTATAACCGATTCGGACTTATGGGCCTATATATATATATATATATACAAAGGTGGGCAGGACCGAGTTCCAAAAGGACCGAACTCCAGGAACTCTGTCCTTTTTAAGGACCGTGAGCGGGAAAGTCGGTCCTTTTCTCAGTGAGGACCGAAATGAGGAGCGACAGTCCATTTTTAAGCAATTCCGGACGGTCTTTTTTAGTGATTTTAGTGTGTTTAGTGATTATTTGAAGTTCTAAAGAAGATGGATCGTTTCCTCCAGAAGACTCAGAAAGAGACTGAGACTGAACTGAAACTTGTTTCAACACCTGGAGGAGACGAAGAATCTACTGATGTTAGTGCTTCAACTTCAAGTCAAGCAACTGGAGCTCCTAGCGGAAGAACTGAACCCGGCAATCCCTGGCCGTACCTGGACAAATACTTTGAATACCTGGGCCCCAAGGGTGAGCAGAACCTGGAGTACAAGTGCTTGCTGTGCCTGCCGAACAAGAACATCCTCTCGACAAGCAACAAGAGCCAAAACAACCTCAAGCGACATGTCTCCAGGCGCCACCCTCACGTCCAGAACCAGTTCGACCAGTGCATCAAGGACGGGGTGGAGCTCTTTGGGGAAGGACGTCCTCAAGCCGAAAAGGTCATGGCTCAGTGACAGCCATTTTGAAATGCTAGTCTTCTTGAAGGGAAACTCAAGCATTTAACTTAATAACTTTTTTCATCATTCATGTATTGTATTAATTATAATTTACGTTAATAAAATTAAAGATTTCCGGTGTCTTTAGTTTCATTTTAATCAAATTTTTCACTTATATTATATATAAGGACCGAGGACCGAGTCGTTCCTAGGTCCTATCTTCAGAAAGGACCGGGACCGGGACCGTCGGTCCAGTTTGAGGCAAGGACCGGGACCGGGACCGTCGGTCCTTTTTGAGGCCCGGGTGCCCACCTTTGTATATAATTATATATATATATATATTACAGTCAATGTCTAAAATCAGGCATTTTGTAAATTGACTTAAATTTTAGGCATTGTGTCAAATTGTGATATACACAAAGCCTAGAACCCCGTAAAAGTAGGCTTAAAAGAATGGAAAGCGAGTTGTTAGCCCTATTAAACAGTGAAAAGTCACCTGATGAGAAAAGGCTCTTGTACCAAGAGGCTTTGCAGAAATTTCTTCATGAGTACGAGGATTATAAGCATCTGACAGAGCTCCCCGTGGTTATTAGGCACAGCGCGAGTAGTGCTGAGCATGGCGACACAGGACCTGGCCCCGACGTTAGAGATGACCAACCAAAGAGCAACGGAACAAAACACATCGAACATGTGCTAAAAAACAGCCTCCCACATACATTGAGGAATAAAGGCTTAAGTCTTTATAATCTATTGAGTGAGGACCCCATCATACAATGGGCCGATACGGGCGAGGTCAATGTTGAAGGAACAAGGGTACAAGGATCCAATGTCGTTGATATTGTTCATGATCTGGTGAGAAAGTGGGACAGACCCTCGCCAACAGGATGGAAGCATATTAAAGCAAGACTACAACAAATAAATGTCCCCAAAACATTGATAGGTAATCTGAATAGGTTAAAAGACTTGGATCAAGTCTCGCATGTGTCACAACTGAGTACGCCATCCCCAGCGGAACACCTCTGAAGAGGAGAAAGAAGAGAACAAACGGAACCTTATCCACGTGCCTCTAAAATACGCAAATGGCTAACATATTAAGTAAACGCTATTATGACATTTCTAACCCCGCCTCCTATGGTGGCGTTAATAGACTGTACAGAGGTGTTTACGGTGTAAGGAAAAAAGATGTTGAGAGATTTTTGCGGGAACAGGATGCTTATACACTTCATAAACCGGTGAGAAAAAGGTTTAAAACGGCCAAGACAACAGCTGCTTCGATTGACTCTATTTGGCAGGCGGATTTAACAGACATGCAAAGATATTCAGTGTATAACGATGGTTACCGCTACATCCTATTCATAATAGATGTATTCTCTAGATATCTGTGGCTAATTCCCCTGAAAAATAAATCGCCTGAAACAGTTGCTAAAGCGACCAAAACGTTGATGTTGAAAGAAAACAGGATTCCTGGCTATTTTTGTACGGATATGGGGAAAGAATTTATAGGTCGCGCTTTTCAGAACATGCTGACAGAGTTTAATATCAGCTATTACACTACCAATTCTATACATAAGGCTCTTTAGCTGAAAGAGTTCAACGTACCATAAAGGAACGCATGCATCGCTATTTTACACATAAAAACACATACAGATTATAACATTCTGGTCATTGGCTCATCATACAACCTCACACCATCGTACGATTGGACAACACCTAACGAGTTTTAGAAAGAGGTGCGCCAGAGGTGAGAAGAGATGGAACACCACCACACACTCTGCGCGTTTCAAAATCAATGATTATGTAAGGCTGTCACGTTCGGGAAATAAATTCGCGAAGGGATTTGAGCAAGGATGGACACGTGAGATTTTTAAAGTTAGGGCTATGAGACCTAAAGGTGAGATAATGATGTATTACGTTGAAGATTTGAATGGGGAAGAATCTGGAGGCTTTTACCGCGAGGAGTTGCAGAAAGTGGCATTTAATTTAGGAAAAAGTGTGTTTAAAATTGAGAAAATTATAGGAAGCAAAGGTTCAGGAAAGAGAAAAATGTACCTGGTGAAATGGCTGGGTACCCAGAAAGCTTCAACACCTATATAAAAGCTGATGCAATAATGAAGCTTAATAGTATGCAACATGGCTCCTAACCATTTCTACGTCACACTCCCGTCCTCCTCGTCCTGTCTGTACATCCTAACAACACCCTCGCCAACTTTGTGACAGAACTCCACGGCCCATTGAATTGGAGCGTGATTCGTATGAGGTGGGTTATGTGAACTCCAGTTAGCCACCAAATTTTTAACTCTTGAAAATGAGCAAATCATATTTCTGATCATTAGAAGATTCGATGAGTGCGAAAAATTAGGCATAACCTTAGACAATACTATGCGTTCAGTCCTGTTCGGTGAGGAACGGTACTATAGCACAAATGTATCGCTAGGAATCGGGCATTATGATACAGCCATGGACATTGTGACGGGGTTAAACAAGAGTCTTGAAAGGTCGTACCTGACATACGATTTACTTTTTGAAGTCGTAAACATAGACACGCCTGCATGCACATTGAAGTTAAAGTCAACGCTTAGTAGAAATATTAAAGATAAAGAGCTGTTCACAATTGTGGCTGAGGGCCGATATAGCGCAGCTCTCCAAAGAGATACCTTTCACGAGGCACAGCATGACTTGTCCAGCTTAATGTATCAATGAAGATGGAGAAATTGGGTGAAAGCTCTCCGCCCCAGACATGTGCTATATTTACAGCAATATCGTAGAGCACCAATTTGTTGGGGACACCCAGGCGCGCCTGCTGCGCATTGCACACATCCCCAACCATAGAGGGAAAAGTTTGAGCATTACATATGACAAGCCCCATTATGTGAATGTTGCGACTAATCTATTAACCAACATCTCGATATATATAAGAACGATTGAGGGAAAAAATTTCCCATTCGGTGATGGGAGCTTAACAGTGAAACTACACTTTCGTCGTTTATAATGACTCGAAGACCATTCACAGTCTACCGGGGTGAGGTACCAGCGTGGGAGTGGACTTGGATCCATTTTTTCATCCATACTACGCACCGCTGTCCCACTGTTGAAGAGGGGTGCCAGGTACCTAGGGCGGAAGGCGTTACAAACAGGTTTTAACGGCAGAAGACATAATGGGTGGAACTAAGCCTAAAGAAGCTCTAAAAAAACATTTAAAACGTACACGGGACGAAATCATCAAAGATGCAAAGAGAAAAATGCGTGGTGGCGGAAAGAAGAGATCTGCCAGGAAGAAGGGGTTACCATCACGTGGCGCTAAACGTAAAAGGAAATAAAAAAGAAGTGCTCTAAGCGTATGAAACCTATGGCTGATCATTTTTTTAACTGATATAAGCTGAGGACACTACTCTCACGAATCATAGGTTGACTAATACTTGTCGAGGGAGGTGGCACTATTTCTGACTCGTCATGGCGCGTTTCATCCATCCGTGTAGTTCACAATGCTGTAAATCGGAACTGTCCCTCTTTGATATGCCCCCACTCAGGTCTCTATTGAGCATAGCGACTTTATTACAATTAACCCATTAAACACAATTAGTTCGCCCAGTGCCCCTATAGAATTCGTGATACCCAGCTCAGGCCCTTACTTTTTTGACCCGAGCTGCATGCACATGTACGCTAAACTGCGTATAGCCCATTCTGATGGAACGGACTGCGATGATAGTTACTCTGCCTACCCTGAAACCAACTTTTTACACTCCATATTCAGCCAGTGTGAAGTGTATTTAAACCAGGTTAACATCTCGGCAGGAACGGGTACTACCACCTACGAGCCTATCTGGAAAATGTCCTCAACTTTTCAAAAGAAGCGAAGGACACCTTTTTAACCGCCGAGGGTATTACCACACTAAAGATGAAAATGGAATAAAGGATAAATTTAAAAATTCTAAAAAAAGATATATGAATGTTTTGGACGCCTGCATACAGACTTCACATTCCAGGAGAAGTTGCTTATGAACGGGGTGGATATGAAGTTGAAGCTTACCCGCACGATTCCTGAGATCTGCATAAATCTGGGGTCTGATCAAGAAGGCGCGAAACCCGTTGTGATTCACATCATGGAGACGTATTTGCGTATACGCCGAGTGAAATTAAGTTCCCCGAAACAAATAGAAATTGAGAAAGACTTAATACACGCCACAGTAAAATACCCAATTAACAGGGTACAGATCAAACTATACACGGTCCCCGCCGGGTTGGCCTCGAAGCAGCTAGAAAACGTGGCCCTTGGAGTCCTACCTAAAAGGATATTAATTGGAATGCAGGACCACGCCTCGACGAATGGAAAATATAAAAAGAGTGCCTTTAAATTCGAGAATTTCGGCCTTAAAAATATTACTCTATACGTAAATGGCATCGCTTGGGAGGGACCATGATTACGGACTACTCATCAGACGCTGTGTTCCCGCTCTGCGCGAGAGCATATAGTAGTCTGGCTCATAATACAGGCGCCTGTGACGAACTTGGTTTGGTGTAACGCAGAAAGAATTTGTCGAAGAATTTAACATTTATTCATTTGATATTACGCCTGACTTGTCTGCTGGCGCAAATACGCATTTAAGTCCACAGCAGAGTGGGAATATCTCAGTCAGGTTGGAATTTGCCAAGCCTATAGACGCGCCTATAAGTGTACTCGTGTACCTCGAATCACAGGCACTAATAGAAGTTGATCGTTTCAGGAACGTGGTCACAGACTTTTAAAATGGACGCGAATACACTCCAGAGAGTAATGAAAAGTGACCGTTTCACACGCTCAAAATTTATCGGTGTGTTTGCGAAGAATGAAATATTGAAGCTGCCAAGTACGAGAAACTGGTACGGGATTATCGTTAACACCGACATTGTGGGGGTGAGGGGATTCATTGGTTTGCAATCTATTTTAAAAATAGGGAAAGAATGTACTATTTTGATTCACTCGGATTTCAGCCCTGGAATGATTCGGTAATTGTACAGTTTATGCGCAATTACATGTACCTGAGATTGTTTGGACCCATATCGTTTTCAAGGATATTATACTGAAACGTGTGGGCTGTATTGCATTTCATTTCTCATGCACATGTCACGTGGGAAGGGATTTATAATTTTTTAAAATTATTCGATTTGTGCGACAGAGATGAACGATAAAAGTGTATGCAGACAGATAAAAAAAGGTTCCCATATGTTAGCACCCGCTGTAATGTGTAAAGGTGTATATCTATATTGTGTAAAGTTGTATATATTTGAAAATGTAGCCATTAAGACTTATTTAACGGACACTGGCTCCGCTTTGTACATGTTTTCTGCCATTTAATAAATGAAAATACAATGTGTTTTGTTCTTAACCTCAAAAATACTTACATTATTCCTCGATGATCTGACACTCGCTTGAGGATGTGAGCCAATACCTCGACTTCTGTATTCAGGCCCCTGGGTTGATTGTGCGGAGAAGCATCCATATCACTTATTCCCCTTTCATCAAAAGTAGCTATAACACGGCCTAGCTCCGCACCGGTCCTCTAAGGTTAAGTAAACGCTATAACAAGAGAAATACCACGAATTTAAATGCAGATAATTCTTAAAAGTTTTGCTAATTTAAAAATCCTACTGCGGTGCTGAATTATTGAAAAAAATATTATTAAAGCTCCACATATATATATATATATACACACCGAAATAATCAGGATGGAAACACAATAATTAAAATTAAAAACAATGGGATTAACTTTTACGTTGTAGAAAAATTCTGAATAAGAGGAAATTAGATTACTAATTATAAACGAGAAAAAATACATCTTTAAAATATCGGGTAATGTATTATTAAAGCTCCACCATATATATATTGGCACTTATAAGTTAACACTGAATGAACCGCAGAATATAATCACTTACGTTTCAACAGCTTCTTCATTGAACGATTCTTGCATTTCATCACAATTTTCCGTAACACTCTTGGTAGATAAAAGTTCATCCCGATCTGCAGCGTTGAAGAGGTGGTGCGTTACGTGAGCATAAAAGTCTTTATCTTCAATCAGATCCGGAGAATTGTACAAGGATAACTGACTCATGGTGTATAAAGCACTACGCGAAAATACGTACGAAGTGAGGCTCTGAGTTGAAGTTCTCCCTTTATAAGGGGGTCTGTGACCAACCCACAAAACACAAACGTTAGCTTTCTATTGGCTAGCGGTGAATTTTGGGCGGAGCTTGACGCGTAGGCCTACATAGCGGCCAAACAGAGGTCCTGGGATCCGCCCACAGGGCTGTGGTTGGTTGCTCCGTGAAATCTGGGGCGTGTCAGATGTCCCCATTCGTGGAGAGACGCGAAACGCTTTGTTTTTTGATATTGTATTAGAGAGAGAGAGAGAGAGAGAGAGAGAGAGAGAGAGAGAGAGAGAGTTGAGTTTGGAGTATGAAGCAGACTTCTAAACCAGAATATATGCATTAATTAAATAAATAGCGCTATCTGGCAACTCAACCTTCTCAGCCGATTGGCGGGTTATGTCAGAATATATGCTTTAATTAAATAAATAGTGCAAACTGGCAACTCAGTCTTCTAAGTCAACTGGCTGATTAAGCCAGAATATATGCTTTAATTAAATAAACAGCGCAGTCTGGCAACTCAGCCAGATAAGCCAACTGGCTGATTAGGAACATATTAAGACAACTGCCGCTCGGCTGAAGTCTTAATATGCGCTTGGCTTCCGCCAGGCGAACACCTCCTCTTCCTTTCTCTCCTTCTCCTCTCTCTTTCTCTTGGGGCATAACTCTGCCTCCAAGTTGCATAACCCCTTGTTGCTCTTGCAACAGCCCCCTCCCCCTTTGCTGCATAACTTGCAACATTGATCAATCTTGCATTGCAGCATCTTGCACCATTGCAATGTAGCCACGAAGTAGCCCCTACAGTAATGGAAAGCTGACAAGCGAGGGTAAATTAAGTACTTTAAATTGCATTTTATGTTTGGAATATTCTCAAGGTCATTTTATTTGTTCCACTATTTTACTTCAACCAAACCTCGTGATTATGTGATGGAGCTAATCTAAAAATGAGCAATAATTATTAGTCTGTTAGCTCTATTTCAGGGAGAGGTGTCACGCATGTTTGAATAGTCGAATACATTGAAATGACATTTTTTTTAGTCATTGTATTGGTCTTCGAGTACTTTCTTAATGTATTTCATCGCACACACACACACACACACACACAAATATACATACGCGTGTAAAGTGTTCTATTGGTGTCGGAATACGGTACTTCAGTTCTCGCATGTCTAGCGAGTATTCAGGTAAGTTACAAGGTATTTGTTAAATGAGGTTATATTAGTATTTTAATTTGAATATAAATACAGAACAGTAGGGAGGCTACTTTTAACATATGGAGCAGAACGATGGTCCTCGACATTTAAAGAAAGAATGCGAATTCCGACAATCTGCAAAAAGGAGTATTGATTCAGTGTTATAGTTTTTAACCATTATGAATAAAATCAATCTTAAATTAATAGAAACGAAGAAATTAAGACGTCAAGTACTTGCAGTGAAGGGAAATTTGCCGCTTACGCGTTTACAATGGCTAATAATAATGAACAGTTAGTTTGCAGGTGGTGCTCAAGCATGGAAGTCCTGAGGAACGAGTTAGAACGTGAGAGGGAGGCTAGAGTGAGGCTTGAAGAGTGCGTAATGGAGCCCCATTGAGAAAACCTAAGACTTGTCTACCAGTAATAACAAACAATAAGTTTTCTGTTTTAGGTGTCGAAGATGCTGATGAACCGGAAATACGACTCGTTGGCGATTCCATTGTTCGAGGGCAGCTCGAGGAATTCTGTGGGAGAAACCCTCGTCGTAGGCGCCGTTACTGCTACCCTGGTGCAAGGGTGGAGGATATAACTAATAGTGTTGACCATTTTACAGACGGTACCTCTGAGGACACAACGTATGTTATTCATGTCTGTACTAATAACGTTTTAAATTCTAGATCGGAAGAACTGCTGGCTAGGTACAGGGACTTAGTAGAGCGACTAAAGGAAAAAACTAATAAGATTGTTTTAACAGGTATACTTCCTCGAATTATCCAACGTAGCGATTTCTACAGCAAGGCGACCTATATCAACAATAACCTAAAGTCTCTTTGCTAACAGGAAGAAGTGCATTTTGCGAATTTTTGGAACAGTTTCTACGGCAGGAGGGACTTGTTCCTCGGAGATGGACTTCATCTTAATGACGTTGGAGCTGCGCGTTTAGGAAGACTATTTCATAATACTGTCTCTTCTTTTCAGGCTGCCGTAACTCGAACGGTCCCAGCGTAATTTCCACAAGTTTCCCCTGCGGTCGCGAAGATGTCGCAATTACAAACAATTTGAAGGTTCTATCCTTAAATGCTCGTAGCCTACGAAATAAAATAAACGAATTTTTTTCTTTAATTGCTTGTAAAGACTATGATTTAATTGCGATAAATGAATCGTGGCTTAACACTGAAACACGTAACTTTGTAGGGGAGTATCAAATTAGAGGTTATAGACTTTTTGTTAAAAACAGAATAGGTAGGCGAGGAGGCGATGTTATGTTGTATATCAAAGATAATATTGCGAACGCTATAGAAGTAAAGCACACAATTCCAGAACCGATAGATTCGACTATAGCAGAACTTAAATTGAACGATTTCAAACTTCTTGTTGCGGTTATATATAGGCCCCCTAATCAAACAGCTGATACGGACAAAGCGTTATATCGTGAACTAAAGAGAATAATAGGTAGTGAGCAGGCTTTAGTTATGGGTGACTTTAATTGCGCCAACGTGAATTACGATACAAAGCAGGGAGACGCGGAAGGTAATCGTTTAGTTAATTTTCTCGAGGATAGCTTTCTTATTCAAAAGGTTGGGGAAGGTATGAAGTTGGACAGTATTTTAGATTTAGTAATAACTACGGATGATAGGCTAATCACTGATCTTCAAGTAATAGAACCGTTAAGCAATAGCAATCACAATATGGTAGAGTTTGTCCTCTCAGTAAGTCACTCGAAACCAGCTAACTCGACTAAAATTCCTAACTTCCAGCTCGCAGACTTTTGTAAATTTCGAAATAAATTGTCACACGTCAATTGGGAAAACGTAATGGGGAACTCCAACGCAAAACTAATGTGGGAATCGTTTGAAACAGTATTTAGGACTATAAATGAGGAATGTGTAATCTCCATAGCTCGTGACAGTAAAGAAAACCCCAAGCGATTCTTTCAATACGTCAACAATAGAAATCCAGTAAAAAGTGTCTTGGGGCCGTTGAAAAATGTTAACGGAGATCTAGTTTCTGAAAACAAGGAAATGGCTACCTTGCTAAACGAATTTTTTACGTCAGTTTTTACTATAAAAGATGTAACGAATATCCCTACGATCATAGACATAATACCTTTTGATAATGGTAATATTTTGGATAATATTGTGGTTAGTGAAGGGGAAGTAATGCGCTATATTGATAAAATGAAAACGCGTAAATCACCGGGGCCGGATTCCATATATCCCATGCAACTAAAAAAATTAAAAGATAGCATTGTTGTGCCGCTAACAAAGATTTTTAATGCGTCTATTTCTGAGGGGTGCGTACCAGATAATTTCAAGTTAGCAAATGTAACACCTATCTTTAAGAAAGGCGATAAAGGTGCGGCGGGAAATTATAGGCCAATCAGTTTAACGTCTGTTGTAGGTAAGCTACTGGAATCAATAATTAGGGATCGTATAGTCGAACACTTAGAATTGCATAAACTAGTTAGAAATACGCAGCACGGTTTTAAACGAAACAAATCTTGCTTAACTAATCTTTTAGAATTTTTTCAAGGCGTGGTTGACGTTTACGATAGTCATAGGGCGGTTGATGTAGTGTATTTAGATTTTCAAAAAGCGTTTGACACCGTACCGCACAAAAGACTCATTGAAAAAAACTAAGGCTCATGTAATCAGGGGTGTAGTAATAAATTGGCTAGAAGAGTGGTTGCGAGGTAGGAAACAGAGGGTGGTCGTTGATGGAGCGGAGTCGTATTGGGCTAATGTAGCGAGTGGCGTTCCTCAGGGTTCTGTATTGGGCCCCTTGCTTTTTCTTATATATATTAACGATTTAGATGTCGGCCTAGTAAGTACAGTTTCAAAGTTTTCGGATGACACGAAGCTGGGTGGTAGGGCGATTAATGACGAAGATAGAGGTAAAATCCAGGAAGATCTGAATAAAATTGTTGATTGGTCAGTCACATGGCAAATGAGATTTAACGTCGATAAGTGCAAAATTTTACATAGAGGTTCGCGTAACGGTAATTTTGCGTATAGTATGTCAGGGAAGGAGTTAACAAGCGTAGAGCAGGAAAAAGATTTAAGAGTTATAGTCACTGGTGATTTAAAAGTAGCGAAACAAAGTACAGCAGCGGTCAATAAAGCGAACAGTGTTAGATTTTGTAGCTCGGAATTTTGAGTACAAATCGCGCGATATCATAGTTCCTCTTTATAAATCATTAGTTAGACCCCATTTGGAGTACGCGATCCAATTTTGGAATCCGCATATGCGCAAAGATATGAACAAAATCAAAAGAGTTCAAAGACAAGCAACTAAGATGATTCCGTCGCTTTGGTCAAAGTCGTACGAGGATAGGCTTAAAGAGTTAAATTGACTACACTTGAGACTAGGAGGCTAAGGGGTAATCTAATCCAGGTTTTCAAAATTATGAATGGGTTCGATAACGTAGATAGAGATAGCTTTTTCGAAATATCTCAATATAATAGGACTAGAAATAACGGGTGTAAGTTGACAAGTAGAAGGTTCGAGACAGCAGTTGCCAAAAACTTTTTTACGCATAGAATAGTAAATAGTTGGAATAGTTTGCCGGTAGAAGTAATTAGTAGCACGTCTATAAACATGTTTAAAAATCGATTAGACGCATATGTTGATAGATTGGGTATAGTTTAAGATAGTAAAATTAAGGCTTTGTGGTTCGGAACCCACGTAATATTGTAGGTCCCCTCCGCCACCACGGAGGACATGCACAATACACAATTACGAACACAGTTAGGTAGACCAGCCATTTTAAACATAACATTTTAAAAAAAATGGAACATGAACGAAATTTAAAAATTGTAAATATAACAAACACTTCCGGGAATCTATTTCAGTATACATATAAAAAAAATCACGTGATTTCTATAAAACAATTCTTTATTGAGCATTTTAACGATTTATCTTTTACAAAGTGACTGTCATTTGTTTAGAAAAATTCATGAAATACGTTTTACGGACATTTAAGACAAATTTGTTGATGTTAAGCGATCGCCAACTTCACTGAAATCAGGATAGTGATGCATTGTCGTTATTTAACCTATTCCTTAACACTCTGGACCACCGGTTCTAAACAGGGGGTCCGCGAATTGAACTAGATTATATTCAGTAAAACAATTTTTTTTCCCCTTTTTTTGTGGTGGCTAATTTTGACCTCTAATCGATAACATTTTCAGTTACTTGAAACTTTAAAGTGTCTATAAATGTTGTTCTTTTACGACCATCTTATGTTTCCAATTCATGAACTGAGTTTTTGGCACAAATGAGCCCCTTCCCTGTTTTTATGTTTTTTTTTATGTAAACAGAACAGCGGTAAGTTTTACGCATTTTTATTAAATTTTTACTCCGATTTTGAAGTATAAATCAACACTAAAAAACTATACTAATCTGGATACCTCAATTTGTCTATAATGCAAAAGATAATTTTTGGGGAAGGGGCCCCAAAAATATGAAGTTTTTGATAAGGTGTCCGCAGTACAAAAAAGGTTGAGGAACGCTGCTCTGGATTACTTCTTACGCGTTTCGTATCAAAACTCTATCCTACCCTTGGGTCACTTCTTACGCGAAACGCGTCAAGTTGATTTGTGCCTCGTCACAGTTGACACTACACGCGCCAAGACGACAATACTCACATAAATTTTACATTTACTCTTGTCCAGATCAACTTGACGCGTTTCGCCTAAGAAGTGACCCAAGGGTAGGATAGAGTTTTGACGCGAAACGCGTAAGTAGTAATCCAGAGTGTTAATAGAAAACGTCACTGAGGGGACCTACAGCTTTACGTGGGACCCAAATCAGTGGTCGATACATCATCTGTACGAAGAGGAGGGTCATCCCTCCAACCAGTCAATGGCTGGTCCCCAGTCACTGACTGTTCCAAGCCAGTCTGAGGAATGAAATAGGGAGTCGGGTGTAGTGATGAGCCTGCAGCACGTAATATATTAGGCCCAACCCAGTTCTCCTTTCAAAAGGGGCTTGTTTTTGCCTTGTTGGTGGCGTTACCACTTATCTCAATGTCCTCTGGTGGACGAAGGACGTAAAACGGAACGCCCAACCATGTTTCTTAATATTTTATATATGTTAAGTCGAAGCTTAAAAAATTAAAAATCGACCTTGGGTCGTTTTATTATGCAAATTCATTACAAATCAGGGTTTCACTAAGTTACGCTTATATCTTTCTCATACATTAGGATAACAAGGTTATGTAAAAAGACTAATCAGTCACGCGATATGTCAGTTAATTCACCTTTATAATTTACTAAAATATAATTTAAACCGAGTTTGTCCTCCAAATTCATGTTTTAGAAACTTTTGAAGAGTAGAGAAATGCACGAATAAAATTTTCTTTGGCTGGGTTAAACAACAGTGCACAATTTTTTGTTAAATTTAAAAAAATAAAGTGCTTATTAGACTTTTAATAGAGGATACAACAACATACAAGTGTTGGCTTTGTAGGTTAGGTTAATTACCTTGGAATTTTTGCTTTCCGATGCTAAACATGGGACTAGTTCGTGTATGGTATAGTTAGATATTTGGGCGATTAATTATAGTAGCCGAAATCCATAATAGGTTCAAAATAAATCGCCCAACAGAGCATAAACCACACTTTTTTTTTGCAAGTTGGGTTAGGTTAGGTTAAATTTATTTGGAGCCCAATATGGATTTCGGCTAATATAATTAATCGCCCAAATCTCTAAAAAGTCTATACGCTACACGAACTAGTCCCATGTTTAACTATTATTTATAGATTTATTTACAATTTCTATATACCAAAACCATTATTCATGGCATAAAAGGTTATTTGGAATTTATTAATAATTATTAACTTTTACAATTTTCTTTTATAACAAAAGAAATTTTAAAAACTTTATTTAACTATTAAATTTGCATTATAACGACTTCCAATAGTTCCTAATGTCTTATTTATACTTGTAAATCACCAATAAAATAATTTAAATCTTTTGAGTGAAAATTGAGCACTAACGTCATTACGCTTAGCATTAGGCTGGGCTAGTCTTATTAAGAAACTAGGCTTAGCATAAGACTTGCGTTAGGCAACCGTACATTTACAAGCAAAATAGTTCTTACCAAATAATCTCCGAGATTAAAAAAATCATAAACAACATTAAATTTGATAATCCATTCACAGTAATGAAATAACTTGTAAATGCCTGACAAAACTCTTAAATTTTTTAAGTTTAAAGTGATCCTTACAAGAAGTTCTTTAAAAGTTCAAGAAGAGATTTCGGTAAAGAAGTCAAAGAGAGGGCTATACCAGGGATTATTTTTAACAAAGATTCGAAACTCTGCTCACTTCTGCCTTAGATTTTTTCTCTTCTGTCATCTAGTGTTCAGAAACAGAATTAAATTAACCTCGGAAAACGGCTATTTAAATTATATTTTAGTATTTATTATATAGTTTAACATGTAATGAAGGTAAGTATTAAATTTGGTGGAGACCATTGTTTTCGACGAACTCGAAATTTGTTACGATTATGATTAGCCGAATTAGTCACGTGGAAAGTAACCAACCAATCTAAAACGACCACCTAACCTTGTGCAATCTGGTCTTTGCGAAACTTAATATTAGCCCTAATGAAATACTGTATAAGGTAAAACTTTACAATTTAGAAAGCGTCCCCAACTTTGGAAGCTACGCCCACACTTTCAGATCGCGGACGTCATGGAACGTCACCAAGGCGTCATTACGTCAATGACGTAATGATTACGTTATCGTAACGTCCGCTGATTTGAAAAGTGTGCGTGGCTTACGAGCTGTCCGAATTAAAATTTTACTAAAACCTTATTTCTTTGGCATATATATATATATACAGAGCTGGGCAATAAATACATTGAATGTATTTAAATACTAAATACTAAATACATGGGAGAAATGTATTTAAATACTAAATACTAAATACATTTTACGAATGTATTTAGATACTAAATACAAAATACATCAATTGTATTTAAATACATTTGTAAATACATTTTAAATACATACAAATATTAACATATGCATTCACTAATTCATGAGTAACAACAATATAAAATGCTTGATAAAGGATAAAGAAATAGTACAATCTAATTTCCGATTATATATTTCCCTTTTTAGAACAAAACAAAAACAAAAGAACTTAGAACTTACGATGTTCAACCAGTGACATATTATACTCATTATATCATTGCAAAATGAGTAACAATTAATGAGTAGATGAGACATAAACGTAAACATAAGACGTAAACATAAACATAAGGCACCTTACGAATTCTCTTTTATTTCACGGTTGCTGCGGATCAAAACCAATCTTTCAAAAGTTTTGTCTGAAAGAGAGTTTCTTTTGGGAGTCAAAGTGATTCCCGCGAATGAGAATATTCGCTCTACGTGCGGTGCCGAAGATGGTAATGTCGTGTTATAGCGGAGGAACAGTCTTTTTATGAGAGGATGTTTTCCCAAACTGTTGATGGTCCGATCGGAATCTTGTAGAAATGCCAATACATTCATGTCTGCAGATGGTGCAATAGAGGACCTCGAAGACGAAGAGTTGTGGGCGAAGCCAAAGTACTCATCGCCGTCCGATGCACCACTAGATGTATTGTCATCTGCTTGCGGGTCTTGGTCGACAGTAGTGGCGGCACGGATTAAAATGCTTTTTACCACTCCTCGTTGAGTTTCGGAGTTCCAAGACTTGTTTATGTCTACCCAACGCAGTTTGAAGTATGGGTGCGTGGCTGTTGCAATGATGGCGTCGGTGACTTGGCGTTCATTAGCTAAGGAGAGAGAATTTTTATATCTCTTTTGGAACCCCTGAAGAATGGTGTTGATCAGTGGACGGCAATGCTTCAGGGGCTTGGATTCCAGTTGACTCAGGGTGCACTAAATTGTTATCCGCAGATATATCACTGTTTGATTCACCGGATTTGCTTGTTGAAGCCATGACACGCACACGATAAAGAAATCAACCGCTTTCGACTAAGAGTGGCACACAACTGATTGAACTGACACGTTGAAACATGAACCATGCTGTACTACACTGTCGACGCGTCGTACTGTGCTAGTACAGAACGTGTATTAAACCAGTAAAAGTATTTACATTTTTATATTTGAGTATTTAAATACATTGTATTTAAATACTCATTAAAGTATTTAAATACTATATTTAAATACATGAAAACAATGTATTTATAAATACAGTTCTAAATACACAAATGTATTTAAATACGTATTTAAATACAAATGTATTTAAATACTGCCCAGCTCTGTATATATATATATATATATAATATATATATATATATATATATAAAAGAAAAGATTTTTGTAAAATTTAAGAATCTAGACAGCTAGGAGACAGACCATAATTAATAGCCTAACCTAACTTATTATGACCTAATTTTACCAACTATTCTTACCTTCTGCAGATCGAGTGTACACACGAGTTACCTCTTCTCGAAATACTTCAAACTTGTATAATTATACATTTAGGACAACCTAACAGTGTGGACCCAGGTACCCAAGTAGTCAAAAGCCTACCTAGGCGTACAAGCTATCTTCTATGCGCTGAGCATAATGCTTCCCATTATTATTACTAATTCTGTCTAGTTCTTGTGAAACTATTAAGAGATTTTAATATTTGGATCTTTTCCAAATGGACGACCCCACGGGATTTAGCTGAAAATTTGTATACTAATAAATTTTTATATTCTAATAACGAAAATGACATTATTTTCCTCGAGAAATATGCGCAACATACGAAAAAATTTGCATTTATATGCGCACTAGTTTGCATGGCGCATTACCGTTATCTAGTTTACACTGCTCATGACGCCTGGATATGAGGTTGCTGTGTGGACCCCGGTTAATTGAATGCCCGGTTAGGTCAATTGAATGGCCGGTTAGGTCAACTGTACGCCCTTGACGATTGGTTAAGTAGTGATATTTTCATTAAAATTAACGAAAATATCATTACTAAAAATATCATCAAGGGCGTACAGTTGACCTAACCAGCCATTCAATTGACCTAACTTGGCATACAATTGAACGGAGGCAACTCGCAAGTAGATAGATCACAGCACTGCATTGTCATCTCACACTACACCAATAATATTCAGACTAAATTAGGTCTAAGCAGGCAACAAATAAACATTAATAACAACAACAAAAATAACTGTTTATGCGAGTTCGGATGGAGAAAAATGTATGCACACGAAGATTTATTTATTAAAATATTATTAAATATTGCAAATTTTAATAAATAAAGGATATTATCTGCGTTTTATTTTGTAAAACCCACTACATAACACTACATAATTTAGATAACGGTCATGCGCCATGCAAACTAGTGCGCGTATAATTGCAATTTTTTTCGTATGTTGCGCACATTTCTCCAGGAAAATAATGTCATTTTCGTTATTAGAATATAAAAATTTATTAGTATATAAATTTTCAGCTAAATCCCGTGGGGTCGTCCATTCAGAAAAGATCTAATATTTAATACATTATTAAGGTCAAAATAATTCCATGGGCCTTTGGTTAATTGGGAACTTAGGCTTACACTACGCTGTCCTAATTATAAGCCTACAACACTCACGCCGAATAGATCGAAAACCACATTTTTCATATTTTTTTATGTATTTTACACTTCAACACTCCCCAAAATTTAAATCATTCTCCACTGGTCTCAAATTGTAAATACTCAAACAGTTCATACTCGTCTTCCAAGAATTTATGAGTCATTTAATGTTGGGGCAAACATCTCCTGAACACACTCAAATTACATCTGTCTGAAATTATATACGATAGTATAGGAATAACCTATACGTAATTAAATAATGAATCTTTGTAATTGTAAAAAAATATCTATGACGTCATTACATCATTTGCATCATGAGTGTGGGTGGAGCATTATCGACTGTCTCTGACTCCTGTCTGGATAGTAAAGTTTCCCAAATATAGAATCAGTTAATAAGTTAATCAATGGGATCGTATTTATTTGAACATAAATGCGATAGTATTAAGATTTGGTAACACACTTCTAAATCATGCATAGTTTAGTTCTCACTCCATACACTAGGTGGCGAGTATTTAACATTCATTTGGCGGGATACTGCAGTAAACAGAAAATATCGTCAGTTTCTTATCTTGTTATGTATAATCTTTGGCGATAAAACTTTACTATCCAGACAGTATTCAGAGACAGTCCATAGAACCCTAATTATTACCCTAACCTACTCTAGCATATTACTAAGCTGGGTAAAAGTTAAGGACGTTTTCCAGTTTATGTACCGTTTTCTACAATGTTGGCTTTTATGCAACTTTCTAGTGTTTCTTTGCTTCTGTTAGGCACAGCATAGAGTAAAACAGAAGGTTAGGTTAGGTTAGGTTAGGTTATCAAGCACTTACCTCTCTTAAAAAGTTGTTATAATCGACGGCGGTTGTATGACAAAATAAATTATATGAAAAACGGTACACAAACTGGAAAAGGTCCAAAAGTAGCCTGTGAGTCCATAACAGCTTCGGGTTAAGATTAACAAGAGTGCACAATTTTTTGTTATATTAAAAAAAAATTATTAGACTTTTAATAGTGTATACAACCACATGCAAGTGGTTTGTTGTAGATTAGGTTAGAGTAATTACCTTAGACTTTTTCCGTCCCATGCTAAACATGGGACTAGTTCGGGTAGCGCATACATATTTGGGCGATTAATTATAGTAGCTGAAATCCACATTGGGATCCGAATAAATCGCCCAACAGAGCATAAGTCCACACGTAAGTTTTTTTTGGTCATTATGCAGAAAATGACATGGCCTGAAGTTGAATTAAAAAATACATTTTTCTAGTGTATTTTGGTGTGCTCTGTTCAAATATAACCTTCATTTCTTTTGCAAATGAACAGAAATATGTGTTTGGGCCATGCAATGACAACTGTATTTCTGTTCATTTGCACAAGAAATGAAGGTCATATTCGAACAAAACACACCAAAATACACTCGAAAAAATGTATTTTTGACTACATTTTATACAATAAAGCATAACCTAACATGTTCATGTTACGAGATCTCGTAAACGACGCATTACCAGAAACGTTCAAAACACCAAAATTAATCAGAAAAGTTTGCTCTCGTCATTTTCGTTTAAACTAACGAAAATATCACGACTTAACCTAACCAATCATCAAGGGCGTACAGATGACCTAACTAGGCATTCAATTGACCTAACCGGGTATTCAATTAACCTAACCGGGCATTCAATTAACCTAACAGGTTAATATTGGTTATTTCACCTAAATATCTTCTGATCTTTTCGTATTAGGCGCTCACTGTCACATTTCAGGCAAGTTAAGGATGAGAGAATAACGCCGTAATTGATAAAAACATCCAATGCTTTGTCTTCATCTAGGGCACATGACGAATCAAGTTCTTAAAGTCGAAACCACAAGAACGGCACGTCATAATTCTATCACAAACACCACGAAACTGAATGGAACTAGGAAAAAAAATAGCCAGAACAGAAAAACAAACTAATTAAGTCGCAGAGTAGCGAAAAAATAACCCAAGATTATACTCGTCGGACCAAAAATGAGTGTATTTATATATATATTATTAGTATCATAATGTTCACCATTAATATGCATTTGCACAAAAAATGAGTGACAAATTTGAATAAAGCGACTAAAACTACCTCATAAAAAGTTATTTTATGAGGGTGGCCAGACGTCCGGCTTTAGGCGGACAGTCCGCTGTTTGAGCACTCTGTCCTTAGGGTGGCCATTTCCAAAAAGGAAGACACTGCGTATGTGGCCGTATATATATATATTATATATATATATATATATATATATATATACATTTAAACTGCAAACACGCAGTATAATTAACGTAAAGAACGACGCTTGTATAGGAGAATATTCCGCGCAAGATGAGAGAGAGAGAACGAAACAAATGAAAAAATGAGGTAACCACCCGGGAATCGAACCCGGGATCTTCCGATTGCCGGTCAGATATGATAACCATTACACCATGGGCCTCACTCAATCAAATGCCATAATTCCTCTACATACGCGCAGAAACCAATGCCCCATGGGGGCACCTCCCGCATGCCGTACATTATATACATTTAAACTGCAAACACGCAGTATAATTAATGTAAAGAACGACGCTTGTATAGGAGAATATTCCGCGCAAGATGAGAGAGAGAGAACGAAACAAATGAAAAAATGAGGTAACCTCATTTTTTCATTTGTTTCGTTCTCTGTCTCTCATCTTGCGCGGAATATTCTCCTATACAAGCGTCGTTCTTTACGATATATATATATATATATATATATATATGGGATGAATTTCACAATAAAACACGTGAAATGAATGAATGCTGCAAACCCACAAGAAAAAGAAAAACGATTCCAAGGCCTTTCGTGTATTCAAAGCTACACCTCGTCAGGGAATGAAGATAAAAGGCGAGATGCCCATAAATATATACAACGTACAGGAAAAACAAAACAGTTAGCACATACTTAACAAGGGTTAATGAGAGGCAAAAGAAATTTTAACATGATATCGTCAATTTTATACATCCCCGAACTGTTATTGAAATTGTTTTTAAAATGAATAAATGCACATTCTAGAATATTTCTTTCTATTATATCTCGGTTTTTAACAAGCGCTTTAGAACTATCCCACTTGATGCTATGGTTACATCTATACATATGGTTAAATAAAGCATTGGAAGTATTAGCTGTTCTACACGCATATTTATGCTGTTTTACCC
Organism: Bathynomus jamesi; assembly: GCA_023014485.1. NCBI lineage: Eukaryota > Metazoa > Arthropoda > Malacostraca > Isopoda > Cirolanidae > Bathynomus > Bathynomus jamesi. The sequence continues at coordinate 880,460 of JAJOZX010000627.1, forward strand.
TAATATCTAACGTTTTACCGGTTTGGCCTATATATACTGAGTTACATTGTGTACATCCGATCGAATACACACAACCAACAACATTATCAGGGCTATTCTTTATTAGGCGTGATTTAACAGTATTATTATACTTAAAGATTACATTAATGCCAATTGCTTTAAGTACAGTTGGAAGGTATTGAAAATTAACATGGTAAGGTAGGCTAAGGATATTTTTACGCTGAAATTCCTTTACAATTACATTATTATAATACCTATTCTTGGCTTTCTTAAGACAGTTATCTAAAAATGAAATAGGATGCTATGTTTCTTCGTGCATTGAGAGTTGTCAGTCCTGAATTTTTAGATTCTGAGTTATGCAATATCATGAATATTGGTACTAAATTATGTTATCCTATTTCATTTTTAGATAACTGTCTTAAGAAAGCCAAGAATAGGTATTATAATAATGTAATTGTAAAGGAATTTCAGCGTAAAAATATCCTTAGCCTACCTTACCATGTTAATTTTCAATACCTTCCAACTGTACTTAAAGCAATTGGCATTAATGTAATCTTTAAGTATAATAATACTGTTAAATCACGCCTAATAAAGAATAGCCCTGATAATGTTGTTGGTTGTGTGTATTCGATTGGATGTACACAATGTAACTCAGTATATAGGCCAAACCGGTAAAACGTTAGATATTAGGGTAAAACAGCATAAATATGCGTGTAGAACAGCTAATACTTCCAATGCTTTATTTAACCATATGTATAGATGTAACCATAGCATCAAGTGGGATAGTTCTAAAGCGCTTGTTAAAAACCGAGATATAATAGAAAGAAATATTCTAGAATGTGCATTTATTCATTTTAAAAACAATTTCAATAACAGTTCGGGGACATATAAAATTGACGATATCATGTTAAAATTTCTTTTGCCTCTCATTAACCCTTGTTAAGTATGTGCTAATTGTTTTGTTTTTCCTGTATGTTGTATATATTTATGGGCATCTCGCCTTTTATCTTCATTCCCTGACGAGGTGTAGCTTTGAATACACGAAAGGCCTTGGAATCGTTTTTCTTTTTCCTTGTGGGTTTGCAGCATATATATATATATATATATATATATATATATTATTATATAATATTATATATATATATATATATATATATACACAGGGTGTCCGAGAATTATCTGTACAAGTTTTGGCTGTTATTAAAAGTCAACCATGAAGTGTAGAAATTCCAGTGTTGTCCCATTTTACAGAGAATCTCATTAAGTTTTTTCTGATACCAAGTTTGACAAGTTTTTTAGAAATTCCAGTGTGTCCGAAAATTATCTGTACAATTTCATTTTAATAAAATTCTTGATAACACACGTAAAATTCTTAAACAAGATTATTTAGAATCTGTATTTTCAAAAGTTTCTTTTATTAAAGTAACGTTGTTACAAACATTCGATATGTGCACCATCAGTGATTCGCAAAACATCCAATCGATAATCCAAATGTTGCCATGTACGCTGCAGCATATCCACATCAATTCGCTCAATAGCAGCTGTGATTCTTGCTTTTAAATCATCAATGTCTGTCACCCGCGTACAAAAAAGAAAAAACTTGTCAAAACTTGTTATCAGAAAAAACTTAATGAGTTTCTCTGTAAAATGGGACAACACTGGAATTTCTACACTTCATGGTTGACTTTTAATAACAGCCAAACATTGTACAGATAATTCTCGGACACCCGGTGTGTGTGTGTGTGTATATATATATATATATATATATATATATATATATGTTAACGTACGGCCACATACGCAGTGTCCTCCTTTTTAAATGGTCAACCTAGGTCCAGCCTGTGTCATTTAATACATATTGACCTTTTTTTTTGTAAGTTAGGTTAGATTAGATTTATTTGGAGCCCAATATGGATTTCGGCTAATATAATTAATCTCCTAAATATCTAATGATCTATGCTACACGAACTAGTCCCATGTTTGTTTTCTATTTACCAAAACCACTTGTTCATGGCATAAATGGCTATTTGGAACTTATTAATTATTTTATTATTTTTTAAATAAAACCAAAAATTTATTTACTGCTATTAACTTTGGACCTTTTCCAGTTTGTGTACCGTTTTTCATATAATTTATTTTTGAGAATATTTTTGTTAAAACTAACGAAAATATCACGACTTAACCTAACCAATTATCAAGGGCGTACGCCGTACAGTTGATCTATTATTAATTATAACATTGTTTGTTTCTGGAATAGTATTTACTATTTACTAATAGATCAACGATAATTGGTTAGGTTAAGTCGTGATATTTTCGTTAGTTTTAATAAAAATATTCTCAAAAATAAATTATATGAAAAACGGTACACAAACTGGAAAAAGGTCCTTATTTAGGTTAATATTCGTTTTAGCACATGACCTGGACTTTGGCATGACAATAGGTTTTTCTTATGTAGAATTTAAATCTGAATCTATTTTCTCCTATGGTATTTCTTGTGCAAATTGATATTAATGGAGATATAAGCAATATTTGGATATTAAGATATTTCAGCAGCAAGGAGTAACGCATTCGTCTCTAGATTGTCCAAAATGCTAGGAGCACGGCGTTAGGCCTAGGTTAGGTTGGTTGAGTTTTAGGTTTGGTAGTGCCACTACGGCTAGGAGCACGCCCTCTTTTACCCCACATTTTACCTCTACTTCAAAGTCCTGCCCACTTCCGGGGACTTCAAAATCGTAGGATTGGGGGGGGGGGGTCATATCTCCACAACCGCTCATTTGCACAAGAAATAAAGGTCAGATTCGCACAAAACAGTGAAATACACCAGAAAAAACAATTTTCATGCCAAAGTCCAGGTCATGTGCTAAAACGAATATTTACCAATATTTATAAAATATTACATCATTATCTGTTATCTTACAATATAACTATGAGCAATTGGACTATTTATTTATATTTAATTTGCCCCTTAACCTCTTAACGCCTGAAGTTTTTGTAGGGTTAAGTTATGAGTGCGTGTATGGGAAACGGTACAAATTCGACCCAGTGGTCCAAAAGACGTTAAGGTTTGGGCTTTACGGGGCTCTCAAATTAATTAAAGCTAAAATATAATGCAAAGTGTAGCTGACCATATAATAATTTTCACTAATTCTAAACTAGTAAAAATTCGTCAAGAATGTCACTTTCCTTATTGTGTTGAGATAGAAAGTCATTAGTTGGTTTGCTTGAACTAAAAAACCCATGATGCGTAGTTGAAAGTCACGTCTATTATATTAAACATTTATTGTGTGAGTGGTACAAGACACTTAAAACATTTCAGATTACAGGACATTACAGTAGATCTTTTTTCATAATCCGGTATATTTTTTAACTATCTTCGTTGGCCTATAATGTCACACACTCTTACCCTGGTAAACATATACCACTATTGGACTTAGTTGCGCAAAAAACATCAGTTAGGACTAAAAGCTTGCAGTGCCAATCCAACCTCTACAGTATTTTACTATTTAAGCTTAATATTTAGATCTTTTCGACTTTTCTGGGAGACGTTAGGCAGGAGACAGGGAGTGCTGAAACTTCCGTTTCCAGCAGTCCCGTTTCTCCTGTCACTGTCCTCCTCAGCTGATCTTTTTCCGTGTCTCATCTACCCTGTGAGCAGCCCAACATGCTCTCAAACACACTTCTCTCTCTATTCTTCACCACACACACACACACATTTGACACAATACACAATTTTTTCAAAATTTAAAAAAAGGCATGCGAGCCTCAGAGACCTTGATTTCGGCTCTCTCTTTCTTATATAATGGTGGGGACATTTTTGCGGTCGCTTGCCCTTGGCTTCTCCTTCTTACATAAAAAACTTTTGAAGAAACCCTTTTGTCAAGGGATACCTAAATATATAGTAAGGATACTTGTATTCCGGCCCTGGCTCTGGTATACAGAGCAGAACATGTTCGTGAGATGGGAAAGCACTGTATCACTAGGTTTTAAGGTGACTAATGGTGTTAGGCAAGGAGGTATATTATCACCCCTATCATTTGTGTATATACCATACATGGACGACCTTAACAATGGACTAAAATCTGCATGTACTGGTTGTTTCATTGGAAAAATGAAGCTTAATCATTTAATACTTACTGATGACCTTGCTCTGCTGTCACTCTCTCCTAATGGACTGAGACTACTTTGGGAGATATGCGAGTAATATGGTACAGAAAATTCCATCCTCTATAATGGGACAAAGAGCTGTGTTCTGATTTTTATGTGTAATCTGCTGAAACATGTATCGAGTGGGTCTTTTAAAATGAATGGTCAGGCAATACCTATCAAAGACACGTAAATACTTAGGTCATGTAATTACTCACGAGCTACGAGATGAGCTTGATACTGAGAGGCAACGTAAAAAGTAGTATTTACAAAGTAACATGCTAGTAAGAAAGATGGGTTGGAATCAGTCAAAACTTATCTTTTAAGAACTTACTGTACTGGGCTGTATACATCCCATCTGTGGTGGAACTATACAAAAACCATGAATAAGCTCTGTTGCTTATAATAATATTTTTCGATGCTATGTAGGGAACCAAAATGGTGTAGTGCCAGTTTTATGTTTACTACGCATAATCTACCTAGCAGCCAAATGTTAATGTTATTCATATATAATTTCATTATTACAGTCAAACACAGCTTTAATGTGTTACTGTGCAATGTCATGTCCTCAGATACTGTGTACTTTTCACCTACAGTATACGGCAGTCTTGGTTAAGACAAATGCTGGTGTATAAAGCTTTATTTTTGCAATGCAGTGAAGATTGTATTTGCATATTAGGTTAAACAAGCGGTAGTTCGCTATCGCTCGCGACCGCTGTACAACTTGGCCCTCCGGTCAGGTAGCACTGTGATCCAGCTACAAAATTTAAAAAAACGCCATTACCCCCATTACCCCTACCCCTCTCCCCCATTACCCCCACACACAAAAGTAAAAAACGCCATTACCCCCACCCCCACTCCCCCAATTACCCCTCCCCTCCCCCACTACCCCCGGGCGGGTAGCACTGTGACATATATTGCTATCCGGGTAGCAGTACATGTCACAGTATGTGTGAAGCTCAAGATTTTCACGGCTGCGTTCTTTTCTGTAGTTTTATCGCGGTGCTGGGACCTTCGGACCCAGTAATTGTGACTTCGGATCGGGAAACTTGACAGAACACATCGGCAGCTCATGGGCTATCAGTTGGTGGTGGTTGCAGAATTTTCCGATGTGCCGTTTAGTCTGTGCATGGTTCCGAAGAAAGCGGACAGACAGACACACAGACACATTTTAGCTCAATAGTATATAGGATGTACAAATGAGATCGTATTTGTATGTTAATTTAAGTGATGTGGATTGTGAATGATCCACAATAAAGTTGTTTTGTTTGTTTGTAATGCGATACGCATATTCAGAGATTTCACGTTGGAATCTCGTACATAAATAACAAATAAAATTAAAATACAATATTTGCATAGGCATATCAGATACATGTAATAGATACATAGTCTCGTCTGATGAACTTGTAACAAAAGAACGTGTGACTTAAAAGTGTATAGCCTGAGGATAACGTAGTTAAGAAATTAAAAAGACTTAGTTCGTATTAATATTTATTAAAGAATATAGTATCAATATACTATTACTAGAGCCCTTAAAAAAGTGGGAAATACTTTTATTATATCCTAAATCTGAAGGTAAAAACTTATTTTTTTAAAAAAGTAATAGCCAGAAAGCTCATTTCCCCACCATGTGTGGTTGAGTGTGCCCTAGGGGGCCACCTTTAGCACAAGCATTATCAGGGTAAGTGGCAAACTTAACCCATTCTAGGAGCCAGCAGGCAGGACCGAACCAGAACTTCACCGCCCAGTGTCCGCCACCGTAACCACTGAGCTATTAGTGCTACATTCACTTATTTTATTTCCACTACAAATTTGAATGATTGCATATTAATGATTACAAAAATTCAAGTTTAAACAAATATTTCGAAAGAAGTTCCAGAATGAGAAGGTCGACAGAACATCCATAGAGAGTTGTCGTTTGTTTGCGTTGTTTAACTTTCTTCGCAACATCTAAGGTCATACGATGGAGAGAACCTACAACTTTACATAGTATCTGAACTACGGGTCGCTACATAATATGGACACGGAGGACGGTTTGTCATCCAACTACTCTCAAGATCCAATGTCGCTTAACTTCGGTGATCGACGGGTAGCGGTGTTGCGACAATGGCTATGACGTAAAGTTCAGGGGCCAAGCATGGGGGAATAAAAAGAAGAAAATTTACTGGGGCCTGGATAGCAAAGGGGCCCGGCAGGACCCAATTAAGAAAATGTTGCGAACTTGTTTTGTAGCGTTTTGTCAATGATGTGTCTATTAATTGTGATGTGATCTGGATGTAATGCATTATTTTAATAAAAATATGCATCAATGACCTGTCTGAAACCAGGGGACAGGAGTCAGAGGGAAGGAGCCCGGCATGTGATTGTGTACCGGGCTTGGGATCTGGTGAAGATTGCGAAGTTTATTTAGAATCTTAAATATTCGTATGTTGAACTCTCATTATCGCAAAATTTGATTTATAACCGACTATTAGCAAAGATTATATGCATAACAAGATGCGAAACTTAAGGTATTTTCCATTATTTATCCCATTTCTCGTCAAATGAATATTAGATGTTCGCCACCTAGTGTATGCAGTGAGAACTGAAACTTTGCACGCATACATACTCGCATGATTATTAAGCAGTGTATTAACAGGAATTGAATATTATCCCATTTGTCTTAAAAAAATACAAGCCTATGTGCTTAATTTATTATATGGTCCTGTATTTGATTACATATTAAATATGGAACAGTGAATAATAAAATATATTTAGTTCTCTTTCCAAACACTAGTTGGCCAAAAAAAAAAAAAAAAGCGCAAAAAACTTCAAAGTGGGTGGAGTTTCGAATCTTGTAAATAATAAATTAATCTTTCCTTTTTAGATAGACTTTGATCCCTTTTATGAGGTAAACATTTTTAATACTACACTGAAAATGTACTTACGCATTCACAGCACATTTACATATTGACAACAACATACAATATAGTGATATTTTGAAATAATGAAATATGTTCTATTAAAGTTTAGGGCCCAGAATTAAAAGAAAATACGAGTGGAGATAGGATTTTTCAGAAAATAAAAATAGTAGTTTTGCTCTAATAATACGAAAGCCTGCCTGTATCTAGTCAAACAGTGTCTTGTACATTTGATATACGTTTGTTAAATTGAGAAAAGCAAATCGGTCAATAAGTTTACAAAATAATATATCCAAAATCAGTGGGTCCAACTTTGTGAAGCTGCATTCTTTAAAAGTCTGTGATTCGTAGACTTCAATTTTAGTCTCACTGGCTCAAAATTTTGTGTTGAAAATTTTTTCAATGGTAATCATTTGCGTGTTGTAATGCGAACGTGAGCCGACTAGATATAAATGGGCTTTGATTATACTCTATTAATTTTTTCTGTGCTTTTTACTCACCAATCTGTTTTTAAATTTTCCTTTTTTTTTATAAGTGCTACTCCACAACCACCACAAACTTTTCCACCCATCTCATTTCACACTTATTTTCATTGCGTGAGAAGTAAGAATTCAGCACACCCATACACTACAACTTCATTTATTTTTACACTAATATATATTTTTCATACAACCTAGACAGCGGGGAGCGTGTTTCATTCAAAACAATGGTCTTCATTGTTGCCTCTCATTTCGCTCAACTCTTGAACTTCTAGCGATGTTTTACGATCGGATCTAGGACTCGATTTCTTCAATAGCTGCTTGTTCTTTTCGTAAAAGGTCTGTAAATTTAAACACTACGATGAAAAAACAAGTTTAGGTTAGTCAGAAATTTAAAAAAAGATTATTAAAAATAGGAAGCTCATTTCCACGCGATGTGGGGATGAATGTGTCCCAAGAGTCACCTTTAGCCTGAACATTGATAGGATAAGCAGCCCACTCAACCTAACCCAGAAACCAGCAGACGGGAATAGAACCAGAGCCTCATCGCTCAGAGTCCGCTACCGTAACGACTGAACTACCGGACAATAACTAACAATTTTTTAAATGTTAGTTTGAACTTCAAACTTAACGCTTACGTTTCTAGAAGAGAAGAGAAAAGAAAATCAAGTTTACCTCTTCCGCCATTTTCCGCAGTTGTTGAGAAGTGGCAGGTCCCGTTCCATTTACAAGTTTAGAGAAAATGGTGTCAGGATCCTTCAATAGCTCGAATGGAGGCCCAAACTCCTGAAGAAGAAGAAGAAAGAATATTAATTGTTCAGTAAGTGACATTTCGGTAATTATTTGGCAAAGGACCCGACGCAGTTCGAACACCACAATACATTTTTCTGGTAGTATTTGATGTGCTTTGTTCAAATCTGACCTTCATTGTTTGTGCAAATGAACCAAAACGAAGTTATGAAGCAATCAAGTTTTCATAAGTTGTGTTCATTTGCTCAAGAAATGAAGGTCAGATTTGAATAAAGCACATCAAATACAACCAGAAAAATGTATTGTGGTGGTTATTATTATAAAACCTAACCTAACCTAACCTGACCTTACCTAACCTAACCTTAAATAACCTAACCTATTACTCGTTTACATACCTTATTTTGGAGGATACAAATCGGCAATCGCCTTAAGGAAACGGTGCAATCTTTTTGAAGCACCGCAAAAGTAGCCAAAATAAACTTAAACAAAACTTACCCAAATAAAAACGCCAGCCTTATTATGAAATTAATATTAAATCAATCTACACAACATGAGATGATAGTTTTCCTGGGTAGTTTTTTAATGTGGATTCAGGATATGTTATTGTTGTAACTGGATGTGATTGGGTCCTTTCCAGGATATTACCCGACATTTTTCTTCTTGAACAGAAACAACACATTTATTATTTGATGTTCAAAATGCCACTATATCTTGAATAATTATGAATTGAATTTCAAGTAAATAAAAAAATTACTTTTGATTATATTCAGGGATACTATTTCGAGTTGAAGAGCGGATTTGTCATCCAACTCAATCCGACAAACTCACTCAACAACTGACTGAAGTTGAAGTGTCACACTTGTCCGACAGAAAGAGGCACGACATATAAAAGAAAGGTACCTTTAATCTTCCGGAATCCATAACCATGACTTTGTCGGAGTCCATGATTGTGTGGAGTCTGTGAGCAACCGTAAGGATTGTGCAATCGGCGAACTTATCTCGGATTGTCTGTTGAATCCATCTGTCCGTTCTGCGAAAGGAAGAGAGAGAAAGAGAGATATAGTTACAAAATTGCAGGCTAATAAAGACCCTAACATCCACTTTCGACTAACTCAAAAAAGTAGAGAAAATAAAGGAAAATAGAAAAAGCAAAGAAAATAAACAATACTGAAAACTTGGCCATGCTTACACTATAGACCATGGGTCGGGGAACATTTTTGGGGTATTACCCAAAAATCTATTTGAGTAAAATGAAATTACCCCCAGACTTCAAAGTAAATAAAAACAAGCCAATTGCTCTTAAAATTGTTGCATATGGTGTCTCTCATACCGCACGCACTACCCCCAAAAGTTTTAAATGTACCCACATTTGGGGTAATTTACCCCTGTTCGCCGACCACTGCAGTATAGACGTATAGAGCTTTCACAGAGCAAAAGTATCATAGTAATAGTAAAGTATAGAACAGACGAGGCTCTCCCTCCTCTGCCAGCCACTGCTGACAAAAATAGTTATGAAAGAAGATTTATAGAAAAGTAGGAAAAGTATAATGAAAGGAATAGCCTCAGAGTTCATTCACACCATGCGTACTTAATGTCGTGTACTTAATTACGCAAAAGAGGAAAGTTGAAAAAGTGATAGCGTGAAATACTAAATTACTTAGTCTACTTTTTTTAAAGGATTTTTCAAAATTTATTTATTATTTACGTCATCATCATTTCATCACTGGATCATTTCTGCGTTGAGTGGCGATGCCGTTGTACCGAGAGACACGCTTTTAAAATTAAGCTATTTACATTGCCATCTTTCGCACTGGAATTACTTAAAGGAGCACTGATCCAGAGATACTTCCAACCGATCAGCGCGCACCAATTTAAGAATTCTCACAAAAGTGTATTTCAAGAAAATAATTTACTTCCCTTTATTAAGAATTGTTTATCATATTGTAATGTATATCACACGTCCTTCGCATACGAATTACTTAGATAAAAGGGCAGTGGTCCAGAAACACTCGCATCTGGCAAGCACCCTCTATTTAAGAATTCCTCCGACAGTGTACATATGACTCAGCCCGCCCGGCAGAGCTGGGCACTTGCGTTTTTTTTTGCGGTACTGCGGTACTACCGTGTTGGTCGGTACCGCGGAAAGTACCGCGGGAAATTTGAGTGCGGTAGCGGTACTGCTGTACTTTCAGCGATCCTTTGCGGTACTGCGTTATGCGGTACCGGTTTGGTAGTGCGGTAGTAGTACCGCAGTACCGCAAAAAAACGCGCAAAAAAACGCAAGTGCCCAGCTCATTATTATTATGATGAGTACTTTATGATATTAGTTACACACTATTTAAAACATTATTGTCAACTACATTTATTGTCAAAGGAGACACAACTACTTCTATTCCATCCAAATTATCCCTTCCTCAAGCAGCAGCAGCAGCTCCCTTTATTAGTGACAAAAAAAGGAAGTTGCTAAAGAAAGACGAAAGCGGGTAAAGGAGAGGGTAGCTTCCCAAAATAATTTAATGTAGCTAATCGGAAGTTTGGACTGCCGACAATTCCCATCTATTATAAAAACGGGAGAAACATCTACTACATTTACATTTAAAGCAGTGTTTCTCAGCCGGATTTGCCCCACGAACCCCGTGTCAGGGTCTTAGGTCGGCGCGACCTCTTATTATCCTACAGGGGTAAACAAACTCACGAAGCATTTTTTTTTTTTTGTTTTGTTTTTGCGCACAAATTATTACTACAAGGGTAAACAAACTACGACCCGGGGGGGGGGGGGGGGTCGCGACCCACCGTTTAAGAAACACTGATGTAAAGGGATATTACAGTACTGCTTCCATGTAAATATTATGAATCTAAAGAGTAGCCATTCTTTATATCTAATTAGCTATTTGAAGGTTTTGACTACTGAGAATTCCTATGAGGCTTCCTGTCTCTACTCTTACTCTTACTGCCCGGCAACCAGACCCAATCAGCACTTCCAACTACATTCAAAACAAAAAGGAATAAAAAGGAAATTAAAACACATCCCTAGTTTACCCACCCTTCAATACAAATTTATGTTGCTAAAATATCTATTCAACCTATTCTGAAACATATTAACCGAAGTGTTTGCCACGGGCTCTGGAACAAGGCTATTCTACCTCTTGACTATCTTAGAGGCGAAAAAGCCGCTCGTAACGTTTGCCTCAAAACTTTTGTCCCTTATTTTAAAACCATTGTTTCTCGTAATGTTCCTTTCGTGTAATAAAAAAAAAATTATAATTTACCTTATGAAAACGATTTAAAATTTTGAATACCTAAATTAATTCACTTCTCAAATGCCAAGTTTCAAGCGTATACAACAAATTCAGCTCTTTGCCTCTTTGTATATTTTATCACATAATGTTGGAATAAGTTTTGTTGCGCCGCGCTCAACCCTTTATACCATTTCTATATCCTTACTCATAGAGGGTGACCAAAACTGCATAGCATATTCTATACGAGTTCTAACGAGGGACTCGTATAACGACAAAACAATATTTTTAGATTTAAATTAAAAATTACAATAAATAAAACTCAATATTCTATTAGCTTTACTGTTCGCGAATGAACATTCTTTTGAGAAATGTAAATCCTTTGTAAAAATTACACCTAAATTTTTTTCCTCAGAGAGGCTTCGTTAAACATATCGTTTTCCCAGAGTGCATTTATATCTACTGTTGTGATAACCTATATGGATAACTACATTTTTTCAATGTTAAATTTCATTTGCAACTTATTAGATCGTTTTATTAAATTATTAGCATCGTGCTGTAAAGTGTCTCTACCTAGTAAACTAATTGCTTTAACTGCAATTTCAGTATCGTCAGCAAATTTAGAAATTTTACTCACTAAATCATTAATTTATATTATGAAAAATACTGCTCCTAAAACTGATCCTTGCGGAACACCGTTTGTTACATTAACCTACCCTGAATCTTCCCTGTTAATTAGTACCCTCTGTTTTCTACCAATAAACTAATTATTTATCAACCCAATCATGAATTTGGCCCCTTATTCCGTGAGTTTTAAGTTTTTCTAACAATTGTTTATGCGAAACTTTGTCAAACGACTTTTGAAAATCTAAATTTAAATTATTGCTATCTCTCCATAGTTATTTACTGAGTTACCACCTGAGTCTACCAGTGGCCCAATATTATCCCTCAAAGGATTTCTATGCTGGTAGTTTTGAATTGGTTAGCTGTTTCTCACGTGATGAATTTAAGCCAAATCAGAATCTTTGTGACAAATTATTTCGACTTTGTCAAAAACATCGGTCTTCGTGAACCTTAATATTTACCATATACTTTGTAACCTTGTAGATGTCCCGTGCCGAGGTCCCTTTTTATACGAAGGGCAAGCTGGTAGACCCACCTCTATTCCTGGCTTGGTTGAAGAGAGAGTTGCGCTCTTGCGATCTCCATCGCAAAGAGTCAGGCACAGCTAGCTCATCCGTGACAGTCCTGAGTCAGGCGTCTACTTCTTTGGAAGACAAACTTTGACACTAATGTAGTGACGTTCTTGATGTGTTTGGGTAGCTGGCAGAGCTGGGCACTTCCGCAAACACTTCCGCAAACCGCAAATTCCGCAATTGCGGAAGTATGTTTTTCGTTTGTGGATTTGCGTTTGCGGCAAAGTCATCGCAAATTAGTGAATTTGCGTTGCGGAACTAAGACCGCAAACGCAAATCTTTCCGCAAATTTTCCTCAAGTATAACACGGCCATCCCCAGCTCTGCGGCCGTGGAGAGACTGTTCTCCCATGGGTCAGATATAATGAAGCCCAAAAGGGCCAGCCTGACCTCTGACAACTTCCAACGTCTCGTGTTCATGAAGGGGAACATGGACTAATTAAAACTGGATTTGGCTCAGTTCCTGGAGGAGGACGACTGAACTTGTTGACAAAGCCAGAGGCGTACACTTGTAGAGGCTAGAGTGGTTGAGTTGTACAGTGAGTTCAAGTTGTGTACAGTCACAATGTTAACTTAATTTAACTTGTGTAATGTAATGTGTGTAGAGTTACTACAGTTACAGTACAGTCTTCTCTAACGTGTCTAAGTCTCAAAATTTATGAAATTCAAATGATTAAATTTATTATTTAATTTATTTACTATTTACTTGCAGGAGGTGTTTTTGTTCAATATAATATATCAATATATGTAGTATTTTTATTTCTTCTACAATAGTGATTTATTGTAATAAATTATTTAGCCTTGTTTTTAATAAAAACAAGGCTAAAACATTAAACATTAAAAAGATATAAAAACTTTTTATACCTCTTTAATGTTTTGGATACTTTTTATAGTTAAAATTGCGATTGCGGAATTTGCGGTTTGCGGAAGTGTTTGCGGAAGTGTTTGCGGAAGTGCCCAGCACTGGTAGCTGGTTAAACAATCTTGGCCTTCTGACAATGAAGTTATTTTCCTCTAAAGTTGGGAATGTTCCTTGTCTTTCCTCTAGTTTGGGAACACAACACATTCTACCTTTCCTATTTTCCAGTTTTGTTTGTATGGTTACCTGGTTCAGTTTGAGGTTAGGTACCAGTTTTTCTGTTATTTTCCATGAGTACATTATGGTGTATATCTCTCTCTTCATTCCAGCGAATATAGCTTTAATGTATGAAGTCTTTCCCAGTAGTTGAGTTCTTTACAACCATCTTGGTCTGAAATTTCGGATCACCTGAAGATCAGGGCCCCCAGCCTTCGTTAGTTAGCCTTATAAGGCTAACTAACGAAAATATCACGACCTAACCTAACCAATCGTCAAGGGCGTACAGTTGGCCTAACGATTGGTTAGGTTAGGTCGTGATATTTTCGTTAGTTAGCCTTATAAGGCTAACTAAACAAGGCTGGGGGCCCTGATCTTCAGGTGATCCGAAATTTCTTTTAATTTCTTCTAGGTTATTATTATTTTTTTTTGTATGGGAGCAGACTGAACAGACTGAGCAATATTCAAGTTTTATTATGATCAGCTTTTTCAGCAGGGAAATCATTATTTTCTTTTTCCTTCTTTTAAAAGTTCTCAATAACTCTCATAATTCTTTTTACTTTGTTTATCGCTACCTTATTTTGTGTTTCAAATTTCGCATCATCAGTCATTATAATCCTTAATCTTTTGCTTTCGTGCTTTTCAGACTTTTCTGTCTATCTAGAGTACAATACACTATCTCTTTTAGTTTTTCATTTCTTCCATATGAAGGGGTGTTCCCCAGTTACCTTATCATTGTTACACCCGTAAATCTGAGAAATAATAATAATAATAATAATAATAATAATAATGACTTTACTCGGGATTTAAGGACGGCGTCGCCAGTCCACACACAATGGATGTGGTTCACGCATTAAGGTATGACGGTCAAACTCAGTGGTTCACGTATTAAGGCATGAAGGTAATACATTAAGGTCATGCATTTTCAAACAAAAATCAACATATTTTGATGCAATAAACCGCTTTTAGAGTCCTTACAAATATTTAACACACTTGATAGGCTACACGAAACTTATAAAGCCTTCAAAATTTTACAGGAATTGGCCAAGTATCGCAATTCATTCTAGACCTTTCACCTACTTTGTTTACTCTAAAAATAGTTGAATATCCTTTTATACTAAATAAATAACAAACCCAAACAACATTCTTCCCAAAATAACTATTTAAAACCCAAAACATACCTTTTAAATTTGTGAAAATAATTGACAAAGTTGGTAAAATCGCAGCTCAGGAGCCACGAAACTGCCTGTATAGAGTCAGCGACAGATCTACAATTTATTTTGGTCTAATTGTAACATTGAGAAGTTTAGTAAATTGTTTTTCTGTTGAATCACTATAAAATATCTATACAGGGTGTACATAAAGTCAGGATCTATTTTTGTGAATCACTTGGAAATTATATGGAATTCAATCATAAAATGATAAAGTGGTAACATTTATTAAATAATTAAGAGTAGGATTCGACGTGACGCCCATCAGTATCCCTGCACAGCTCAAATCGTTCCGCAGCATTTCTAAACACATTCTGGAGCATTTGCGGGGTTATGTTATCTGCAGCAGTTCGTATACGTAAGTTTTCAAGACTCGTAATCTTCGTCTGATAGACGTGCGATTTGATAAAGCCCCATGCAAAGAAATCTAAAGGGGTTAAATCTGGTGATCTCGCTGGCCAAGGTCTGTTGCTTCCGCGTCCGATCCAGCGATTTGGAAAACGTCCATTTAGATAATCCTGAACAATTTTGGTATAGTGACAAGGAGCACCATCATGTTGATAGACGACGGTACTAACAATCCTATCCCCAATCAGCTGAGGTTCAAGGAATTGCTGCAACATGTCCAGATAAATAAGCCCCGTAACTGTAGCTTCAGCAAAGAAAAACGGACCATAAACCTTAGATTTTGTTAAACCCATCCAGACATTAACTTTGGGCGAGTCTCTTTTCCAATTTTGGACGAAATCATTCGGTCTTTCATCTGCCCAAATTCGACAGTTATGGCGATTTACTTTTCCACACGTATGGAAAGTGGCTTCATCACTAAAGAGAATGTTGTCCATTAAATTATCACTCCAGATTTGTTCTACGAGATCAGCACACACAGCACTTCGTCGAGGGAAATCTTCCTCATGTAAATCATGTAAAACCCGCAAATGATAGCTTTTCTTCTGCAAATTAACTTTCAGAATTTTGTGCACAGATGACGTCGGGAGGCCGAGTCTGTGTGATGCAGCACGAACGGACGTACGTGGCTCCTCAGTGATAATTCCGCGTACTGCATTCACGGTAAGATCTGACATACACGGTCGTCCTGATCTTGTTTCATCATTTACAGATCCCGTTCGTTTAAATTTGTTCACCAATTTTCGTATTGTCTTGTCTATTGGCCCCGGCTTATGAAATCTCCTTCTAAACTTCTCTCTGATGTCATTGTATTTCTTTCCCTCGATTCGCCAAATTACTATTGCCACACGCTCTTCTGTATTCATTCTAAGGGCTTCTGAAAAGAAAAATAGAAAAAAATAATTATTTCACAAAAATAGATCCTGACTTTATGTACACCCTGTATAATGTAGATTTATACTTAAAAAAAATTCAATTCTAGTCGATAGTTTGTCAAGTTGTTACTTATATCTATAACCTTACATTTAAAATTCATCAAGATAATATAAAATATAAATGTTATATGATATAATGTAAGAAATGTAGCATTCTATATATTTAAAAAAAAAAGACCTTTCTGGGTTTCCAGACACTGAATCTGCGCGTTGAATCTACACTTTGAAGAGCATTCGCCAACCTTTCATTTTTTTAAATTTTGAGCATTTGCACACCCTGGATGATATCATAATGAAAGAGGTCTAAAGAGTTGAAAACTTACTGCGAGTCCACGTTGGCAGTGGCTTCGTCCATGACCAGAATTTTGTTGTGCTTGAGGATGGCCCTCGCCAGACACAAGAGCTGCCTTTGGCCCACACTCAGATTACTTCCTCCTTCGGCGATGTAGGCACTCAGCTGCCCATTCATTTCGACCACAGGTTCCTTCAGCGCTACCTGAAAAGGAGACACGAGGCTAGAACGGCTTTAATCGAAGGTACTATTCAACATTGAGGTATTTTCAAGGTATGAAACCCATTTTTTCCCTCATTCAAGCATTGGTAAAGAAAAATAGCAATTAAAGTTAACTCCATGGGGTACATCTTTGCAAGAACCAAAAAGACTTTACTACTGTCCTAAAATGGTAAATTAAGTGTGAAATCTATATCTTTATTAAAATTATGTATCCCACTGTCTCCCCTTCTCAAATCAAAATATGGATCCCCCTTCCCTAAGGAAACAGGAAGTACTTGTTCGAGCGCATTAAATATCTGCTCGTCGTTATATTCTGAGAATGGATCCAGATTGTAGCGAACGGTTCCCGTGAAGAGCGTTGGATCCTGCGGGATGATGGACAGGGATTTTCGAAGGTCCTCTAACGTAAGAGTGCCCGTGTCCACTCCGTCAATGACGATCTTCCCCTTTTGGGGAGTGAGACGAAACAGGCAGGCGAGAAGTGACGACTTCCCTGCCCCTGTTCGACCCACAATTCCGATCTACAAAAGAAAGAAATGATTTTAGTTAAGAGAATGTCACATAATTCATCTCTCATTGAACTTGTTTACCAAATATCATCAAAGGTTTTTATTTGCTACTTTTAAGTTGCTCAGTAGGAGAATTCGAAGGGTCTGACCGTCTGATATCAAAACGACGGTATAATCCTCAGTGTTATGGCTTTATGATGTACATATGTATGGATGTATGGTTATACCAGTGTACAGTATATTTCAATCTTCTGTCCTAAGGTAGCCTAGTACGATCACTGCAGATTACTACATTTTCAAGTGGGAGAGTCAAAGGACGCCCGTAGGTGCTGAGTGTTGCTAAATTTCAAGAACTTAACCACATTAAGGACGTACTCGGAATACTTAAAATCTTTAGAAAAAGCTACACGTTCTTACCTTTTCTCCCGACTCAATGGTGAAGTTGAGGTTTTTGAGAACCGGAGGATCGCCCTCGTTGTAGTAAAGATAGACATTTCCGAAAGTGAGCTTCCCTTTGCTAGGCCAATCTGGCTGTTTGGGAACTGAAATAAAGGAGGACATTATTATATGAAATGATCAATTTCTGTATTTTCAGACGAGCCTTTAACTCGGGTTTGACCCTTCGATCCAACCATATTATTACTTCCTTGTCAACAAAGATAATTGATAGTATGTACTGTCGACGGTAGAGGCTGGAATTAATTAAGAACCGAAGATTGTCACTAGATGGGAAAACAAACGTCTTATCTGGAATTAGTGTTTTGTATGAATTACGTTAAATGAACTTAAATCCTAACAGAATTTATGTTTAAGATTAAATCATATCTTCATTATGACTAAGGAAAATAATTAGGACTGCTTTGGGACCCTTATGTTAGATAAGTATTTAATTATTTGAAATGTTTTGGTGTAAAGCGAAGGGAACATTTTTTTTTACAAACAAGTACCACCAAATCCATTTTTTAATCAACGATGACAGCATATGATATTGCCTGTAGTACCTCTCTAAAATGGTATTCGTAAAGTCTGAAGATGTAGTGGATGCCAGGCACCCGTCCTTTCGCGCATCTTTTGACGTTTTCATATCTACGTTACATCACGTGAAGCTGACGAAACAGGATATTCAAGAACTTTACGGATATTCTAACGAGAGTATCACGGGGTTTCACAATGCTAAAGACGTTTTACAGTATGTTGCGAGTTTAAAATGTGCTAAAGAATACAACCCATGTAAAGTGAAGGAATCAACGCTCAGTGAAGAAAAGCAAAGCCTCTGGATTATGAAACTCATTGATGAATGTTACGAAAAGCGTTATTACGTCATGTTACATCTCACCGATTACACACCCATGTTAGAAACCATCAACCTAGTGATTATGGATAATTTAAAAATTTTAGTAGAACTTGGTGATGAATACATTTTATCACCCAAAATGGAAAATCATGGGCACACCTCTATCTCAAATAGAGCCCCTCAGTGTTAATCGAATTATAATCGTTTCATTTAATGTGCTAAGTAATTTTGTGTACATATTTTTTTCTTTTTCGCCCCGTTCCCAAAACTAATTTTTTCGTGTTGGTGCATATCCTTGCGTGACTCACCCAACACGTTCGTGTCGCCGACCCGGGAACAGTGGGACACATCGACCCTAAGACGCATTACTCATCGCCGATCAGACTCACGAACTGAGGTAAACATTCCGTACTGACTCACACCGGGTCCTGGATTTGAAGCGTCGTGACGTACTCTCCAGAAGTCTCCTCGCAGCAGCCTTCCCACCAAGACTCGCCTACATTCACATCCCCAAGACATACGGAGCTTCTTTTAAGCATTGTCTTTAACGCTCATTACGACATAACGCTTTTAAAATCTGTGGGTGTTTAAACGTAGCAGTGGCACGATTAATTATGTGCTCGAGACAAAATATAGACGTACAGACTCCACCAAACATAATGTTATTTTTTTGAGTGTTGAGGAGTTGGCGAAATTCTTTATCACGACAACCTAACCAATCATCAAGGGTGTACAGTTGACCTAACCGGGCATTCAATAATTCATTTGCACAAGAAATGAAGGTCAGATTTGAATAAAACACACCAAAATACACCAAAAAATCCTATTCTCATATCAAAATCGACCCGCAGGGGTAAAACGAATAATTACCACCATACTATTTCAATCGATTTTAATGAATCCAAAAATTGCTTATATGTCCTTTAATATGAATTTACACAAGAAATACCATAGAAGAAAATAGATTCAGATTTAAATTCTACATAAGAAAAACCGGATCCTGTGGGTTGTTATATCACATGAAAATTGAAGTAAATGATGGGTTATAACCACAAGATCCGATATTTAAGTATGAAAATTATAGATCCTAATCAATATTAAGATCTTGTAATAACATTTTATTCTAAGTTAACCAAATTGGGAGTGGATTTTGAATTTATATTTTGTATTGCAGTTAATCGCTGGTGAAATAATTAATATCTTATCTTACTCTATAAATTATTTATTTTTGCACGTAAGTGCCTCATTAGCCTGGAGTAGTAATAAGAGTTCTCATCATCTGTAAGGGATCGCAATTCTACCTGAATTGGAGCAACATAGTAAAAAATCTGTGACATGTATACTGCAGTAAATAGAAATTGAAAGTTTCAATTATTTAAACACTTTTCCTTCAAGTTTCCATTAAATTAATTTACAAGCATCCAGGTGAGGTAAAGGAACAGAACCTGTCAGTGTGTGAGAGTTCCAAACAAATAGAGACAAAAAAATCCCATTTTATTGTACATTACACTAATTTTTGTTAGTTGGATTTAGAATTATAAGAGTACTAGTAAAATAGTCTTGCTGAAGTTAAAGGTACACCTCTGAGAATTCATTTCAATTTATTCTCACCTAATTTAACGTTATGGGGAGCTTCTGGAGTAAGCTGCGAGTATTCCAAAACCCTCTCGACGGACGTCATGTTACTCTCCATTTCAGCGAAATGACTTCCTCCACGTCGAAGCATCTTGCATAACAGCAGAACTAGGGTGACTCCCAGACCAACGTCCCCACCCAGAACATCTGTAAAGAGGTTAATGAGGGAAAACCGTTTCACTGAAGTGTTTTTTTATGTACATTGAACGTTGTCACAAAAAAGTATTATTTCTTATTATATTTTTAATCATAATAAACCCAATGAGACTCCAAATGGGGAAGGCAGTCACTGAAACAAAAACCTTTTGCAAAAAACTTTAAACTCACTATTTTGGAACATGAAACTGAATGTAACAATCACGATGAAAATCATAGAAATTACATCGAAGTAGATTCCACAGAGCCTCGTTGAACATATAAGGAGATGGCAAGCGGATGTATGCAAGTCCTGTGTAGAAGATCCTTTTTAGATTCACTTCACCTCTGCATGAAGTGATTTTAACACACACACACACGCGCGCGCAAATAAATAAATGCATAGGAGCATATAAAATCGATACAAATTCATATAGGAAAGTTATATAATAATACATGTTTACTTAACAAACAGATGGAACCAAACATACATCAACAAAGAATGAGCATTGCTTTTAACAGCTGAAAATATATATCTTAGCAATGGAAATCTTTTGATGTGAATTTTATACAAATGGCTGCCAGCATTTGGTCAGTTTGCTATACCCCTCGCCGTGTTGAGTTCGATGCAGCAAACCTCATCTTTTGGTCTTTGCTAGGCATAGCAAATACAGGTTGTCTATCTCAAAAGTACGGCTTTCTAAAAAAAATACATCTTCTCAGTTAAACCTAGTCTAATTTAAATTCAGTAAATAGGCCGTGTTTCAACCGAATATTAGCAAAGAGAAAAGGACGAATAATACGGACGCCTACCTGTGGCCGAACTTCTAACAAACAATACGAGTTTTTATAATTATAATTTTTTATTTAAGTAAAAGACTGAGTAAAAAAGTCTTTTAAGTTTAGAAGATAAATTTGTATACTATCAAATCTAAGACAAATAATATTTTTATCATCACTTAAAAAAAAAGGCTTGTCTGAGACTTCATTTTGGAGTTGGCCTACTTTTTGGAAGTTGGAGCTTCAGTAGTATTGGCAAAATTAACATCATCATCTCGAATGTGATAGCAAGAAAATTTGATCATATAGACTTAAAAGGTTTGCTTACTGAGTTTTCCTTTTTTCGACTTAAAAATAAGAGCATTTTACACTGTTTCAAAGAAATTCGGTAGATAGTAGGGTGCCCTTATCTCTCGTGTTCTTTTTCATATTGACTAGGTTTAAATGAGACTAAATGGTTGGGGCCTGCTATAATTTAGTAAAAATTTAGATAGAAATTAAGCAGTTATAACGTAAATACGTGAAGTTTTAAGAAAAAGTAGCGGTTAGGGGGACCACAGTGTAATGTGTAAATAAATGAGCAGTTGACCGTAGGATGCCGCCTTTGTGATAGCTTCAACGGACAATGGACTTAACATATGCATGAAGGAAGTTGAATTGAAAAGTTGTTAAATTACGAAAGAGAAAGAAGCCTTCTAGAATGTTTTGTAATGTACAGTACTTGTAATAGCTGTCACAATATTTAAAAATTTAAGGATTTAACTGTGAAATTCGAAATTTATACCAACATCTGAAGTCAATGTTTACTGATGCCTTTTGTAATATTTCGTGTACACACGACTGCAGCGCCGGCCTTAGGATATTTTGGGCCCTGTGCAGAGTATACTGTACGGGCCCCCCATGACACAAGTCAAATTGTTTTTCATTGCTAATCATTTTATTTTAGTAGATCGTTAACAAGTACAACAAGTAAAATTTAACTATACAAGTGCACCTGTAACAGAATACCAACAGACCAACAGCCTTTACTATTATTACTACTTATTACTTTATTATTATCAAATATTTCAACTATCATAAGAGGTTTCAACCAGCGCCGGCCTTAGGATATTTAATTAGGAATAGGATAATTCAATTTAATTAGGATATTCAACAAAAGTAAATACACAAAATAAAGTTTGTAAATATACAAAAAAGAAAATAACTTAATCAACTACAAATGAATATTTGGCAATTGTAATATAAGAATACTAAAACATAAAAGAATTAACTAGATTTAATAAAAATTTATTTTTTGTCATTTATAGCTTAAATATTCAATGCAATCATTAAGGCCATGATGGATCGGTGATCTGAAAATAAAAAAATAAATTACATTAATTTACACCAATTTTGGCACTCTGACGTCGATGGTAAATTTCTGTGAAATTTTCGGGCCCCGCTAAGTTGCGGGCCCTGTGCGACCGCACGGTTCGCACACCCCTAAGGCCGGCACTGACACGAGTACCTGGTAGGGATACTAACCTGGTGGACATCAAATTGAAAGGAAGCTGTGTTTTGTGCTTTGAAAGCCCGTATCGTGGCCAGCCCTAGAAATGTTGAGCTCAAATGGGTGAAGACGGGACTTCGAGCTTAACAAAAGAAAAGAAATTCAAAGGGCTTACTGTATTTATGATCTCTTCACACAATTATATTCATAAATCAACAGCTATGAAATAAAATCAATAATACGCAGACAGGTAAAGAATAAGCTTCACAAAGGAATGAACGTGAATTTATGTTTAAGGATAACGAAAACTAAATTTTAACTTCAATTACTTACTTATTCCCTCGAGCTTTTTAATTTCCTTTATAAAACGGATGCAAACTATTTGCGCAAACACAGTTACAACACCGAGAAGAACAGTTGGCACCAAAATCCAAATATTCAGGTACAAAATTGCACCAACGATACCAAGGATGGTGAACGCGAGCTATAAAATTCAAACCATATTATTAGCCACACGTCAAACAGTTTTTAATCAATTGTGTTAACGCTTTTTTGTATGTTAAGAAATGGGAAATATCGATTTTCATTTACAGTTCAAGGATTTCGCACTATGCTGATGTTATTTGTCCTACTTTTGACTATTCTAGTATAATTTGAAGAATGAAAAATGGCTTCAATTTTTAACTCTTCTCTTATGAAAATGAATAGTTTAAATATCCTGTTTCTGGTAAGCTTGATCAATTTTCTTCAATCACTCTCTCAACGTTAAAGGTATAATAATACCAGAAATCAGCCATATTAAATTAGTTTTATTTCCACAAATTTTAATCTCCATTTTTTGGTTGGTATCATCATGTACTGTAAAGGGATAAAGGAATGTTTCTAAAATTATAAAATTGTCAAATGATTCAAACTTCAAAAAACTTATTCGGAAGAAAGAGTACATACACCTTACATAAAGCTCTCCAGTATTTGAAATATTTTTATGTACAATTTAGATATGTGATTATGACATTAATATATTTAAAGTATTTTAATCTGAATATGCCGCTATGAATCAAAAACTTTTTAGGCAAAACATATGGAAACAAAGAAAGTAAAATGGCAAATAATAATAATAATAATAATTAGACGGGCTCCCTTCGGTCGTCCTTCCAGAGGGGGACTCGCTGAAGTTCGATCTATCATTAATGTTACAGCGGCTTAAAAGACACCTAATGAGGAATCTCCTAAAAACTATTTTATTTGAATTTATTTTTGCTGGAAGCCAAAAGCATATAAATTTCTGCTTCACTATCTTTGAAATTATTTTTGGTGAATTGATAATCGTGTAGATTTTTGCTTTGCTACCCTAGGCTCATGGTATTCTATACCCATGGCGTACGGCTAGAGCCAGCTCTGGACTTGTATATACGCCTCTGATCTTACGCTGGTGGGGTATATGGTTACAATTACCGTTATTCTCTTCCGCGCACTTCGCGATTTTGTGGTAAAATTCCTCGTTTAACAAATTTCGTCGAATTTATTTCCGTAGAGGCGAGATCATAAAGCAGTGTTGCCTTGCAGATGGAGTGCACGCTTTGCGTGCCTGGGACTCGATCTATCCTTAATGTTCCAGCGGGTTAAAAGATATGTAATGTGGCATCAACAAATCTACATTTTAAATTAGTTTTGTTGGTAGCAAAATTCTAGAAGGTTTCTGCTTAGTTATGTTTAACCCTATTTAGGTTTATTAACGAAAAGTTTATTTGACCAGAAAGGATTCCTGCACCAACTTATTTTTGTGGTAAAAGTCCTTGTTTGACGGATTTCGTCAAATTTATTTTCGTAGTGGCAGGGGCATAAATAAGCGTATTTAGGCCCCCAATATTTCCTGCAAGAAACGATTTATACGGTAAAATTCATTAGTTTTAAAGATTTTCGTCGAATTTATTAACGTAGGACCGACGTCATCAAAAAGGGCACTCGGCCTTGAATATCTCTTGCCGGAACATGTCCACTCTGTAAAATTCATAATTTTTTAGTTTTCGCCAAATATTTTAACTGCAGGGACAAGTTCATGGAAAGTGGCATGAAACCTCGAGTACCTTTTTCACAAACCCATTTGTGTGGTAAAATTCATTAGTTTTAACGAGTTTCGTCGAATTTATTTCCACATGGGCGAAGTTATAGAAAGGGCATTAGGCCTCGAATACCCCCTTGATGGACCTATTTATGTCGTAAAATCCATTCATTTTAATGATTTTCGTTGAATTTAAAAGGGATCAAGAAAAGTTCACTTCGGAGTGCCACCCCTCATCCCCCTCAATGCTACTCTTCAGTGCCAGTCTCATCCCTTTCCCCCTCTCCAAAAACTTACCCTATTACCCCTCATCGCACTCCTTTTTTATGCACCTGTACTACTGAATGCATATGCAAATATGTATTGGCATATGGTCGCCTAAAGAATTTTTATCATATATTCCTACACCTGCCTAAGTCCAGGTTAAGACACAAAGAATTGTGAATTTACAGAACAGTAAAAACCTAAAAAGAGGCTGGTAATTTATCATTCACACAAACAATTTTAATAAAGATTTATAAAAGATATTCGACTCTAGTATGAAACAGTTGGAATGCCAAGAGTAAAAATGGTATTACAATAACTTAAGAGTGCATATTTGGTATTCATTGTTTTTAATCAAATTTGTATTGTCCCCACATATGTATGGAAGATTGCCCTCAGTGAAAAATTTGTGTGTGTCACCTGACTGGATGTAACTGACCTTGAGGATGTTGTGAAAAGTCATTGGTGAAGAGAATGAATAATAATAGTAATACTGTGTTTGATTTGGATTTCCTGTCTGGTCATGCTGTATAGGCACCCCCTCCACAATTAAATCAGCTAATTGGAAGTGGTGGGAGGCTTAGGATAGCTTAATCTCCCCTTACCCTCAAATACATCTCATAAAAGGAAGTGAGGCCATCCTCCTCCTAAAATCTTCAGTAAATGTATAACTCAAACAGTTATGAGTTTCTCGATGAGGGAAATTCTCAAGTCGATCCATTTCTGTTTCCCTGGATGCGTCTATAGTAAGTTCTTTTAACAAGCTGGAAATAATTGATTTAGTATGGTTACTGTACCCAGTGAAAAATGTGTGTGTATGTGTGCGTGTATGAATGTGTGTGAGTGTGCGTGTGTGTCTAGGCTGAAGGTCTGGAGTGTCTTCGTAGCCTCTGGGTTTGGGATTACTGTAACCTCGCATACATCATGTCATTTTTGATGAATCATCTTAGCATTTGTCCGTCATTTTATCGGTAGCCCCTATAGTTCATACTATGACGTCACGCACATTTATTTTCCAGGTTAGGCTTAATTTTTGTTTGTTTGTTCGTATTTATTAACAATAGCAAAATGGTGGTCGCCAAAGTTCATAGTAATGGTGACCCTCTAAAGTTCATAGTATGACGTCCCACACACACACACAATATATATATATATAATATATATATATATATATATATATATATATATATATATATATATATATATATATATTTATTAAGGTAGGTTGATTTTCTGCACTTTTTTAGATATCGACTTTGGACTAGTCGGGATAGTCAGGGCTTAATATGATAATAACTGACAAAACATTTCAGATCCCTAGCTTTAACCGTTTTTTGAGGAAACCGTTTCAAAAATCGTCAAAAAATCGTACCGAAAAATACCACATTTTCGCAATTTTCGGCCGAAAAAATCATGCTATTTTCATAAAAAAATCCTGAAAAAAGTTAATTTTATTGAAAAGTAAAAAAAACATGTACAGAGTCAAATAGACACATTTAGATCCCAAGATCATAATTTTCACTAAGAGCCCTTAGAAGCAAAGGAAGGCCTCATCTGGCGGCTTAGGGCTTTGGCCAGAATGTGTTTGTGCCTTGATTCGAGTCCATAAACAGTATGGGAAGCTTCAGATGTCAGCTTCACGGCCCTTTCAACACTCTGAGAATGTGAAGGCAGATCAGGCAGCTCCAGCTTGGTGCCATTCAGCAATGCTTCTTGAAGCTTCTGGTCAGAAAAGTCTTCTGTGAGAGCAGGTTCACAGATGCCACTTTGAGAAAGGTTGATTAGTTCTGACCAGTGGGTAGCTTCAATGTTGATGGCTGTGATCTTCTTCAGCCTCTTCTTGGCTGGCTTCCCACTTCTGAAAGAATAATAATTAATTTATTTTTTATTCCAGTTTAAGATTTAATCCCTATTAGTCTCAGAATTGCTGATTTAATTTAACTTAAAAAAAAAAAAACCTCGAGTTCTATAAATCCCCATAATCGAATTTTTTTTCAGAAAGAAGGTAAGATTATTTCCATTATCAGAGGGGAGGGGAGGAATTGGGATAAGAAAATGTGAAAAAAAATTCGATTATGGGGATTTATAGAACTCGGGCCTTTTTTTTATTAAATAAATCCCCATAATCAAATTTTTTTTTCACATTTTTTAAAATTAATAAATGCTTACCTGATGGACAGAATTTTCTTGAGAGCAGCTTCTCTCACTTCCAAGTCATCAGACTTCATCATGGAGTACAGCACATTCTCGGGCAGCAAGGCAAAAGCATTGTACTTCAGGTTCTTGAAAGCAACACCCTGGATTTCTTCAGACTGCTGCTTGATCCTCTGGATCATGTTGAAGATGTACAGCTGCTGATTGTGGAACTTGCTGTCCCTTTTGATCTCAAACCAACTGACTGCATACACTTCCACAATGAACTTGATGGCCTGGTAAAGCTTATCTTGTAGTTCTGGAGGGTAAGCACCTCTGGTCCACAGACACATCAATCTAATTGCCAAAGTCAACCATCTTGCATGGTTTAATGGTCCAATTTTCCAGGCAGTAAATCTTGGGTTGACTTTGGCCCTGGAAATTCCAAGCACATACTCCAAAAGAAGCTCTGGTCGCTACCGAGATCATTCAGTGTCTCCTCAGCAAATTCCATGTCATCCAGGGGGCCACTGAGTTTGGTGAATTCCACTTGTGGCAGATCTTGGTTGTCAATTTCACAGTTTTCCCAGTGGACCAGTGAAAGCAGTGGGACTTTTGGTACTGCCATCAAGATGCTTGAAAACAGCTCTGAAAGGAAGCTCATTCTGATGGAGTGAACAGCCAATGGTGTGCAATTTCCGCTCAATCGCACTAAGTTAGGCCAGTTAAAAGTTAAAAAAATAATAGCATTACCTTCTTACTGGGAGGACAAGTGCAGATTATGTACTGTGTTCGACAATTTTCTTTCTTGCACTTCACAGCATTGTCATCACAGGGACGAACAGGTAGCTTACAGGTGCAAGAAGAAATGTCAAAAAGTTTATCCAGCTTTTCCTCCAGATTCTGCTCCTGGACTGTAGAAAGAGATTTCCTGTTTATCTCTTTTGCTTTCTTGAAGCACACTTTATCCACCAATTTCACTACATAGTATTCCTCATACAGGGGCAGCCGCGGGTTCACTGCCTGCCAGATCTCAATCACACCCTTTGCTATCATTTTAACAATATCATAGTCTTTCAAGTCCGGGTGGCTGTTTTGGAGGAAATAACTGTACTGAATAACTTGGCGGAGGGTAGGAGGCTCTGTTTTATCCAAAGGGGAAGGCTGGCCACTGAACTTTTTGGCACTATCACTTCGAGTTAACACTGCAGACTTCCGTTTTTTACCCATTTTTATGAAATATCTGAAAATATACACGATTAAATGAACGCATCATAAAATAACTTAATTTAATACACATTTTATAGGTAAATATTAAAAAATACAAAATAATACACTAATAAACATCTATAATGCATTTACAATAAGTTTCAAGCATAGTTTTGTTAAAAAAGCCGAATTTTAATTGATTATTTTGATGAAATAAGGTCCGATATTTTGTTTGTTTACATTGCGCGAATGCCGCGCGCGCGATTTTACGCATAAAATTCGGCAATTTTACAACTTAAAAATAATTAACAATCCTCAAAAAATACAATCATTTTGACAAATATGAGTTGGTGCAACGTTTTTTATACATTAATACCTTTCTACCTAGACTAGTCCAAGATCACAGTTCCAAAATCAACCTACCTTAATATATATATATAAAAATAATTATATTTATTATGTTTCATTTTTATTTTTCTTATCACCATATCCCCCATTATCCCCATTTCCTCACCTCGCACATACATATACAAAATTTATATATATTTATTTTATATTTTACCTCATTATCTCCATCTCCATTCCCCCATCCCTCATTACCACCACCCCGCACCACCATATATATATATATATACAAGGTGGGCCGTAAGTTTCCATACATAGGAAAAATAAACATTTTTTTATGGACAACCATTTTTATTTATATAATATGCTCTACATGGTTGCCATTGTTTTGAAAACACATTTCAATACGTGTTCCCCACTGTTGATGAACACGCATTAGCACAGTTGACGTTATGCTTGTAATGGCGTTGGTGATACGTTCCTTTAGATGATTTATGTCTCGTATCTTTTCCTGATACACCATGGCCTTCAAGTGCCCCCAAAGATAGAAATCAAGGGGGGGTGAGATCTGGGGATCTGGGAGGCCACTCCACAGGACCACGCCGACCAATCCAAGCATCCGGAAACTGCTGATCCAAATACCGACGCACGTGAAGACCATAATGAGGTGGAGCTCTATCTTGCTGGAAGTAAACTGGGAAGTTACCTTCCTCGTTTAGCAGGGATGGGAAAATCTCTTCTTGCAACATTTTAAGATACCTTTCGGCATTAAGATTTCCACTGACAAAAATTGGTCCAATAATTCTGTCCCCATATCCCGGCCCACACCATCACTTTACCGGCACCTTGCATCTTCGTCGGACTCAGCCAGTTAGGGTTAGCATTACTCCAATGACGTATGTTTTGCCGATTAACCTCTCCATTGACGTAAAAATTGCTTCATCAGTAAACAAGATCTTACGTCAAAAGCATATTCTTAGGGTATCTGAAACATAAAAACAAACGTTTAATTTTTCCTATGTATGGAAACTTACGGCCCACCCTGTATATATATATATATATATATATATATATATATATAAATTTATGGATCTTTTCAGTTTGACGTTCTACAAAAAAAACCCACAGCTTTTTTATTTAGTTAATGTTTATTACATTTGAGAATACTCGTATTGTATGACTTTTTTTCTGAATTAGACACAGATTAGTTAGTTTTCACAGTAACATTTAAAGGAAACATTTAAAGGAAAGCAGTTCTTACCCTTATACATTCATACATTGTCGGAGGAAGTACATCATCTACTTGACCAAGGTCTTTGGTGAAACGATTTAGAATCTGACCTGCAATTGAATGAATACAAAGTTGTAAGCAAATATTCTGCAGAATTTTAGTCTCCTCTACGAACAAGAATTAGTTTTAAAAAGTATGAACACGAACTTACCATATACAGGGTGTCCCATAAGTCCGGCATCATAGGAGAAATTCATATTTTCTATTTCTACAAACCATAATTCATATTTTTCTCTTTCTACAGGCCATAATGTCTGAGCAAAGAAGACCGAATCCAGATAATTCTACTCATAGGAAATCGGAGTCAAAGAGAGGCCGCTGCTGAATTTAACAGACTGCATCCAGACCGCGAGCCAATAACACAGAATTGTGTTAGCGGACTTGTTGCAAAGTTTAAGGAAACAGGATCCATAGAAGATAAACCACGCAGTGGACCTTCAAGGAGGTCCACTGACGATGATACAGTGACTGTTATCCTGGCTCATTTTAACAGAAGTCCCAATAAGTCTCTTCGGCGATTGTCTGCCGAGAGAGGAGTGTTGAAAAGTAGCATCCATCGCATTCTTCAGGCTCACAAATAACATCCATATAAACTTCAGATCCTACAGAAATTAAGCGATGATGATCCCGACCGGCGGATGGAATTTTGTGAATGGGCTATGGAACAATATGCTCGGGATGCCAATTTCCCGTCCACCATTCTGTTCAGTGACGAGGCTGTTTTTTATGGAAAAGGTGAGGTAAATCGACAGAACACACGCTACTGGTTTCAAAACAACCCTCACTGGTATACCTCTTGAAAGGAACAAGGTGCATCTCGAGTGAAGGTATGGTGTGGCATTTGGAAGGATCGCATCATAGGCCCCCTCTTTTTGAATGAACATGTCACTGGAGGCACCTACCTACGTATGCTCAAGGAAGAAGCATTTCCCAGTGTCTTGAACGAAGAAGGAAATTTCTCAACATGGTTCCAGCAAGACGGCGCTCCTGCACATTATAGCACCCAAGTAAGGGAATACCTGTACCAACAATTCCCTGGTCATTGGATAGGACGTCGAGGGCCTGTGGAATGGCCAGCGAGAAGCCTGGATCTCACGCCACTAGATTTTTATTTCTGGGGCCACTTGAAAGCGCTGGTATACGCAGAGAAAATTAGGAGTGTTGAACATTTGCGGCAGCGCACTATTGGGGCATGTAACACCATTACTCCTGACATCATTCGCCGTGTGCTTGCTGAGTGGGTATCACGTCTGAATTTGTGTATTGAAAACGATGGTGGACATATTGAGCACATTCTGTAAATAAAAGCTTTTGTTTTGCCTTTTTTTATTATTTTTCCTATGATGTCGGACTTATGGGACACCCTGTACAATTTCCTTATTAATATTGGATCAATGAAAGAAAGCCACCCCCAGCCTTCTTTAGTTAGCTTTATAAGGCTAACTAACGAAAATATCACGACCTAACCTAACCAATCGTTAGGTCAACTGTACGCCCTTGGCGATTGGTTAGGTTAGGTCGTTATATTTTCGTTAGTTAGCCTTATAAAGCTAACTAAAGAAGGCTGGGGGTGGCTTTCTTTTATTGATCCTTAATATTTTCTGTAGAAAATCATGAAAACTCTTCAGATTTATAATATACAGGAATTTGCTGCACTGATATTAAGGGGGGTACTACTCATATGCTCACTGTTCGAAATACACGGGGTGGGACTACTACACCAAGTGCATGCCTTGGTCTACGACACGAATTCTTACTGGTTAAAAGTGAATGTATCCCAATTCCTGTGCCTTATAAGGAATAGTTTAAGTTTTTAAAAAAGGCTGCATGAACAACACATCCCAACATACAATTTAGTTCTTACGTGAAGTAGTAGATTTACAAAAATAAAAAATATTTTTCAGAAAAAGTTGTTTCCGTAAGTATAAGAAATCTCATAAAACTAAAAAAAAAACTAAAAATGCTATCCTGTAGACATGCATGGTGTATGTATGGTGTGAATAAACTTTGAAGCTATTCTTTTCATTATACTTTATCTTACTGTCCTATAAATCTTCTTTCACAACTCTTTCTGTGTGAAAGCTTTACACGTCTATAAGTGTAAGCATGGTATAAGTTTTCATTATTCTTATTTTCATTTGCTTTATTTTTCTATTTTCCGCCTACATTTTGTTAGGCTAGCCTAGAGTAGATCTTAGGGTCTTTGTTACCAATCAACCAACTAACCCAACACAACCCA
Source organism: Bathynomus jamesi (assembly GCA_023014485.1). NCBI lineage: Eukaryota > Metazoa > Arthropoda > Malacostraca > Isopoda > Cirolanidae > Bathynomus > Bathynomus jamesi. The sequence continues at coordinate 912,691 of JAJOZX010000627.1, forward strand.
AAACAACACAACACATCCCATCAACCAACTCACCAACCAACCGCCCACTCACTCACTCTATATAATTTTGCTTGTCTCTTTCTCTCACCAATGGGATGCGTGTCGAAGAACTTTATGGGCACGCGAATAATGGAGGTGAACATGCGGTTGTGAAGTTTCCTCGAAGACGTCATGCAAATGCTGAAGAAAAGAGCCGTTACTCCCCACGAGGTTACCATGAGAAACGCCGTGATCCCTTTAGTGGAGAGAAATGAAACGCAAGAAGCAGGTTTAACTTGGCAATACTGCTACTACTACTACTACTACTACTAATAATAATAATTATTATTATTCAGAAAGAACACATTACATAAGATATACTCGTACATTACATCCATACGTTAAACTTGGCATTAACGTTTAATTGTGTATTTTTTAGTGACAAGTAGTTTAATAACAATATTTTTATGTGAATATGTCGTTGGGAAGCATGGCAGCTTTTTAGGCAAAAATCTTTGAGATTCATTACTATTTTTACGAAGGGAATTAAGAAATGTAAACAGAATTTCTGAAAAATAAAATTGCATTTAGTTAACTCTGTCATTACAAGTGAAAACTGAAATAATCGTTGAAATAATAGAAAAGGAAATGATAAACAATACGGTATGATAATAGAAATAATAGAAAAAAAAATGGTAAACAATACAGTAAACAGAACATGTTGTAATACCGATAATAATTAATTTCTAATTTCTAATATATTAGTAAGAATTTATAAAGTGTTTCTTTAGTGAGTTGCGAAACGAAATTAACGATGGTGCTCGTCTGATATTTATAGGTATAGCATTCCTGATATCCGCCCCTTTGTAGGAGAGAGCATTTCTGCAGTTTGCATGCAATAATTTGGTTTATGTATGAAATCATTGGGAAGCCTTGTATTATGGTTATGGTTGATCTGATGGGCGAAGTATAGTTTCTATTATTAGCAACTTTGTACATACTGATACCGACAATAAGTTTATAGAGGTCATTTAGTTTTAGAATATTTAAAGTTCTCAACATTGAAGAGGTATGAGCTCGTCTATTATAATTTTTTAGAGAGTTCGTAAGCATTTTTTATCGATTACTTCTAGCGGATATCGTATATAATTCTTTGCACTACCCCATGATGTGATTCCGTATTATAAGTGTGGATGAATAAATGAGTAATACAGTGTGAAGAGAGCATTTTGGGGAATTGTATATTTTTAGTTTAAATATTATGTAGAGAAATCTAAATATTTTTTATTTGATATGTTGTGTGTGGCTTTGAAATTCAATTTTTTATCTACTGTACAGTAATTTGATGCCAAGGACTTTAACTTCATTTACTTTTGCAAGAGGGGTGTTTCCAATTAATATTAATGGTGTGTGCACACATCCATTTATAGACATGATCTAATTGCCCGTTCACTTCGTTCATTAGGCAATGCTTTTACAGACACCAAAGCTTATAACACGTACTTACAGTTAGGATGCAAGCAAGGCGATACACTCAGCCATACAGAAGGAAACCAATTTCATTAGCTTTCTTAGAGAAAATGGCTAAGTGAAAATGGAAAAACTCTACTTTTTGTTAAACTTAAATAATAATTGCTTGCATTAAGAACTGCAACATTTGTTAGTAAATGTTATACTTTAATTTCAAGTAATATTTTTGGATAAAAAATTTGGCAAGTGTATTTATTGTATAAGTTTTTCGCGAACGCGCAAAGTAGGGGAAATCAATTCATGAAGCTTTCACTGTCAGGCCCAGGGTCGGCTTTAGCCCTATGAGGGCCCGGATGCAATGAGCATCCCAATCCAAACACTTTCCAAGCTAGGCTTATGCTACGAGTAAAATACAATTGTTCACTGCCCAAAGGAAACAAAACCAGAAGGGATGAGACTAAAAATGAGCTTTTATAGGTCTTGGCAATCGCAAAATCATCGATTATTCCTGAATAGTTCAGAGTCAGTGCGAAACTAGGCAAGTCCAGATAGGCACTCTTTGAACAACGTCGAACGTAAATAGTAAAGATAATACGTTATTAAATAAGGACTTACCCGTATAAATATATATAATTAAATCTGTCTTCTGAGGTGAAACTGAAATCTGTTCCATTGGTTGCATTTTTCTCGTAGATCACTTCTTCCACCATTTCATTTTTATCCTGGGCTGATTCCCCGTACAGTTGTTCCATATTAGTCCTTTAAAAATTATAAGCAATAATATATATACAAGCAAAAACTCAGGAAGCTCAGCTTAATTAAACGTTGGGCTACCTCGTGTTCTAATGAGAACTCGAATGCGCTGGAGCATGGATTGTATTGATGTCGAAGGGCCAAGATCAAAAGTGCTTTTAGATTAAAAAAACAAACTCCATCACAAAAAGCAAATTCTACAGTTAAAGGCACGACTGAATCTAAGGCGCCCACTTCAGCTATAAAAGTAATATGTGAGGATGAAACTCTCAGATTTAATACTAAAAAACAGAAGAAAGCTGAAAGGATCAAAAATCTTCGTCAATGACGACGTATGTGAGGAAACACGTAAAATTCGTAAAGAAAAGTTTCCTAAACTCCTCATAGAAGCGAAGAGACTCGGGAAAGTTGCCTATTTCCTTGGAGCGAAGTTAATTATTAAAGAAAGAGACTCCTCCAACGCGGAATACTTCGGTCAAAGTTCACCTTCTTAGTGAAAAGCATTCGAAGCTATGAGAACTACGAAAACGCCAGCCGACAGTTGGCACACAGGAGGCCTGCGAATAACTCCGCATACAATCTCCTCAGTCGACTTTCCCATTCTCTGCTCAACTGGGCGGTAACCCTTATTCCCGTATTCTGTATTTAGTGAAATTGTTTGAGAACTACTGTTAAATGGCTTTCATCGATAAAGACTTTCATAGTATATGTGCCGATATTAATAATTTCAATTCATTACCAAATAATTCTGTATCCAGTTTAGAGAATCTAGAACAGGAATCTGGTGTAGGCAATTACATGGTCTCATCGATAGATGAGTTTAATGCCTTTGTATTACAAAAATATATTTATAAAAATCTTTCTGTGCTAAATCTAAACATTCGAAGCTTACCTAGGAACTATAACTACTTATTGGCCCTTTTGAAAACTTCTACGGTCAAATTTAGTGTTATAATTCTCACGGAAACCTGGTTAAATAGTAATATTAAAAACCTATATAATTTAGATAATTACGTTGCTTATACTGTAAGAGATGGTCAGATTGGTGGGGGTTATCTCTGTGTATGTGCATCAAACTCTAACGAAGTATTTTCTCTATATAATAGTGACAATGAAAACCTGATTGTGAATACAAAAGACAAAAGTAATGTATATTCTGTCCATGCAATATATAGACCACCTAATACTAATAGCAATAGCTTTTTTATTCACTTATATAACATGTTATGCAACTTTCATAAATCGAAAGCAATTTCTCATAAATTTTTAAACTTAATGAATTCTTTCTATCTTAGTCATTCTATTACCAAACCCACTCGAGTCTGCAGCTACCTATGGCAATCGAATAACAGAATCTACGATTGATAATATATTTGTAAATAGCAATGCCCTCGTAAATTCTGGAATTTTAACCACAAACATCAGTGATCATTTTCCTACTTACGCTATATTCAATAACATTGGTCAGGTTGCGGACAAAACAACTATTGATTACAGAATATTCTCAGAGGTTAACAAAAGAAAATTTATTGGGGCTGTAGAAAATACTCGACTTGACTGTGACGAACCTTTAAATGACCCAGTTCATATGTTTCAGTTCTTCTATGACACCTTATTCCATATTTTTAATATTTGCTTTCCTTTAAGGAGAAAAACAGTTTCGCCCAAAAGTGTCGCAAATCCATGGATCACTTCAGGAATTATCATTTCAATAAAGAACAGAGATAAATTATTCAAATTGCAATTACAGAGCAAAATTCCTAAAATACAATATACTCAATACAGAAACAAATTAACTAAAATAATCAAAATTGCAAAATAAAACTATTATAACAATCAATTTTCCAAACATAAAGGAGATATGAAAAACACTTGGACAACCATAAACAATCTTCTCGGAAAACAAATTAAGAAAAATTCAAGAGAAATTAAATGTTGATAATTAAAGAAATTACTGATGATACTGCTATTGCAGACTCTTTAAATGCACATTTTACTTCAATAGCGGATAAGCTTCGCTCACAATTACTAAATAATGATCATTCACCTCCAGAATATATGCCACCCAGCCCACTAAATTCATTTTCTTTGGTTCCTGCTACCTCTACTAAGGTCCAGAATATTATTGGTAAGTAGTATAGCCGAAAAAGGTTAGAGTGCAGGAATGTTGCAAGAGATAATGATCAATGTTGCAAAGGGGGGTGGGGGTTGTAAAGGGGGTGGGGTATGCAATGAAGGGGGGTATGCAACAACTCAATGCTGCAAAGGGGGGGTGGGGGGATGCTGCAGGTGCAACAAGGGGTCATGAAACTTGGAGGCGGCGTTATCCCCCAAGAGAAAGACAGGAGAAGGAGTGAAAGGAAGAGAGGTGTTCACCTGGCAGGAGCCAAGTGCACACTAAGACTTCAGTCGACCCGCTGTCCTCTTATAGACTCCTAATCAGCCAGTTGGCTTTGAAGGCGTAAATGGCTTGTTCAGGTTGAGTTGCCAGATACCACTTTTTATTTTAATTGTTCAGGTATGCATTATCAGGGCGAGTTGCCAGATACCATTTTAATTGTTCAGGTATACATTATTAGGTTGCCAGATTGTACCGTTTATTTAATTAATTCTTAAAAGTTGGCTTAGAATTCCGCTAGTAGGTTTAGAAGGCGTAACCAGCCATTTGATATAATTGTTTACAACCAAAAGAATTAAATAAAACAATATTACATCATTCTGTTTATTATAAATATATAGAAAATAAATGTAAATTTGAATGATCAATTAAAAATAATAATAGTTTAAGAAATATGAACGAGGAATATGCATATAATCAAAAATTATATCCGTCAATATAACAGTACAGGAGAAATATATATATATATATATATATATATATATATATATATACACACACACACACACACACACACTTATATTATGGAGATATATAGAAAATAAATATACATTGGAATGATCAAAAAACAAAAATAAAAAATAAGAAATAATATAACCATCAACATAGCAGAAATATATACACACAACTAAATAAATAAATACATACACTTTATCTTCTACCGCGCAACATAAGAAATCGTATAGTCATCAATATAGCAGAAATATATATATATATACACACACACACACACAAATGTTAAATATATAAATACATTTCACTTTTTTTTCAAAATACTAAACTCGCACTTAATCGAGTCTACAATTACATCATTATTGCTCTGCATTACACAGTATACACGGTTTAATAATATTTCACCGCTTAAAGTATAGGGAAACCTGTACTCAATATGAAGGGCCTTCATATCGTTCAGTACTATTTTTGTTCCCACTTTACAACCGGTTGGTAAGTTATCTTTAAATACGTCTAGAATACAATCAAAAGCACGCACAAAGAGTTCATCGTTAGCTACATTATTAAACACAAGTTTATAAACATGCCTTTCCAATCGAGGGTTTATTTCTACCGACGCGAGCTTTTCAATCGTGAACTCTTCACTCAACATAGCGGCAATTGAAATAATCTTCTAAATCGTTACGACAACTGCTCGTTATATATAGAAATAGTTCTTCAGGGTGAACGGTGTAGGTGAGCTCAGCCCTGTACCGATCAGTTGCTTTGTACCAAAGTTCATGATATTTCAAAGAGTCTAAACTTTTTAAATAAACGTCCAGCTCTAGACCGTTCTCACCTTGTTCAGCCCTACACTCGGTAAACCCATCGAGCAGAGCGGTGTATGCGTATTCAAGTACTGTATCAAAATAAAGCATATCCGTAACACGCGCGTCTAATATAGGTTTCAGCTTGCGGAATCCGACGATTTCAAACATTCTGTCGAGGATGAAACGGTTTCGCGTAGGAACAAGAGCGTTATTATCAGAAGCATTCTTCCACATCAGCCGTATATCAATGCATGGCCGATCGTTATTTATACACAACGTACATACAACGGCGTATGAGGGGGTGTCACTAATCTGCTCTCTTCTTGTACCTACGTTAGCAGGTATTTTATAACGATCTTCACTCCACTTCTCAACTATCACGAAGATTCTATTCATCTCCTCGACACTTAAATAAACAACATTCCGTTTGTTTGTTTGTCTACATTCCGTTTCCAGTACATAGCTAACGGCACCGGATTTACGCCTGAACACGCGCAACGATTTCGTCACGGACACATCGTACGAGGCGTTGAGAATGCTGCTCAAAGGAAGTTCCATCGTATTCGAGGAGCGCACGTCCACTCGGTTCAAGCTCTGAGATAACTATGAGCCGCGTGAGGCACGCAGGTAGGCAGGAACGGTTCGATAGGCGGTTGACTCACCCTGATGATACGTGAATGGGTTTGTTCGAACTCGTATGATCCGTGAGGTGCGAGTCGCACCATAATCTAATGAAACGTGTGCGGCGCTGATCGAATTGTTGTACCCATTATATTGGGTAGGTGTTTTTTTCCGATACAAGAATTAATTTCGGTTTTAACGTTTTATCACTACCAGAATACGCACCAGCAGTTTCCCTCAGGATAAATTTCACGAACAAAACACATTTTATAATGTTTTATCTCTCCTAAACATCTTCACACTCCGGCGCACTATTTGAGAGGAACATATGCCCATATTTTTCCTTTTTGCCTAGCAAACGATACTCGTCTCTAAAGTCTGCTAAAAACTCACGCAGGGCACTAGCCACAACCTCACTACGAACCTCATCATGATATACATTAATATAGTGGTAAAAATACTTAAGATTCTCCATGATGACGAGATTCACATTTTCAGTCGTAGGGTATGAGTAATCGACATGGTGTAACATGACATAATACCGCTTGTCACACCACCCATCAATAAGACTCACTATCCATATCTGCTGCTTCTCTTCTGCACGCGTTGTTTCTTTTACTTCACGGTATATGTGAGACTTTATAAAGCTTAGGTCTACAGCATACTTCAATACATCGTCTGTGCAACGAAAGCCTACAACGCTCTCACCAGAATAACCATAGAGTATTTGTACATCTTGCTCCTTCGCACGATCCAATGTGGTTTTAAAAGAGGCAAAGGAGGGGGGAATAGGAAGTTTTTCGGTATCCACCACATCTTGAAGCTTTGCAGAATACCATTTCATAAACGTTGAACAAGCAATATTAAAGGTAGCCATTTTCTTCTACGCGGGCGAATACACGTCTGAGCTCAAGGGCTTACTGCAGTCAACTGACCACGCAGGGAATCCCAGATAGTAGCATGACTCACGTTGCTGGTCTTACAGTGGGCGGAGCTTAGAACTTTCACCTGTGCACACACAACACACACACAAAGGAGAAAGTGAAACGCTAATTGAAACATGATTTATTTAATAAACGAGATATTCAAGTTATATATATTTACAAATACGTGTAATAAATAAGTTAACAATAGATACATCAAAGATTATATACAAGACATATATTTACAAATACGTGTGATAAGTAAGTTAACAATAGACGCATCAAAGGTTATGGTATCCAAAGGGTACGGTATCATAGGTACCAGGTAACTGGTAACGTTTCCTATAGGTGTTACGGCACACCTTCGTTCCCCTAAGTTCCTTCACGCCCCCCAGCTTCTGGCCCGAAAATTGTGGGTGCCTACAGTTAGTTGGGGATCGCTCTCATCGTCCAAACACACTAGATCCTTCAACGATTCAAAGTTAACAACCCGCCGATTCGCATGGTTGAGCGTAATACCCTTTGCCTTCACGATATATTTCATATCCTCCCCCACCCTCACCCGTACCCATAGAGTCGGCGTATGCGGTGTCTCCATACTCATCCTTGATCTCATCAGTGACTCGCCGAGGAACTCCCAATAGCAGGCATGTATTCACCCTCCCTCTCTGTGAATATCACGCTATCTGTATCGGCATACAATACTCTCCGCCCAAGAGAATGCAATAGACCCCAAAGTTTTATGCGGGCGTAGGCGTTGTGAACTGGCCTACAGGTATGTTTGTAACCCTTGAGGTATCTGTGGCCAATTCAGTGTTGTTGTACTTTATTATGTAAGTATTACCTACATTCACGATCTCCATGACCTCTTTATCGGGAGTTGGCATAATCCCAGACTTCACTATAACTTTGTGCCAAATGAATGTTCCCTTTGCCGGTATTCTGTGCAAATTTTCCCCATAGACTGTTTAGACACAACTTTGCACTAAAGCGCTTGCCAGGTTCTTTAATTTGGGTCGTCAAGCTGTATACCTTCACGGTCACGGTAACGTTGAATATAGGCAGACTTTTCATCTTCGGTGTCAACTCCTCGCGGATACCCTGATGCCTCAACCTTATCCTTCAAAAATGCGTTTATATATGGTGTGAAAAGGTTGGGTAGCTTCTGAAACCTCCACACCTCATGTATCTTCAGTATTCTATACCCATGGCGTACGGCTAGGGCCAGCTCTGGACTTGTATATACGCCTCTGATCTTACGCTGGTGGGGTATATGGTTACAATTACCGTTATTCTCTTCCGCGCACTTCACGCACAGAGGGAACATGAGCTTGTGGTCGATAACGACGGGTAAGATCGGCATCCATAAATTGCGGGGGTAGCACGTCTACGAAAGAGAGCCCAAAGTAACGATCATTCAAATTTCTTGAAAATTCATTGATGGAGGGCAGGTTAGGTCCCACCAGTTTCTCAGGAGCGCCCACGGGGTACGGATTGTTCTTCATCACGTATGGGTATAAAGAACAGAAATCGTAGTAATGGAGCTTCACACCCTCCGTAGGTGGAAAGTATAGCCTGAATGGATTTGTACGTCCTCCAAACAAGCTATCACCACATTTGAGAGGATCCAGCACCATTGAACGCTTGATCGTGTTTATTTCCTCACGGTACACCTCGTCTGTCTCCATCCGTGCATCATATTCATGCTCCCACAAGACTTTGTGAGTGAACTGGGATCCTATAAGTTGATCGCGGGTGCGGGTCCACGCAAGACAGTCGGCAGGAGATCTACCGTGGATATCTCCGGCGATTCCGCACTCAGGACGGGGGCATCCATGCCACCAGCATCCGTTAAAGGAGTACACAGTCTTCACACCAGTGACACGGTTTTCACTTAACCCATCAACCCAAAAAACACGACCGTTAATCTTAATGGGCACTTCCCGTGTTGCGGGCGTGCTTTATGTATACACCTGTCTGTTGCTGTAGGTGTATGAGCCAGTAAATAGCCTTGTGGCCGTAACTGCGGGGGTTGTTTCGGTGAATAATGGCTAAGGTGGCTTTAGGCATGAAGTTATTTGAACACCGTAAAACATAATGACGCGATGGTGGTTGCGACTTGCAGCGGATCGCATTTGAAACGGCCTATGTACATCCTTCTAAAGGCCTGGAAACATACTCTAAGCACGCGCACATCATTCACGCAATAACGCTCACATTCATCAGCTATATTATAAGGATTACGTTCATTAAAACTGTTGTAGTATCGATCAAAGTCTTCACGTTCATCTACACTCATACAATCATAGTTAAAATAATGTTTGGGTGGTGGTGGGCCTACGTAGTTTAAAGTCTCGCTGGTGAGGAAAGTGTAAGGGAAGTATCCTTTGGAAACTTCAGCTGCTACCCCATCACCTTGGGTAGCTTTGCTAATTTACAAGGTGTGAATAATAAAGTGTCTTTAAATTGTACATTGCCTCTTATTTGCATCTGTATTAATTTGTTGCCTCTTTTCAATGGATCACCTGTAAATATCTCAGAGGATTCGTGCTCAAGCAACTCCTTATAAAGGAACTGCGTGTCAAACTTTGCCCGTTATGGGCGAGAATATACACAGTCATTTTTTGAACTTGTCGGCTAACTTGACAATATAGGACACAAATAGTTTCACAGGACTATCGTGGACATTCGTTTTAAAAACGTTTGTCCGTTTACCGCATTTGGGGCACTCGTCACATTCGATCCCATACACTCATCGCAGATAGTCTGGCTCACAAGTAAATGTGGAATTACCTCTTTGGTTTCAGCGTTCGTATATGTTTCTATATCGTAGTATACAGTTATAAGGGTTATTTTTAGGCTTAGCATCTTTCATATAACATACATGCTTTACTCCATCCGCCTTATACTCCTCCTGGCATGTAGGACAGTGAATTTCGTCACACTTGTGCTTAAATTTCCCCAATTATCCATTGTGTGAAACATACCACATTCACAGATTCTCATTTTCCTGCACGTGCCATTGATTTATGGAGCTCAAAGCAGTTATTATTGAAGAATGTGCGTCTACACACATCACAGTCTCTCTCTCAGCTTCAACTACACGGCTTTCACATTTGGTTTTACACTGTTCACATACCATGTGACATTCTTTACAATGTTTCACTATATCATCCGCAAACTCGAGGCACCCCTTACACAAATCATGATGTCTCCATATTTTCGACTTTTGTCATAACTCGCGTAAAGCCACCTTATATTACGGATGGGGAGATACGTCCCTGACAATCCTAAATAAGTAGGGGTCTTGTACGATCTCTCACACAGCTTTTAAAAACATACACAGTCCTACGACGATCATCCACCCAAATACAACTATACGGACATTCATTTCCTGTTCTACCCTTCTCAGCTCTTCAGGACCCATATTACAGTCAAATTCAAGTTCACAGTCTACAGCTAGTTTACGGGCACGCTCCACGACCGTAGGCAACCAAATTTTTGTGGCCTGTGTATTTTGTACAGTAAACATACGTGCTAAGACTACTGCTATAAAGCCGCAACCACGATCGACGTTTATATGCTTTCGGTAAATAATCGGAGAATTGAAGTTAAGAGTATACGGTATGGCACTATGTCCCGCAACACGGAATACACGTCAATATTTATCGTGAAGGTGTCCATATTGAAGGCTATACTACTTTGGGCGGCTTGCATTATACGTCCTAATATATATTCTACATCTTCAGCCGCCAAACGTCTAAATGGCACTACTACCCAATAATCATCTACATCACCGTCATCTGACCCGAATCCGAAGGACAGACTCGTCCTGACTTCACGCTCGTCGCGGTTCTGAAGAGCAAACTCTACAATACGCTGTACAACCCGGCGTAGCCCGCGCTCAATTCCATTGCTATACATGGCTCTAGGGTCGACCCTGACTCTATACCGATTTCTAGTCAAGGCTGGGGTGGGGGCTGCGGAGCGCACCAACTCAAACGTTATATCATCCTCAACAGAACGAGTCACCGCTGTGGAGGATGAACAAGAGTTTATATTGGATGATGTGGGATTGGTTGCGTAAGACGTTGAGGGTTGGGGATCTATTATTGCAGACTCAACAGAACGGGGGACAGCTGTGGAGGATGGACAAGGGGCTATATCGGCCAAAGATGCTGATGTGGGGTTGGCAGCGTAAGACGTTGAGGGCCTGGAGTCTATTATTGTAGACTCAACAGAACGGGGGGCAACTGTGGCGGATGAATAAGGGGATATATTGGCGGAAGGTGCTGCTGGGGGCTTGTTGCGTAAGACGTGAGTTGAGGGTTGGGGCTCTATTACTGGTGGTTGCTAACAACAGGCGCGTATTTCGGTCGCTTTATACCTGACGTGGGGTTCTCTTCATCATACCTCCGCTTTGAACGTGCTACCGGTATCGCTGGTGAGGGTTCGTCGGCAGGGGAGGATTCTGTGATCACAACTACACTGTCGTCGGGGTCATCCGTAATGTCGATGATGGGGTGCTGTACCTCATCGTCATTCACGGTTCTGTGGGAGAAGAAAACAAAATATAAGGAACAGCACTCAAAATTTGTAATATTTTGTAAATGATCCACTTAGGAGTGTGACGTGTTAGAAATGGACTCTGTAGAAAAATTCAGATTCACGAGCCCATCCACATGTATTATATCTGGACCTACAGGATGTGGTAAAACTGTGTTTATGCTTAAAATCATTAAAGAAAAGGGAGAGATGTTCTCGAAATTTGTGCATAAAGTTATATGGTGCTATTCGACGTATCAATCAGTGTTCAACGAGTACCAAGATGATATTTTGTTCCACAAAGGTGTATATGACGTTAATTCGTTAAAGGGAAATGAACATACAGTCATTGTAATTGACGATCTCATGTTGGAGATGGATAAAACGTTTGCCGAGACATTTACAGTATTCTCCCACCATCTTAACATAAGCGTGTTCTTCATCAATCAGAATCTATTTTTCAAAAATAGATACATGCGCGATGTGTCGTTAAATACACAATATCTAGTCTTATTCGCACAACGTAGAGATGTATCACAAATTGGGGTATTAGCCAATCAAATGTTCCCGAATCAGCGTAAGGAGTTTTTGGAAGTTTATAAAGAAGCTACAAGCACGCGTTACGGATATTTGCTTTGCGACCTTCATCCGCGAAACACGTTTAGGGTGCTTCTAAGAACGAATATATTTCCAAACGAGCCTGAAACGGTGTATATTCCAGAATGACAAAGAGACTAAAGAAATACCGTGAATTAATAAAAATCTATCATCGACTGCCCCGGGCAATGCAGCAGATGTTTATTAAAAATATCGACTCCGACTTTTTAAAATGCATCTGTGAAATCTGTCTTAACGTTATAAATTGCAATGTATCAATGAAACCATCTCAGAAGGCTCGCCTACGCCGTTACAAGAACATAATACGTGCACTCGCTCGTAAAAGTCAAACTGTAGCGAAGAAAAAACGAATTATTGTACAAACAGGAGGGTCATTTCTCCCCATCTTATTTTCAGTTTTGGGTCCTTTACTGACTAGATTAATATAATGAAGAAAGTGGTAGTGATTCCACACGAGGTGTACGCTTCACTGCAAAGGAATCCAGACACGGATCTAGATCCCCGTAAAAGCAGACTTAAAAGAATGGAAAGCGAATTGCTAGCCCTATTAAACAGTGAAAAAACATCTGATGAGAAAAGAATCTTATACCAAGAAGCTCTGCAGAAATTTCTTCACGAGTACGAAAATTATAAGAACCCGACAGAGATTCCTGTGGTTATTAGGCACAGCACGGGGGACGATGGACATGGCGACATAGGACCTGTACCCGACGATACAGCTGACCAACCAAAGATTAAGGGATCAGCCACACAACATATCGAGCATGTATTAAAAAGCACCCTCCCACATACATTGAGGAATAAAGGTTTAAGTCTTTATAATCTATTGAATGAGGACCCAGCCATACAATGGACCGATACAGGCGAGATCATTGTGGAAGGATCAAGGTACAGGGGTCGAATATCGTAGACATTGTCCATGATCTGGTGAGAAAGTGGGTAGGCCATCACCATCAGGATGGAAGCATATTAAAGCAAGACTACAACAAATAAATGTCCCTAAAACGTTGATAGGAAATCTGAACAGGTTAAAAGACTTGGAACATGCAACGCATGTGGCACAATTGAAGACGCCGTCACCCCCGGCGGTAACACCTTTGAAGAGGAGAAAGAAGAGGATAAACAACGGTCAACCCTACCCACGTGCCTCTAAAATACGCAAATGGCTAACGTATTAAGTAAACGCTATTATGACATTTCTAACCCAGCCTCCTACGGCGGCGTAGATAGACTGTACAGAAGTGTTTACGGAGTAGGAAAAAAAGATGTTGAGAGATTTTTGCGGGAGCAGGACGCTTATACGCTTCATAAGCCTGTGAGAAAAAGGTTTAAAACAGCCAAGACAACGGCTGCCTCGATTGATTCTATTTGGCAAGCAGATTTAACAGACATGCAAAGATATTCTGTGTATAACGATGGTTACCGTTACATTCTATTCATAATAGATGTATTCTCTAGATATCTGTGGCTAGTTCCTCTGAAAAATAAATCACCTGAAACAGTTGCTAAAGCCACCAAAACGCTAATGTTAAAAGAAAACCGGGTTCCTGGCTATTTTTGTACGGATATGGGGAAGGAATTTATAGGCCGTGCTTTTCAGAACATGTTGACAGAGTTTAATATCAGCTATTACACAACCAATTCTATACATAAGGCTTCTTTAGCTGAAAGAGTTCAACGTACCATAAAGGAACGCATGCACCGCTATTTTACACATAAAAACACATACAGATTTCTAGACATTCTGAAATCACTGGCATCATCCTACAACGATTGGGACAACACCTAACGAAGTTTTAGAAAGAGATACGCCCCCGAGAAGAGATGGATCACCAACACCACCACACTCTGCGCGCTTCAAAATCAATGATTATGTAAGGCTGTCGCGTTCGGGAAATAAATTCGCAAAGGGTTTTGAGCAAGGATGGACACGTGAGATTTTTAAAGTTAGGGCTATGAGACCTAAAGGTGAGATAATGATGTATTACGTTGAAGATTTGAATGGGGAAGAAATCTCAGGAGGCTTTTACCGCGAGGAATTGCAGAAAGTTGCATTTAATTTAGGAAAAAATGTGTTTAAAATTGAGAAAATTTTAGGAAGCAAAGGTTCAGGAAAGAGAAAAATGTACCTGGTGAAATGGCTAGGGTACCCAGAAAGCTTCAACACCTATATAAAAGCTGATGCAATAATGAAGCTTAAATAGTATGCAACATGGCTCCTAACCATTTCTACGTCACACTCCCGTCCTCCTCGTCCCTGTCTGTACACCCTAACAACACACTAGCCAACTTTGTATCAGAGCTCCATGGACCCATTGAATTGGGTCGTGATTCGTATGAGGTGGGGTTATGTGAACTCCAGTTAACCACCAAATTTTTAACTCTTGAAAAAGCACAGGTCATATTTCTGATCCTTAGAAGCACCGATGAATGCGAAAAATTAGGCATAATCTTAGACAATACTGTACGCTCAACCCTGTGCGGTGAGGGACGGTTCTATAGCATAAATGTTTCGTTAGGAATCGGGCATTATGATACAGCCATGGATATTGTGGAGGGTTTAAACAAGAGTCTTGAAAATTCGTACTGACAAACGATTTACTTTTTGAAATCGTAAACATAGACACGCCCGCATGCACATTGAGGTTAAAATCAACGCTTAGTAAAAATATTAGAGATAAAGAGCTGTTCACAATTGCGGCTGAGGGCCGATATAGCGCAGTCTTCCAAGAGAGACATTTCACGAGGCACAACGTGACTTGTCCAGCTTAATGTTTCAATTGAAGATGGAGAAATTTGCTGAAAGCTCTCAGTCCCCAGACATGTGCTATATTTACAGTAATATAGTGGAGCACCAGTTTGTTGGGGATACCCAGGCACGCCTGCTGCGCATTGCCCACATCCCCAACCATAGAGGAAGGAGTTTGAGTATTACATATGACAGACCCCATTATGTGAATGTCGCAACTAATTTAATAACCAATATCTCAATATATATAAGAACGATTGAGGGTGAAAACTTCCCATTCGGTAACGGGAGCTTAACAGTGAAGCTACACTTTCGACGCACTGAGTTATAATGGATAGAAAGCCTTTCACCGTCTATCGAGGGGTGAGATACCAGCGCGGTAGTGGACTTGGGTCCATTTTTTCATCCATACTACGTACGGCTGTTCCTTTGCTGAAGAGGGGTGCCAGATACCTCGGAAGGAAAGCGCTACAATCAGGTCTTAACACTGCAGAAGACATATTGGCTGGGGCTAAACCTAAAGAAGCTCTAAAAAAACATTTAAAGCGCACACGGGACGAAATCATCAAAGATGCAAAGAGAAAAATGCGTGGTGGCGGGAAGAAGAGGGCTGTCCGGAAGAAGGGGTCACGTGGTATTAAACGTAAAAGGATATCAAAAAAGAAGTGCTGTAAGCGAATGAAACCTATGGTTGACCACTTTTTTGACTGATATAAGCTAAGGACATTGATCTCATGAATCATAGTTTGTTTACTACTTGTCGAGAGAGGAGGCACTATTTCTAACTCGTCATGGCACGCTTCATCCACCCATGTAGTTCACAATGCTGTAAATCGGAGCTATCCCTTTTTGAGATGCCTCCAACTCAAGTTTCTATTGAGCACAGTGACTTTATTACAATTAACCCTTTAAACACAATTAGTTCCCCGAGTGCTCCTATAGAATTCGTGATACCCAGCTCAGGTCCTTACTTTTTTGATCCAAGCTGTGTGCACATGTACGCTAAGCTACGTATAGCCCATTCTGATGGAACGGACTGCGATGACAAATATGCTGTATACCCTGAAACAAACTTTCTGCACTCCATATTCAACCAGTGTGACGTATATTTAAATCAGGCCAACATATCGTCAGGCACGGGATACTATCATCTACGAGCCTATCTGGAAAATGTCCTCAACTTTTCCAAAGAAGCGAAGGCTACCTTTTTAAGTGCCGAGGGATATTATCAAACTAAAGACGAAAGTAGTATAAAGGACAAATTTAAAAATTCTAAAAAGAAGATATACGAGTGTTTTGGACGTCTGCACACAGATTTCACTTTCCAGGAGAAGTTGCTTGTCAACGGGGTGGATATGAAAATAAAGCTCACCCGCACGAGTCCTGAGATCTGCTTAAATCTGGATGCTGATCAAGAAGAGGGAGCAAAGCCCGTTGTGGTTCACATTATGGACACATACCTCCGCGTACGGCGAGTGAAATTAAGTTCACCAAAACAACTAGAAATTGAGAAAAATTTACTAAACGCTACAGTGAAATACCCTATTAACAGAGTACAAATCAAACTATATACGGTGCCTGCAGGGTTGGCGTCGAAGCAGATAGAAAACATCGCCCTGGGAAATCTTCCTAAAAGGATATTAATCGGAATGCAGGACCATGCTTCGGTGAATGGAAAATATAAAAAGAGTGCCTTTAAATTCGAGAATTTCGGACTTAAAAATATAACTCTATACGTTAATGGCATTGCTTTGGGTGGAACATTGGATACGGACTATTCATCAGACGCTGTGTTACCTCTTTGCGCGAGAGCCTATAGTAATCTGACCCATATTGCAGGTGATTGTGATGAGCTCGGTAATGGGGTAACGCAGAAAGAATTCATTGATCAATTTAACCTTTATCCGTTTGACATTACACCTGACTTATCTGCTAGCGTAAATACGCATTTAACCCCACAACAGAGCGGAAACATCTCAGTGAGGTTGGAATTCACCAAGCCTATAGACGCGCCTATTAGTGTACTAGTATATCTCGAGTCGCAAGCCCTAATAGAAGTAGATAGATTTAGAGCGTTATCACTGACTTTTAAAATGGATGCTAATACACTTCAGAGAGTAATGAATAGTGAACGAGTCACACGTTCCAAATTTATCGGCGTGTTTGCGAAGAATGAAACATTGAGTTTGCCAAGTACGCGAGAATGCGGTAGTCTTATTGTGAACACAGATGTCATCGGTAATGAAGGGATTCATTGGTTTGCAATCTATTTTAAAAATAGCACCGCCTGTACTATTTTGATTCACTCGGTACTCAACCCTGGAGTGACCCTGATATTGTAAAATTTCTCGCTCAGTTACATATTCCCGAAGTTGTATGGAACCCGTTTCGAATACAAGGATATTTTAGTAATACTTGTGGAATGTACTGCATTTCATTTCTCATGCATATGTCACGTGATAAAGAATTTATAAATTTTTAAAATTTATTCGACCCGTGTCACACTCAACGAAACGATGAAATGGTATGCAGACAGATAAAAAGCCGTTTTCCAATTGTGCGTACTCGTTGTATAGTATAATGTTTTTGTTCGTGTGTATATTTGTAACGTTAGTTTGTATATTCTGTAGTTTAAGATGGTTATTGTACTGATTTCTTTCATTTAATAAATTGATGAAAATATATTGTCTTCCCCCAAAAAAGATCGAAAAACACTTACATTATTTCGATGTGACATTCATTATGCTGACTGTTCGGTATATCCTCCGTATTCAGGTCCATGACACGAGATTCTTCAAAAGATTGTATAACACGTGTCAAATCCTCATCGGACCTTAAAGGAGAAAGAATAATGTTCATATTGAATCTTTTTTAATAAAAACATATACAGAGTATACATATTGTAAGACAGACCCCATTATGTGAAGATATCTTTGGTTCGCTCAGAGAAGCTCATTTAAGAGGTAATTCCGAATAACATTTAAAAAAACATGCAAAAGATTGCCATAAAAAATTTCGATTTTAGCATAATGGTGAGTATCTAAATGAAGTATTTGACGAGATACTACATCCCTCCATATATATGAAATCATCTTTCTGACAGTTTGTGAATAAAAAATAAAAATAAAATTATAGACACTTACATTTCTATGGCAGTCCCTTGCGTCGGATTGTAAGGAGCGTCATTGCAAATATCATCAACGGTTTGCGTTGGAAATAATCCATCACGGTCAATCGCGTTAAAAAGGTTAACTGCAGTCAATGCTGCAGTCACTTTCTTGATACAAATCCGGAAAAGTGTAAAGTTCGTGATCCATGGCGGAGGGAATGTTTATTCACTGGCGAAAATAGCTACTGTTACTCCCAACTGAAAAATATTTCCTTTTATATGCACAATCACCAAGCTCCGCCCCAAAAGATCAAGAGCAGATGTTCGTAATGATTGGTTGGCAGTGTAACTGGGTGGAGCTATGATAAGTTTGTGTACCAATCGTAACACCGATATAACGGGCCCATGCTTTGGACGACTAATGGCATCTTTATATTTTCTCCATAGATTTAATGCTCGTATTACCCCTTGCATTCTCAGTCACGACAATATTTGTATCTATACTTGGTTTTCTCCAATCCATCCCTTTATGCAATATTGTTCACAACAATATTTTATTATTTTGCGTCCATACTAAATTGAGTTTCAATTTTGGGTTGCAAGTTATTTTGCGCCCATACTAAATTGAGTTTCAATTTTGGGTTGCAAATTATTTTGCGCCCATACTAAATTGAGTTTCAATTTTCGGTTCGAACCCACGATCTCTTCTCTTTTTGCAGACGTTTATACAGAAAACAAGTAATTACATTATTGAAAACATTAACTAAGAATCGTGAGAGATACGCGTCTGGTAATCGGGAGTCGAACCCACGATCTCATCTCTTTCTGCAGACGTTTATACAGAAAACAATTACATCATTGAAAACATTAACTAGGAATCGTGAGAGATACGCGCCTGCGTAATCGGGAGTCGAACCCACGATCTCTTGGAAAGAGAATTTTAAATTTAATTTTATGCTCAGTAGCAAAAGTAATTTTATTCAATTGTTAGTACTTTCAGAGGACATGTGTATTGATTTTGAAAAAACTTTGTTGATTTCTGATAATTATGATTTTGACAGTGTTTTAAATCAATAACAGATGCAAATTAGTGTAAATAAAAATAACTAAGTTGATAAAATATAAAACATTTTTTTATTTACAAGGAAGACATTCGCTTCGTTCGAGAGTGAAGTGTGTATTTCAGAGAGAAAGTTTTTGACTCATAATTCCTTTCACGTAAGTTTGCAGATAGTCTGGCTCACAAGTAAATGTGGAATTACCTCTTTGGTTTCAGCGTTCGTATATGTTTCTGTATCGTAGTATACAGTTATAGAAGGGTTATTTTATGCTTAGCATCTTTGTGTGATCCTCTCTCTCTCTCTCTCTCTCACCTTTAGTATAAATAAAGTTTTTAACTTGAGTAGTAATAAGCATAATATTTTTAACATTTGGACTCAAGCGAGGTTTTGTCAAGTTGAATGGAAGGATTTAGACCAAAAGGAAAGTTAGTGGTCATTTTTGTGGTTAGCGCATTTGCTCAGAATTTTTTTTTTTCCAGAGAAGCTGAAAGTAAATGAGATGAGTGAAATGATGTGATATGACATGAAAATGAAATATGAAAAGGCTTATATATATAGAGGAGTGACAAAAAGTAAATAGATCCTTTGGTGTGAAAATTAAAAATCTGAAATTGATTCTCTCTCTATATATATATAAACTATAAAAGAAAGTGAAAAGTGTGTAATGATATTTTTTCTGTTTTTGAAACACAAGAAAGGTTTGCCAAAAGAAAATAGACAGTTAATGTGTTTATTTCTTTAATATAATTTTGTGTGTGTGTGTGTGTGTGGTGTGTGTGTGTATAGATTTGAGAATATGTTAATGGAACGATTTCTTTTGCTAAGCTAATTGTTTAGTGAATTTTTTTAATGTTAATATTGTTTTAATTCACTTTAAGGTGAAAATCCGTTTATATATATATATATATATATATATATATATATATAAGGAATGACAAAATTAAATAGACAGTTAATATGATTCTTTCTATATATATATATATGGTAAGGAGAAAGTTGTTCAATTGTGTGTGTGTGTGTGTGTGTGTGTGTATTTCGTCTGAACTATTATTTTGACGAGTGTACGTATTTTATTATTTTTGTGCAGTAGAACGCAAATTCTATTTATTTAATTAATAAACATTTTCTTATTGTCAATTTCTGTTAAAAGAGAAAGTCTGTATGCTTTGGTAACGAATTAAAATAAATGGTGGTATCTAGCAACTCACCCTAATAATGTATACCTGTACAATTAAAATAAAAAATGGTATCTGGCAACTCAACCTTCCTCTATATAAGACCCGCTTGGCTTCGGAGCTGGCAGTTTGATGATGACAGCTGTTGAATAAAGATCTCTCTCCTTCCCTTCTTAGGTTAAGACTTAGCTTAGTTTCCCTTTGGGGGGTTAGGACATCCCACCTTGTCCCCCAAAGTCCTCCTCCGTCTATCCTTTCTCTCTTAGGCTAAGGCAACCCCTTTGGGGGGAGGTCATCCTCCCTTCTCCCCCCGAAGATCCCTCCACTCTCCCCCTTCAGGTGTACCCCTCCCCCCTTGGCTCATTTTAAGCCAACTGGCTGATTAAGCCAACTGGCTGATTAGGGGTCTATAAGACAACGGCCACTCGGCTGAAGTCTTAGTGTGCACTTGGCTCCTGCCAGGTGAACACCTCTCTTCCTTTCTCTCCTTCTCCTGTCTTTCTCTTGGGGAATAACGCCGCCTCCAAGTTTCATGACCCCTTGTTACACCTTCAGCATTCCCCCACCCCCCCTTTGCAGCATTGAGTTGTTGCATACCCCCTTCATTGCATACCCCTACCCCCTTTGCAACACTGATCATTACCTCTTGCAACATTCCTGCACTCTAACCTTTTGCGGCTATACTACTTTGGTAAATTAAAAAATACAAAAAATAACATTCATAACATTCCTGTACCTATATTGAAACTTGTTAAAGATAAGATATCTGTAACTTTGGCTAAGATTACACTGGTCAACACTCATTTTATTGCCAATCATATTAGAGTGATTTTGGGGTAACTTTGTGGTGCTGATTCCGAATATGACATCGGTTTTGCTAGATTGGCTCTAATTTATGAGATAATTGGTACCCCATTGAAACACGTAAAAATGCAAAAAATTTAATGTTCAGGCTGAGCCTACTTACAAATCGCATTGAAATTGTCTCAAATCATACAAAAGTAAACACATGAAATACATAATGGCATTTTATTCGGTCTCACCATCTAGAATGTTCCGGTAGTTTCCCATATGCACGCGTTATGGTTACGTTTCCTATTAAATGAGGGTATTCATTATCTCAAGAACTAGAGCCAAATCGGAAAAACTACTTTCAATTTGGAATTCAGCAACCCCAAAATACCCTAAATTCGTACGAATTTCCTTGGCAACGAAAAAAAAAATGTTTTTTTGTTGACCTGTGTTATCAATCAAAGTATTTCGAAAGGAATATTCCCATCAATGCTAAAAACTGGTTGTATAACACCCCTTTTTAAAGGGGGTGATCCTACACTGGCAACAAATTACAGGCCGGTGTGTTCATTGTCTGTATTCAGCAAAGTTTTTGAAAAAATTGTAAAAAGTAGAATGCAGCGATATTTAGAATCCTACAATTTATTATCTCCAAATCAATATGGCTTCCGTAATAATAAAACAACGGAAATGGCTATTTTAAATCTTATGGAAAATGTAAATATAGCTAAGGAGAACAAAGACAATGATATCAATATTTATGGATTTGAGTAAGGCGTTTGATGTAATAGACCATAATATTCTACTTAATAAATTATATTGTTACGGCTGTAGAGGAGCAATCAGTGATTGGTTTAAAAGTTATTTGTCCAATAGATATCATTTTGTATCAGTAAATAAGGTTTGCTCAACTAAAGGCTTCTCAAACATGGTGTGCCACAGGGCTCAGTTCTGGATCCACTGTTATTTTTATTATATATAAATGACCTTCCACGTTCATCTGATATACTGAACTTCATAATGTTTGCAGATGATACAACTGTCCTTTTTCTTGCAAAGATGTTAATACAGCTAAATAATATATTTCATTCAGAATTCATCAGTGTAATGAAATGGTTGACCACCAATAAACTCTTCCTAAACACCAGTAAAACAAATTTCATAATTTTTACTAATAAAAGAAATGTATATCTTGATGAACTTAATGTTAATGAAATCGCCATAAAGGAGTGTACTGCAACAAAATTTCTTGGTGTAATGGTAGATAAGAATTTGCAATGGAATGATCATGTAAATTATATCGCGAAAAAGATTTCAAGGAGCGTTGCTATAATGTTTAAACTTAGCACTCTAGTGCATTATTTAAAGAGCTAAACCTACCGAAGCTCAACGATATAACCAAACTGGCACATTTTATTTTTATTTACAAGTGTAAGAACAAAATCATTAATTTGCAGTGGGTAAATAGACATTTTGTAACTCATCAAGAAATCCACTCGTATCAGACCAGAAATAGATCAAAGCTTGTTATACCTCAATTTAGATTTTCATCTCAAAAACTACCCATTTTCATTGGATTGAAAATATGGAATGACTTGCATGCCGATATAAAAAATATTGTGAATGTAAATTTGTTTAAAACCAAGTTGAAATCCCGATTAATAATGGCATACTAGCAAAAATCTAGGATTAATGTCCACTAATATTGTTTAATATTGTCCATTAATATTGTTTAATATTGTAATACATGTTTTAACTATTAATAATACTTATTTACTTATTTATTTATTTATTATTATTAATTAATAACAACTAGCTGCTTATTTTTAATAAGAGCTCAGTAAAGCCTAAAGCTTATGGGCCAAATTAAATAAAATAAATAGTCGAGCTTCAAAATTATTGATGGTAGGAGTGATACGATTCTGCACATGTTTCAACACGCTGAGATCTAGTGACCGTGATGGCCAGGAAATCTACAGATCTACAGAAGCTAAGGCTAACAAAAACCCTAAGATCCACTCTAACAAAGACCCTAAGAAAGTCATCGTGTCATCGTGTTTTTGGCAGAGAGGAGTGGTTTCCAGAGAAGAGCACGACTGTCAAATCGTAGTTCCCGAACCTCACTGCTCATGGTTTGAGTGGAAAGGGCTGTCTCTTGAATTTTAGTGAAGACGGTGAAAGAGTAGACTAAAATGGACTTGTTTGCTCTCCAGTATAACATGGATTCCATACAACAGTACATTTGAGCAGCCATTAAATATGTGGTGCTCCAACACGATATTAAAGTGAGGTTCTTAATTATATATATATATATATATGGAATTGAACTCAGAATGGTCCCCTGAGGTTTTTTCATGATACACACAGACCGTGCATGGAACAAGGAACTCTTCTGGAAAAACTAAATCCATTATAGTCCGAATAAGTAACGGTAAATTCTTTTTCATGATGTTAGCCCGAGGTGGGCAACGAGTCTTTTGCTTATATTGAGGTTCTGAATATAGTAGGTTAGGTGTAGCTGTAAACCCTAGATCCTGTCCCAAAGCTGGATCCTATCTGCTTTGCAGATAGCTGGTGAGAGAAGCTATATTTTTGGGGCCTCTTTGCGAGTGACCCGTTGCCCACTTCGGGCTAACATCATGAAAAAGAAAAAACTATAGTGTGTCATTTACCATTACTTATTTGGACTATCGTAGATTTAGTTTTCCCAGAAAAGTTCCTTGTTCCATGCACGGTCTGTGTGTATCATACATATACACACACACACACACACACATATATATATATATATATATATATATATATATATAATATATATATATAATATATATATATATATATATATATATAAATTATTTCACGAAAGTGACACGTGAAAAATATTTATGATGAATAAAACCACGAAGGGAAAAGAAACAAAGTGGTGCTCAGGAGTCAGGATGTTCCTGAGGATGTCATTAGACGAAAGCGCTTGAGCACCACTTTGTGTTTCTTTTCCCTTCGTGGTTTTATTCATCATATATATATATATATTGAACCAAAATATCGTGTTTATGTTTTCTGATGGTTTGATCCTCCCTCCTTAGAAATAATAAAGGTCATGTGATAGAAGGGACCAACTTTTACGTGGGAACAAAACCAGCTGTCGCAACATCATCTGAACGCAAAGGACGGTCACACATACAATTACTACTCAGACCTAATGTCGATTAACTTCGCTGATCTACTGGAAGTGGTGTTGTAACAGAAGACCACGGTATAGAGAAAAACTTAGGTATCACAACAAAGAAAATTGTATCAGAAAATCATAAGCACATACCAGTACGAGAGCCAGTAATCTGATCCTGTGGAAAGCAGCTGTGTCAAGACGTTGAGAATAATTAAAAGAGCGAAGAGGAGAAGTCCTCCGCCGGATAGAAAGTACTGGATGTACAATTTGGACGGAACTGTCCCCACTGATTTGTTTTCAGCGTCAACTTCTTTCTTCTGTTCCGGTTCCTATTCGCAAACGAGTTAGATTAGGTTAGTTTAAGGTATGGTCGTGAAATGGTTTATTGGCAATATACTATCTACAACAAGAGAATAGGTTTTTCTTTCCAAAATTCAATGGACCTGTGAAGAATCTCCAGATAAATAAAGCATTACAAATATCAAAATTCCATACAAAATGGATGAAAGGAAAGTTGGTGTTTGTTTGTCTGGTGTTTGGGTACCTTATAACATATTTTAATTGAGACTAAATGTAACGCTATATCTCCAGAACTAAGAAAGGTGTCGCTTTGGAAGACTTGTATCAGCTTCCAGGGGCCTTAAAACATACTCGTAAGTACCTTAGAAAACGACGGAGACCGGGCACTTAACGCTATTAAGGGTAAGAAGAAGGAATAAATATATCGCTTCGGGACAAAACGTATCGGCTTCCTTGGGACTTAAAACGTAAGCCTAAGTACCTTAGAAAACCAAAAGAGGCCTTCCATGGGGGCAGGGGGTAATTTTAAATAAAGGTCGGCTTGGCACGAGACCGGTCTGGGCCGCTTCCTCATAACCTTAGGTATCTGTGGACATAAGTTTCGTGTCTTGTTGGGGGCGAACTTTTCGAGTTACAGTATTAGTTAAAAACCTCGAAATGTAGCTCCTTATGCGGGCATCAATCAGAGTTGACCCGTGACCCACTGACCCGGCAAACCTGCTGACCTAAACAATACATTGAACAAAACGTTTTCCAAAATACATCAGAAAGTAAATTTTGTTTCAAAATACAAAATATTTATTTTGATAAACAAATACAAGATGACTCACACACGAGCTTCTATTACATAAAACAGTAATGCTTATTTCAGTGAGAAGTAATTTAGAAATTCTTTTAATACTTCAAAGCGATGCACAGTGATTCTTCTGCTCCGTGTGCCAGCAGTGCGCGCTGTGGACGTATGGTATTGCGTTGAATCAGCTGAAATGCGTAACTACGTCTTAGCTTTTAGTGTAACACTACCAGTTTTCTATGACAAACTTTAATGTAACTAAGATTACAAGCTGTCGACACGCAAAAACAACGAATTTTTAAAATTCGACTGGAAATTTGTGCCCCACCTAATGTCAGCATTGACTCACTCCTGGGTCAGGCGGGTCAACCTCGTGATCCATGATCCACCTCGACCCGTCTTGGATTCACTCCCAAGTGACCCGCAGACCCGTGACCGGCTGACCTGTTTTCACCTCTGTCCTCAATTATTTAACCATTAATAACTTTGCACATAATCATCCGATCACCACCAAATTTTGACTATAACCCCGTAGGCGGCTTGGCTACGTTCTTATTTACTTAACTCTATTGAGGGTAATTTGTATTTCGAGAACCATCGTCAAACCAGCTTCGACACGTATTTTATGGGTTTCTAGGGCGTTAAAATGTAGGCCTAAATACTTTACAAATCGTGGGGACCGAGCGCTTCACAGCTATATATGATCTTAAGAACGCGTCTGCGCGACTTCGGACCACCGCCACTCATCTTTCCGGGTCATTTTAGGTACCATAAGTACTTTCTTTATCTTCATCAGGAATGCCTTTGGTGGTTCCAATTTCTTCCTTAAAAAAGTGATGGGCAATGCAGAGCACCCAATAGAGAAAGGAACACCCTCTCAAGACTGTGAGCAGATTCGTGATTTTGTTCACTGCTCACAAAGTTCCCTATTACTCCAATGCTCACAAAATTTTGTTCCCAATAGGTGTGCTCACAGTGTTTCTAATAGTACCTAAAGACCGTATCTGAACTGCGTCTGTATTCTGGAATTTAACATTGCCATAATGTCATAATTTCGAACATAACTAAATCGTTTAATTCGTTAGACTTATTCCGTATCATTCTCGCGTTAATAAACATTACTTTTAAACTATATACTGCGTTACTATTCGTTTCCCTATTCGCGTTAATTTTCCTTGAGGCCCACAAGTTATATTTCCCAAACGAGTAACAACTATTTCGTCTTGCCTAAATCTTATTCGTTTTTTATCAAATAATCTTCTTAGTCGCTCATTACTTATTTCATTCGAGTGGATGCCATCTTGAATAAATAGATTCTCCAAATTAAAATCTGACCAAAAGTTTAAAAATTCTACTGCTTCAAATAAGCACATCGCTTCTAATATACAGTAGTTTTGAAGCAAATATATAATCTTAAATTACAAAATTTACAAACACTATTTTCGTTTAGACGCTCATCAAGATATATCGCGAGTAAACTCGAAGGTGCAGGTAGAGTAATAATACTTTTTAAACGGCATTTTTCTATCACGTGTGAAATAAATATTTAGTGTGTAATATATAACTACTTCAATATATTCACCGTTATGGACAGAAATTTTGGAGCTATTGAAGAATAGGGACCCCAGCCTTCTTTAGTTAGGCTTATAAGGCTAACTAACGAAAATATCACGACCTAACCTAACCAATCGTTAGGTTAACTGTACGCCCTTGACGATTGGTTGGGTTAGGTCATAATATTTTCGTTAGTTAGCCTTATAAAGCTAACTAAAGAAGGCTGGGGGCCCTATTCTTCAATAGCTCCGAAATTTTTTATATTTAACTGCACGAAACTTCAATGAACAATCCCTAAATATAGTTAAAAAAATATAAAATCAAGCAAGAACGTCGAGAGGCACATCTGAACAGCGAAGTTGCTAATGAAAGAAAAAACAAAATTTACCTCCTGTTTCGCATCCGGAAAAAGATTGTCTTCATATTCTCCCAAAGCAGAACCTGCTATCAAACTCCCGTTGTCGAACAACGTGTCCCGTAAATCGCTGGTCGAACCATGCAAAACATTCACTGAGGAACATGATTTCAGGCTTAGATATTGTTGTTGTTGTTTTTAGAAATTATAGAAGTAAAGAGATCATATTATCTAATTATCTGATTTCCTTTCTGGCCGATTTATAGCTCCGGTTGTAGATGGCCACTTCTTTTCCTAAAGTTATTAATAGTGGGACGGCTGTGGTGCGCCTGACCTCTGATCTTTCTGCCATCTCTGATTGGGGCAGAGAAAACCTTGTGACTTTCAATGCCTTAAAACTCAATTCCTTCATCTATCTACTCCTCACAATCTTTCACAATACGCAACAATACACAACTCAATAATACACATCTCAATCCTTCTTCTTCACTTAACACTCTTGGTATTTCCTTTTCTCGTGATCTTTCCTGGAAAGATCACATATACTCTCTAAAACACCCTCTAAGAGGTCAGGTGTGCTGTGCGGGCTCCATAGTTCTTCATACTCACTGTTGCTATCTCTGTACAGGGGGCTTGTTCGCTCCTGAATGAAGTACGCTTCTCATGTGTGGGGTGGCTCAACCCACACAGCTGTACTTGACCGGATGGAATCAAAGGTTTATCGTCTCATCAATTCCCCGTCACTTACGTCTTTCTCTGCCATTTATCTTTTAAGTATTTAACATTTCTTAACTTAGTATCGTAAAATAAATTAGTTAAATCCACGGGGAAGATTAACTTGAAAAAGCTGAAATTGTACTTAGAGTATACTTTTCATAAGTTACCCTTCAGAACGAATATCTTTCATTCAATGAAAGTAAAGCTTCTTAAGCTATACACTCTACACACTCTACACACGCTATACTCTACACACTTAATCAGCAAATCATTTGCCTTCCCTAAAGCGGCCTTCTTCATCTCCAACTGAAAGATCTGTAATTTTTAGTTTTGTATTTAAACGATTTATATCCCTATAAATTTTACATTCACTTCTTACATCTTTATTTTCATACGGTGGTATATCACCAGATATAAACCAAGTTTCGTACACTTTATGACATATCTTCTACAAGCAATCAAGTACCATTCTACCTCCACATTTAATCATTTCATTAACTATCCAATCAATTCTTGCCAACTTTTCTTTCTTAAATTTGCATACTGTTCGCTCATCTTCCTCTTATTTTATAACTTTCACACAGTGGTATACACTTCTCCACGTGCCACCAACTCCAACTGCATTCATATTTGCTTCCTGATTATCTACCTCAGATACCAGCTCACTAAAATACTCTTCAAATCTCTTGCATAAGCATGTTGTCATTTTCATCTCATATTACCAGTCATCCCATCAGACTGACGTTTGCGCTTTCTCATTTCTTTTCAGAAGAACGTTCTGCTCTCCACATGCTGGTCACTTATATTCTTTACCAAGTCTTCATATCCTCTTTTTACTTTTATCCCTTGTCTAACATTATTCTTGTGTATTTAAACAACTCGTTACAGTTTCTTTCCTCATTGCACGGCTGGGAAAGAATGCCCACGCTGTTCAAAGTAGTATGGATACAAAGCCAATATTTGGCAACTTACAAGATTCATTGTTTCTCCAAAGTCTAGCATTTTTAATTGTCGTCGTCGTTGTTTGTTCCTCTCCGCCCTCTGCGATGATCCCAGAGAAGACCACCCCTTTGTTAATCATTTGACTGTACGTTCCTTTTGCCTCCACCTGGCCCTGAAATGTCCCAATCGTATCCTAACAAATCTTTCCTCTATTCTGTATTCTACAAATCATCTCTGGAATGCCTTTTCCCCCTTCTACCACAAATGAGAATGTCCCCTCCGTCCCAAAGTGGCTCAACATCTGGGTTTTTCTAAAAAGCCCAACCTACACGAATGTTTTCAAGAAATGATGAAAAAACAAAAAACAAGAAATTCTTGTTTTTTGTTTTTCCAAATACTATATAAAAATATTCTTTCATATATCAATTCTGTATTTAATTAATGGGGAAATTATTCCATATACTGTAGTTATTTTTTAAATAATGCACGAAAAAATTCACTCTCAAATTCCAGTAAAAACAAACTCCTTTGCATTACATTGAAATAGGCACAAATGAAGCCTTTTTTGGGTTTAATCGTTGTAATCCAAGTCAGGAGGATACAGGGAAGGGAACAGTAAATAGATGACAGATAGAACATTCTTAAAAACTCAACAGAACATGAAACAATACATTAAAAAAATGTTTTATGCCTTACAACAAAAATAAATATAGGAGAGTTCGGTAATTTTTGTATTGTTTGGCCGAGCGGCTATTACTCGTACCATTAAAATTCCCAACACCTAGTATAAATTTTTTTTATACAAATCATCATAATATAACTTTAAACAAATTTCAACAAAACCTTATAGTCATAAACCTTTACAAGCACTTACACTGTCGAAGCATAAATGAAAAAATGCTTCATTATTGACATGGGAATTTCAAGTCAATTCCTGACAACGACGCCTATTCAAAGGTTAACCTTTAACTTAATAATTAAAAGCTCGATTGATTTACCTCCCTAATCCTTATTATCTACCAACAACTACAAAAATTTATTGTACTACGTTAGTGCTAGGTTAGGTTAGATAAGGTAAAAGTTATGGCTACGTAAGGTAAGGTTAGGTTTTGTTTTGACCAGTTAGAGATTGTTATAGAGGTTTTGGAAGAGTAAAAAAACAGCACTATGATGTGGGCCAGCGAAAGTGAAATTTTACTGTATGATTGTTAGAGAAATTAAAGTTTTGGTCCTATCGAATTTATTACATTTAGTTTTCGCGTCTAGGAGAATTTGTCTAAAACAATTCGTCTAAAATACAATTTGTCTAAATCAATTTGTCTAAAACAATTTGTCTAAAATAGTTTGTCTAAAATCAATTTGTCTAATAACAATTTGTCTAAAATACAATTTGTCTAAAAATAATTTGTCTAAAATACAATTTGTCTAAACAAACAATTTAATATAATATGGCATACAAATTGTTGCCTGATGTACAATGCTATTTATTACTTGCCACGCCCCATCTTAAAAGGTTACCTCTTGTGCGGAATAGTACATCGAAATAGTTTGTCTAAAATAGTTTGTCTAAAAATAATTTGTCTAAAATACAATTTGACTAATAACTGAAGATAACTAGAAATGCATTTGTCTGCTTGATAAATTTGGAGTGAGGATGAAAAGATTGAAAATGGGTTGATTTTATTTCATAATATACCTAACCTAACCTAACCTAACCTAACCGGGTTATGGTTCCGGGATAACTGATTTCGATGTACTATTCCGCACAAGAGGTAACCTTTTAAGATGGGGCGTGGCAAGTAATAAATAGCATTGTACATCAGGCAACAATTTGTATGCCATATTATATTAAATTGTTTGTTTAGACAAATTGTATTTTAGACAAATTATTTTTAGACAAATTGTATTTTAGACAAATTGTTATTAGACAAATTGATTTTAGACAAACTATTTTAGACAAATTGTTTTAGACAAATTGATTTAGACAAATTGTATTTTAGACGAATTGTTTTAGACAAACTCGCCTGATTCGTTAGTTTTCAGATCATACTGGTATTATGCTTTGGAAATTAAATATAATGCGCATTCTTCAATACAATAATTGTTTTAAGAGAACTCTCTGCACTATTTACCCAAAACCAAAATTTTGGGGCATTTTTAGATTAGAGTTTTCTGAAAATAAACCACTGTGGACAGTCGAAGTGTCCCTAGTCAAGCCTACTCCGCCCAGTCTTCCATGTGACAATATGAATTTGAACTTACGTTTTTAAGGTAAAGGATGTGACTGGTGTTCTTCAGGAACTGCAGCTGATGCGTGACCAGGATGGTAACCTTGTGCCTTAAGAACCTCGCGATGCACTGCTCGAACAAGTGATTGCCCACGTGAGTGTCGACGGCGCTGAAGGGGTTGTCCAGGAGATAAATGTCTGCGTCGAAGTAAATCGCTCTGTCTCATGAACCAATGAAATCGGGTGGATTGGTTCCATGTAAGAAGGGATAAAATAGTCAGTTGGATTGGATTCGTTTTATAAGTCAAGAGACTACTTATTGTATGCCTCAAACGAATTCAGTCGAAATTCATATAAAATACAGTAGACACTAGACAAACTAGAAAAGAAATACAAAACACAACTTTATAAATAGTGTGTTTATTGTCTGGTTTTGAAAGCGAAAGAAGGAAGATGTGTGGTATGCCGATTTGTCCTTCAGAATATGCCTTCGGTTGTCCAAAAGACCTTAGCTGGAGCAGCGTAAGATGTTGTTGTTGTTGTTGGTTAGCCGATCAGCCCACCTTGATCGAGCAAGCCGACGGCACGCAGGTAACCGATCGCCCTCTCCGGAGTGGACCAGAGGTTTAGCGCACAAGTGATGGTGTGTTGTGTTCTATGTTGTGCTAGAGCGGTACAGTCTGTCATAATGTGTTCAATTTTTTGTGGTGTGTCCTGGCACAGGTGGCAGGTGTCGTCTGTGGAGTTGTCTAGTCTGTGTTTATATATCTGTAAGTTGGGGTGATGTCCACATCGGAATCGTGCTAAGTTAACTTGATCCGATCTGCTCAGGCTGGTCTCTGACCTGTCAATGAGTGGCGGCTTCGCACCTAGGACCGCATTCGGACCGAGTCGTGTTAGTGCTTTGTGGGTTAGGTGTGGTGTGTGTGTGTTTTCTGTACTGTGTGATGTCTGTGGGGCGTGGTATGGAATGAAGTATTTGGTTATAATGTCTCTCTGGTGTTACCTTAATGGTGCGAGGTGTCGGTGCATGATTGTACATGTCGTGACAAGGGTGTTGTGGGTTAGTTGTCGCTGCTGCCATGAATTGTGTTCCCCTCATGTCTAAATGTTCCCTAACTTTCAGTACTTTTGTTTCTGTGTGCAGGTGTTCTATTGGTGTTGTTTGAGTACATCCTGTAATGATACGAAGTGCGTTGTTTTGTATTGTCTGTAAGGTGTTTATGTGCGTGTTTGAGATAATGGGTGCCCAGCATGGGCTAGCATAGTCCATAACTGAGCAATATATTGTTTGTATATGAGTGATGTTGTTTCCTGCTGGTGTCCAAAGTTTGTACCTGTTAGTACCCTAAGCGTGTAAAGTTTTGACGTACATTTGTTTCTAATGTCCTGAATGTGGTTTGCAAAAGATAATGATGTGTTCTATGTGACCCCAAGTATTTTGACCTGTGAGTGTGTGGAATGTTGGTGTTGTTTAGTTTAAGCTGTGGAGTTATTTGGTGTTCTTTTGTGTTGCTTGTTAGCAAGGTGATGGTTGATTTTATGGGTGCTACTTTGAGTCTATTGTGCATGAACCAGTCTTGTATACTGTTCATGTATATTTGTAGGTTATTTGTAGCGGTATCGATGTTGTTGTGGGTGAATGTTAGAGTGATGTCATCTGCATATGATGATAAGGTAAGCTTGTTATCTATGGGTGTTGGAATGTCATGCATGTATAAGTAGAACAGTGTTGGTGAGAGAACAAAGCCTTGAGGGACCCCGTTCGGAAAAACCTTGTTTTTGGATGACTTGCCATTAAATGTGACATGTATCTTCCTGAAAAATAGTTGCTCAGCCACCTTTTGGTGTTATTGTGCATGTTTGTGTTGAGTATTTTGTTTACGAGAGGGAAGCGTGGGATAGCATCAAATGCTTTACTAATGTCTATTGTTGCTAATAGTGTACGTTGAGCTGGTCGTCTGGAGTTGATACCATCCATGTGCTGCGTGAGGTTAGTGAGTAATGTCGTGGTTGAGTGGTGAGGTCTGAAATCTGAATCCATGTTGAGTAGGCGATAGTGGTATGTGTGGGTTGGTGATTTGTAAGATTAGTCTTTGTTATGTTGGAAGGTGTGCATAATAAAGTAGTAGGTCTATAGGAAGCTGGTTCTGTTGGATTTTTGTTTGGTTTGAGTAGTGTAATAATTTTACCTTGTTTCCATATGTTAGGAATAATACAGTGTTGGTATGAATACATGCTATCTTAGTAAGAGCTAGTATTCCCTGTGGGCCCAAGTGTTTAAGGGGTATGTTAGATATGTTGTCTGGTCCAGTAGATTTCGGATTCTTAATGTTTTTAATGATCTTGGTGGTCTGGTCTGTAATGAAGGGTGTAATGGTCGTGTCGAGTCATAGGTTTTCTTGTGTTTGGCTGTTTGTCTGTCTGCGTGTTTCTGGTTGTTGTCTCTGTTTAAGTGACTTATCTTTGCGTAGTGATTAACTAGAATGTTAGCTTGTGTATATGCTAGGATATTATTTTGGTTGCGACAGATAGCCGCGTGTGAGGTGTGAATGTCGCTGTTAGAGTGGGTAATGCTGTTTATAGTCTTGTATAGCCTGAATGTATCTGTGGAGTGGTTTAGTGTTGTTATGAATTCCCTAATTGTTTCTGGTCGTTTTTCTTTAAGTTTGTTGTTATTTTTGTGTTAAGCTGTTGTATCTGCTGTTTTATGGCTTCTGTGTGTGGTGTTTGTGTGTTATGTTTGAGGTTGTTACGTTGCCTTATGAGGTGGGCTATTTCTCTAGTATAATTTGGGTTGTATTTCCTAATGTTGCCTTTGGGTATGTATTTATTTGCATTATTGATGATCTGATTGAATGTCTTGAGTGTTGTATTGATATTTATGATGGGTGTGCTGTTTAATGTGGTGAATTGTTCCTCAGTCTGTATCTTGAACTGTTTCCAATCAGCTTTCTTGTAATTTCTGTAAGTGTCCCTAAGGTTGTTGGGGCAGAGTGTAGAACGTGTTGTAATATGATGGGCAGGTGGTCTGATGACAGTTGTTTTTCTGTTCTCAGTGTGTATGTGTTGCTAGTGAGGGGGAACAGAACGTTATATCTGGGGAGGCGCTTGAGTATCATGCTTGATGTCGTATGTGTGTATGTTCTTCTGTGTTGTTAAGAATGGAGAGGCTGTTTAGTTGTGTGGGTAAATTGGCGCCTCTGGTGTTGTATTAGTTGTGCAGGTACCAACTAGTGTCTTTAGCGTTGAAGTCTCCTCCTAAGATAACATTAGAGAGAGAGGCCAGATTGTGTAATTGTGGATTGTAATTGGCTGGCACCTGAGGTGAACTATCTGGTTGGATGTAAATGCTGATAAGTGTGGTGTTGTCTTTTGCGCGTGTTTTAATGTTAATTGCCTGTATTTCTATCGTGTTATCTGCTTGGGTTGTGTTTGTAATGTTTTAGGTAGCATCAGTGTAGCTATGCTTTTACGTATGTAAGTGATGAGTCCACCCTCGTGACCCCCAGTACGATCTTGACGGATCGCCGTGAAGTCAGGGATGGTGGGTGTTTTGTGTGTGCGTTTTAGTTTTGTTTCTTGTATAAGTGCTCTGTGAATGTTTTGTTTGTGTACGAATTCTCTAAGCTGCATGATTTTGTTTGTGAGGCCATCTACGTTGTACTGTAATGTTAATATTATGCTTCTGTATGTGTCTCATGGTCCTATTGTGTCTATGTCTTTGTATATGGTGACATGTGTAAATTGTAGTGGGGCCTGGATTAGTCTTAATGTTGGCAGAGAGTAAGAGTAGTCCAGGGAGCACGTCCTGCACGCAATTGCTCCTCGTAAATGAAAACATAGCACGCTGGTATAAGTCCGGCCCCGGGAGCCGATCGGCACTCTGACCGTGCCACACAACAGGCCGTCGACTGCCAGTCTGGCCAACCGTAGACAGCCCGCTGCACGGAGATTTGAGGTGGTTTGGCTACCAGCGCGTTGATGTCTTCGGTTTGACGTCGCCTCTTCTTCGCGTTGACGTTCCACGTTTTTTTCGTTGACATTGATGCGCTGACGTGTCCCGCGCTAGAGGATACAGCCACTGCTAGAAGCTTCCTCGTCAGCTGCTAACTTTTTGTTTCAATACTGTGTGTAGATTCAGTTATTACTGGGAAGAAAGCTGGAAAGATGGGTCCCCAACCCAATCTTTCCCTTCCTGTATCGCAGGAGATGCGGAGCTAGCTGCACCTTTCGGCAAGTGGTAGGGTCACCACATCCTTTCGCCTATTCTCAAATTAATGTCATAACTAAATCAAAAGAATGAATGTCTTACGTCTTTAGCTGAGAGTTAGAGAGTTACCTGGCCAAATTAATCCTCGCCTTCTGTCCCCCGCTAAGTGAGACACCGCGCTCTCCCACCGCCGTCTGGTTTCCTTCAGGAAAAATCTCAAGGTCTTTTTCAAGGGCGCACACTGAACAGAAATAGAGATTTATTAACTTTCTGTAGTTTAAAAAACACTAGCAACATATCTGTGGACCGAATCAAGATTTAAATTTCAAAACCGAGTTTACATGAACGACTAAACACCTTTGACAAATCGCGAAGAAATTGAGGGTTAGATTCGTGTCGCGAAACGGGGGAAGGAAAATCTCTCCTGAGCTTAATCCACGTCAAAAAATAGACGCCATTTATTGTATTACTTTCTCAAAAGACAGGAAGGGTAGTATTATCGCTTCTGAAAAGCACTGGCTGACCTTTGATAATATCGTCGTATCTTTTGGCATTATAGGGTTGCCCGAACAAGATATTGTCCCTGACGGAGCCGGAGAAGAGCCACGGCTCCTGCGAAGCGTAAGCGATCTTTCCCCTCGCGGTGATTGAGCCTTCCTTGATCGGCAGTTCGCCAAGGATGGTGAACAACAGGGAACTCTAAGGAGGAAAAATCAAATAGGAGTGCTACACAACAATACCAAAAAAAGTTAAAGAAGAATGGCAATGGAGAGCCGTAGCTTACCTTCCCTGACCCCACAGAGCCAATCACTGCCATGATCTCCCCGGCTTTGACGGAAAATGAGACATTGTTGAGGGTGTTTTCTTCGTTCCTATCATCCCATTGGGCGTAGATGCTGTGGCCTTCCACGCAGCAGTGCTTCAGGAAAGAAAAAGAAATTTCCTTCTGAATTCAGTGAATTATTCAATTCATCTAACTGACACCTCATACTATAATGTCACTCGTCCCCCCTCCCCAACCACCCAAAAAAATGAACATTAGAAAGCACATCTCTATTTCAAATATGTCTTTAAATTTTAATATGCGCAGTTGCTTAACGATTTCTGATGTATAATAAGCATAATAACACTGAACAACAAATTTTTATTTTTATTCTGTCTCAGCAACAAACAAAGCTGGTATATGAAGTCGACGCTGCTGCTCATTAAAAATATTATACAATTATTGTATATTGTATATAATATGTATAATATTGTATATTGGCTATAATTAATTAAATATTATACCAAATATTAAAAAATATTAACATCACACATACTATAAGAATAACAATACACACGACGTAATAAGACAAACATCACATGTGGTCAGAGTTGCGAGATAATAAAATAAATGAACAGCTTTTACTACAAAAATTGAATATTTTTTCCAAAACAAAAGAATTGAGATTTTTCAAAAACTATACGTGATAGCAAAATAATAAGACCATTTTTGTAATCAGCGTTAAAAACTCTATAATAACAATGACAAAACGTTTCCTGAGACAAAATCATTGTTGAACAGTGTAATCATTCTTGTTTATTTTTCTAATACAGTAAAACCTCTCTATAACGAAATATATAAACCAAATGACTGTCGATGTAGATAAGTTGTTCGTTATAAAGAGGTTTTCCTTTGCCGATATTGTAGTGTATATTTTAATGACCTATTTAGACCCCCACTAGTTATTTATACATACTTTGGGTCTTTTCGGTTTCGCTGACTGCTACAGATTTTTACGAAACTTAGCAATCAACTAGTTTGCTATCTGATAGATGTTAGGTTAGGTTAGGTTAAATTTATTTAGGTTAAATTTATTTAGGTTAGATTAGGTTAGGTTTAGCAAACTAATTGATTTGCTAAGTTTCGTAAAAATCTTTAGCAGTGTAGTGTACTGGTTTTTAATAAAGATAATATAATCTAATAAGAATTAAATGTTTTCTTTATAAGAATTTTTAATAATGTTTTGTTTAATAAAGAAGAAAATAAGGTTATTTCTGCTATTTTCAACCCAAACAAGAATACTTTATTCTATACTAATTTTGGCGAAAATTCCTATTTATCGAGATATTTATTTTCGAAATTATTAAATTTTGGCTCCATTATTCACTAGTCAAACCATCTCATCCCGTGACGTATGTAGTCGTGTTATTATCATTAGCCAATTAGCGGCTGCCCCATTGTCACGTGATTCTCTCGCGCAGGTCCGGCGGCTGAAATTTGAATTCAACGGTCGCTTTAGAATACTGTCTGTGGTGGAAGATCCCAGTCCGAGTGGGACGTCATCTAGGCCTAGGTTAGGTTAGGGATACTACTTACCTTTCAGGGTCCCAAATTCATTACGGGTACCCATGCCCGGTTAGGTTAACTGAATGCCCGGTTAGGTCAACTGTATATCCAGTTAGGTCAACTGTATGCCCTTGACAATTGGTTAGGTTAAGTTGTGTTATTTTCGTTAGTTTTAATTGTACACTCTTGACGATTGGTTAGGTTAGGTTACTTTTGCCGTGAATATTACTGATGAAAATAGGTTTTTCTGGTGTATTTCATGCGGAAAACATATGTTTTTCTGGTGTATTTTTGTGTATTTTCTTCAAATCTGACCTTCATTTTCCAGTAAAAATCGTCATTTTTGTCCTTTTGGAGGATGTCAGATCGTCATTTCCTCAAAAATGAGGATTTTCACGAGGAAATGAAGGTCATATTTGAACAAAACATACCAAAATACACCAGAAAATTATGTTTTCGTGTTAAAAACGAGGGGGCAGTTAAAACGAATCTTTACCAAATAATGTTTAATAAGAAATTAATGATGTTTTGTTTGAAATTAACGATATAAAAATACAAATTGGCAACATCTAAGATGTGTCCAAGCTGGAGGCTGGGTGAAATGCCCAACCAAGTCTTGGACGGGGTTTACCCCAATTAAGGAGTTTTTCGTAGAGGTATGTTGTTGTTTATTTAAAATATTAAATGTCTCTCTCCGGCGATTAAATGTTAACGCTAGTTCCGCCCCTCGCATTGCTCCGTTAGTCTAAAGGACTTCGGCATAAATAAAACGTCAGTAAATTGTAAATAATGTGTAATTTATTCCCGGTCCTCCTTTGTGTGTTCGAAAGTAAATGGTTCCCACCGGCAGTGTTTATAAAGCACAGTGAAGCGAGTGTAAACAGAAGAAAGAACACTGATAAGAGAAATTGAATAAAGTAATTAAATAATAAATTGTAAATGAGGGGAATCACTACATTTCTGGTGGCAGCGGTGTTCCTTTATATTAATATAAGGGCATTCCCACGTCCTCTGTGGTTTTCTTAGAAATCGCTACACCAGTCCGCCAAACCGAAAACATCCCATACTTTATATAGTACTGTATATATATATATATATATATATATATATATATATATATATATATATATATATATCTATATATATATATATATGAAAATTATTTCACGAAAGTAACACGTGAAAAATATTTATGATGAATAAAACCACGAAGGAAAGGAAACACAAAAAGGTGCTCAAGCGCTTTCGTCTAATGTGTTCCTGAGGATGTCATTAGACGAAAGCGCTTGACCACCTTTTTGTGTTTCCTTTCCTTCGTGGTTTTATTCATCATATATATATATATATATATGAAAATTATTTCACGAAAGTAACACGTGAAAAATATTTATGATGAATAAACCACGAAGGAAAGGAAACACAAAATGGTGCTCAAGCGCTTTCGTCTAATGACATCCTCAGGAACACTGAAGTACATAAAAGGGTAACAGCCTATATATAGGTTACAGAAAGAAAAAAAAAGAAAAATAAATAACATACATACATACATACACACACACACATATATACACATACATATCTATATATACATATACATACATACATATATACATATATATATATATATATATACATATATACATATATATATACATATATATATACATATATATATATATACACATATATATATGTTTATTGCATATATATATATATATGTATATATATATATATATATGTATATATGTATGTATGTATATGTATATATAGATATGTATGTGTATATATGTGTGTGTGTGTATGTATGTATGTATGTTATTTATTTTTCTTTTTTTTTCTTTCTGTAACCTATATATAGGCTGTTACCCTTTTATGTACTTCAGTGTTCCTGAGGATGTCATTAGACGAAAGCGCTTGAGCACCATTTTGTGTTTCCTTTCCTTCGTGGTTTTATTCATCATATATATATATATATATATACATTTCAACTGCAAAGAACACGCAGTATAAATAACGTAAAGAACGACGCTTGTATAGGAGAACATTCCGCGCAAGATGAGAAGATATATATATATATATATAGTGATTCGCCGTGCACACTCGTGCATTGAACATGGTGATGGACACTTCAAACATTTGTTATGACGTGTTTCGACTGCTGCTGTTATTGTTTCTCATATTACAAAGTTTTATGCATCCCTGAAATACAGTTACTTTTTTATTTATCTTTTATTTGCATTTCTTTGGGTTAACCACTGAAATAAATAGTGTATTCATTTAGGTTAATCGATAAAATGAACACACTGTTCATTTTATCCTGAAATATTACATAATTTTATTAGCCACCTTTTAAAATGTCATTCTCTTAATTTAATCTACATTTTTAATTTATCATCATTCATCGGCTGCTCTCCGACCAAATGGGACTTATGAGGGGTTTTGAGGAATCTTTGGAAAGATGTTATATATGAATACAGTACATATAATTTCGCATCAAAAATTTTCAACCCTCAGCCCCTCTCACCCATTACCTCTTTACGCGGGCGAGCATGGGTATGTGCGGCTACCCTTCCCTTCTCCTTTCTTCCTTCCACCTCCTCCTCCCACACGATAACGTTTTCACGTCACGTGAAAACACGTGGTTTTGTATCGATGTATGCAGACATACTACTTAAGTCTAAAAACAAAGGAAATGTCTTACTTGTGGCTCTGGGCGCAAATCTGATGCAAATTTAGTACATTCCTCTCTTTCCTCCATTTCCAAGAAGGTCTGCAGAGACGATAAACGACTATTTAGTAACTTTGTATGGCCCATAATGCTATCTTCCTAACTAACACTGTTAATTTACAGTACAGTAAAATGAACACCACCCAAAGTTCAGTACTGTCGCAGAAGGTTCTTAGTGCATGAAGAACCCCTTATAAATGAATGCTATTCTAACGGGTGACTATTTTACAAGGACGCTATTTTAAAAGTAGGATACTGAATATGGATTTAGGTCTTTCCTTAAGTCAGAGTCTCAATGAAGTATAGGAGGAAAAACCACTTAATTCACTACCTGAATTCTCCTGCAGGATATGACCGTCTCGGAGACTGAGGAGGCAGCGTTTGGGAAGAACAATGTCATCGATGTTCGGAGGTTGTTGATCACGGCGGTCGTCACAAACACCTGACGAAGATGATGAAGCAAAAGTTAAAGGACCTATCTCCACTTCGACGGAACATTCTACGGACCTTCTAGCAAATTAATTTAACCTAACCTCGCTAAGTCCGACATAACCTAACCTAACTTAATTTATCTCAAAAAATTTGTCAATTAAATATCACGTCCAAAGATTAACGTTGAGTTCGAGAGGAAATAATTTGGTTGGTGAAGGAATACTTATTATTTCGAACTAAATTTTGATGTCTGGAACCTGTTTTTATTGTTTGCACCAGTGTAATGAAAATTACAAAAGGTAAGGGTAACAACACCGTAACAATTTAGGGTTGCCAGACTTTTTAAATGCCCATGCGGGACAAACATTTTTCTGAGGTTTTTTTTAAGACCAAATTTTTTTTCAAATTGAAACTAGATTTCTTCAACGGTTACAACAAACAAAATTAGAAAAATTTTATTACAATAATATTTAACAATTAAACATCGTGAATAAATTGAAATTATTATACATAATATTGAAATTCTAAATCAATTCATCCCTAAAAAATTTGCTTAAAAAATATTTTTTGCGGGACATTTTGAATGCGGGATTTTGACGCGGGATTTTGACGCGGGATTTTTGGATCAGATGCGGGACTGTCCCGTAAAATACGGGACGTCTGGCAACCCTAGACCGTAACATCCAAGAAGTTCATTTCCCCATGGGTTACCTGAACCAGAGCAGAAACAGAGTAACCGGCCAACTCAACTGCATCCGATGCTAACGGCTAGAATCAAACCGTCGATACACAGCTCCGAGCCCACTACCGTAACCACTGAGTTACCGGGCGGCCAAAAATATTTAAAAAAATAAGTAATTGAAAATTCAACAGCTACCGAAGATATGGAATTTTCAAATGAAAAATTCGCAATGCATAACGTCCATGCGAAACTGTATCGGCTCAATTTCAAGTTACATAGTGTTGGGGGAGGGGAGAGTACAACTGGATGTTGATGAACAGAGACAAAAAACCTCCGGGATGAGGCAAAAAAATAATCGATGGCGTTGGGGTGCCTTGAGCCAGAAAAGGTTGGGAGCCACTGGCTTTTACGCAAATAGATCTCAGCATTTACAATAAGTAGACATTCGTTTGGGAACAAAATGCCAATAATTCTTTATTTATAATTAAAACTCGATTATAACAATTAAATAGGTAAGCCTATACTCAATATACTAATGAACTAAAATATTAATTATTGCGTGGCTCATCACATTTTTATGCATGTAAATTGGTAATAATAATAATAATAATAATAATAATAATAATAATAATAATTACATAAAGTAACTTAGGAAATTTAGATTTAATTTATGACACGAGCGTTACATACGTAAAGAATTAATTTTTAGTAATTAAGAAAGTTTAATATTAGTTTATAATTGCATAAGAAATTTACTTCACTTTAATTTAACGATGTTCCACAATTTTTGTAATCTTTGTTCAGAGACAAATTCTGAAGCAGGATTCCGAATAAGTAAATTACTTAACATTGCTGCGGTTAAGGGCAAGGTGTTCCTAAACACTCCGAAAGTAATAATTCTATAGATGAAGGGTTGGCTAACCGTTAGCGCGCATGAGGTCTAAAATGGTCGTAAGTTTGGTTTTCTGTCTCGAGAGTTCAATCGATGTAAATTTAGTCATCGGATACTTTCTCGAATAGAAATAAGTTAATCTCGCGCAATTTTACACTCTTTGTCATTTATAGATGAACGAAACAGATTTACAATATATTTATTATTCGAAAATATAAAGTGAAATACGATTTTCATGATAGATTATCGAATGTTTTTGGGGGAAAAAAAAAACAGTCAAAATAGTTGTATATTTATCCTATTATTTTCGTCTGTGAATAATGAAAAACGTTTGGTTAGTCGGTTATAAACAAGGGCTATCGAATACCTATCCAAATGTAGCGAGAGTTTATCGGATTACAGACTTACAGTAATGTTATCTAGCAAAAATCTGAATAATTTCGTTTATTCATTTCAAATACTTAAAGCTATACAGCAGTGCGTCTTGTGGACAACTTCACTCCGTGAAAACCGCTCATGAAACCGATGATTCCCTAAGATTACAGAGCAGGGTTTCGGTTTATGCAGTCAGTGCAGTCAGCTTTTATTCAGTGAAGTAATTTGCAAACACTATTTTGCCTTGTTCATATCTAAAATGGTTGTGACTGCTGTACTGCTGAAAGAATATGGATTTTGGTGGAAACGATCATGTAATATTTGATTTCAAGAAATGTTTAGATTCATTTGGGTTCTACATTCCCACCCACCCTCACCCGAAACATTTCTAGAAGAAAACATAGGGAGATTTTCATGTGCACGTAGTGTTAGAGTTTGCACATGTATACACCCTTTAATTAGGCAGACAGATTCTATCCCTATTACTGTATTTTTAAAATTAAAACCCGCATTTCTGTTTTATGATTTTAAAGTTTTACAAAATTTTCATTCTATTTTTGGAATGAGAATATGAAGCCTATAACAATTATTGTTGTTGTTGTTGTTGTTGTTGTTGTTGTTGTTA
The DNA here is from genome assembly GCA_023014485.1 of Bathynomus jamesi. Lineage (NCBI taxonomy): Eukaryota > Metazoa > Arthropoda > Malacostraca > Isopoda > Cirolanidae > Bathynomus > Bathynomus jamesi. The sequence continues at coordinate 956,480 of JAJOZX010000627.1, forward strand.
CATTCCTGGAATACTTATGGTATGAATGATAAAAAACCCAAAGACATCTCTTCTCATTTTATTTAGAGCTTCTAGTTATAGCTTCCTCCCATAGTTATCCTGCCATTGTTATTGCTTTTACTTTGGTCATTTTCAGTTTTAGATTACTAATATTTTAAATCAGGAATTTAAACCCTCTGACGGAAGGTCCAAAGTGATTTTCTTTCCTAATTTAGATTTACGACATTTCTAATGATTTATTTGTGTAGTTTACTGCCAGATCTAATAAACGTTCTTCTGGGTGTAACGTCCTGCACTCAAGCTAAACTCTAATAGACACTTGTACTTAGTGAGATGGAATTTTATTTATAGAAAACATCTATATATTTGAAACAACAAACTTCATGAATCTGTAAATCCATGCAAATAGTGCCATATTTGCGAGTAGTGTTATATGTCAAAAGAGTGTAAATCACTCTAAGTTCACTTCTACTGTACTTGGGTACCTATAGAAGGTCTGAGAGAACGAAACACTTAACTGAAGAAAGTTAATAGGATTAAGCATGCATTGAACACCACATGAGACGGTGTCACATGTAAGGTGACTAAAAATGTTTGAGCCAAATAGCTGACCGGAAATATATAGTAGAATGACAGTTACCTTTTCTGCAGTAAGGATATTTCCAGTCAGAACGTAAACAACCAAAGAGAGGAAGATAACGATTTTGTTGGTATTGAAGAAAAGTGTAAGGTTCAGAGTTCGTAAATGATTCGACTTCATAATGACGTTCATTTCCAGTCTGAAAAATATACAAACGAGGTGCATCATCATCATCATCATTGCTTTCACGCCAATATATATAATTTTAAATTTAAAGGTAAAAGCAACATCCAAGAAGCTCATTTTCTTACTACGTGGGGGCGAGTGTATCCCAAGGGTTACCTGAACCAGAGCTGAGACAGATAAGCGGTCAACTCAACTCCACCCGATGCCAGCAACTGGGAGCGAACGAGCGACACACTGCTTAGAGTCCGCCACCATAACCACTGAGTGATTCCCGGGCGCTCAACCTTAAGCTTAACTTGACATCAATTTACTCTTACCTCCTGGCTTCCTTTATGACTCGGTTGAAAGGTATCTCCCAGGCGTACATTTTGATGACGCGCATCGCAGTCACCATTTCATTCATGAGCTGAATACGTTTGTCCGTTCGAATGGCCGCCTTCAAACGCAACTTGAAGAACAACTTTCCCATGAAACCTGTAACGATTTTAAATAAGTGCAGATGGAATAAAACTAAGGTTTGGACAAACAGTAAACAGAAAAGTGATTTTTACGAGTACAAATTACTACGTGATGCCATGGATCAAACCTTTGACATTTTATCGGCAAATGTAATTTGAGTTGGCTAAGTTAGTTAGGTTAAGTTAAATTCAATAGATTAATGAACTGCCATATCTCATCTTTCCATGCTTCTCTCTTTCTCATATTTTTACATTCCATACGTTCACTTCAGAGAGTACCTTTAACACATACTTTTCACTGCATCAGGACAAAGATATCATTTCCCTCCTTAATTTTCGGTTCAAGTGATCCCAATTACCCTTATAATAAAGAACCTTCTTTTGTTTCAATTAGCATCGGAATTTTCTGCCAACCACCTTAGCATAAAAAGAACATACATCTTCACACACACACACATACACACACACACACACACACACAAAGGCCAACCATTACACCCGTGAGAAAGGTCTATGAACTTACTTTGGAGAGGAATAAGCAGAATTATCACAATTATTCCAGCGAGGCATGATGGACCGATTTCCCACCAAATAATAACTGTTGAGATTATTACCTGAGAAGAAAAATTCTTGCTTCTATTACACTGGTCTACAGCCAAAATGCTTCGGAAATAAAAGTAGTCAATCTTTACTAATTTTGGGTCACTGAATACGAAAATGATGCTTAAAATTGCCAATTGGCTCTATTTATAAAGATATCAGGCAACCCTGCACCCTACTAACTGGACTGCATCTGTCGCGTAATATGTAGACGCCTGTGACACATCGACGCATTGACTCTACTGCGCATGCGCGGTTATAATTTTTATTTTAATAAATTAATGTAAATATATACATATATATACAATAAAATGTAATTTTAAATTTATCTATTACATTATGTATTTGTAAATTATTTATTAAAAAATAGATTGGATCATTTTAACATATTGCTTCCCATAATGTTTTTGATATTAATATAAATGGAATACTAATCTAACTTAACCTTACCTAGTTTAAAATTATTAAAATGCAATGTAATTACATTAATTTATTAAAATAAAAAAAATATAACTACGCGCATGCGCAGTAGAGTCAAGGCGTCGATGTGTCACAGGCGTCTACATATTACGCCACAGCATCAGTTCATTCGCGGAAGTCATACAGTGCACCCTTGTCAAACTCTTTTTAGTGTTTGTTTTTGAAACTGAATTTTTTTCAGCCTAATTTGAACAAAGATGCCTCGTAATTGCGTGAACAGTGTAGATAACTTCTGTTATGTTTGTGGAGAATTGACTTTTGCATCACAAAAGCGTGCTATAACCGCCGTGATTAGGAAGGCCTATCACCTTTATTTTGGCTGTAAGATTGGAGATCAGGACAAGAGCTGGGCCCCACACATATGCTGCAATACTTGTGCAACAAACCTTCGCCAGTGGTTGAATCGGAAAAGGAAATCTATGCCTTTTGCAGTGCAAATGGTGTGGAGGGAACCAACAGATCATTTCAGCAATTGTTACTTCTGCATGGTGTCTCCAGTCAAGAAAGGTATTTGCAAGAAGAAAAAGTGGATTTTACAATATCCGAATATACCCTCTGCTATACGCCCGCTACCTCACGGCGAAGGACTACCCGTTCCTGAGCCCCCACACTCATTCTCCCTGGAGTCAGAGGACGAGGAGAATGAAGGAACCTGCGAAACTTGTGAGCCTTCAACTTCACAAGACCCTGAATTTGTTTATAACTTGACATCTTCTAAACCGCACATGATAACTCAAAATGAATTAAACGACCTTATCAGAGATTTAGAACTGCCAAAGAGTAAGGCAGAGCTGTTGGGCTCCAGATTGCAGCAGTGGAATCTCCTCGCTGAAAATGTTAGAGTGTGTAAGTTTCGTGACCGTCAAAAAGATTTTGTCCCATTCTTCATCATGGAAGGTGACCTTGTAGCTTGCAACGACATCGATGGTCTGATGGCAGCTCTCAACATTATTCACAATCTTGATGAGTGGAGACTGTTCATTGACTCATCGAAGTTGAGTCTAAAAGCTGTTTTGTTGCATGTTGGCAACGTATTGCCATCAATTCCAGTTGGTCATGCAGTCCACATGAAGGAAACATATGACAACATGAAACTGCAACTTTTTGAACTGCATAAACTATGTCAAACATCAGTGGCAGGTTTGTGGTGACTTGAAAGTTGTTGCTATCGTGCTTGGACTGCAGCCGGGCTACACTAAGTATTGCTGTTTTCTGTGTGAATGGGATAGTCGGGCTAGGACTTCTCATTACATCAAGAAGGATTGGCCACTCCGACACTCATTGGAACCTGGAACAAAAAATGTTCAGTATTCTCCATTTGTAGAATCGAGCAAGATCTTGTTACCACCCTTGCACATCAAACTGGGCGTCATGAAACATTTTGTTAAGGCTATGGATAAAACGGGGGCAGCTTTTAAGTACCTCGGTGGTAAATTCCCAAAGCTCAGTGAAGCAAAAATCAAGGAGGGTGTATTTGTTGGTCCACAGATCCGCGAGCTTCTTAGAGATAAGGAGAAGACAGCGTGGAATGCTTTCCAGTTAGTAGCAACCAATTTTCTCGGAAATACCAAAGCTGACAATTACAGGGAGCTGGTGGAAAACCTGCTGTTGTCCTATCAAAAAATGGGCTGCAATATGTCTTTAAAGGTACATTTCCTCCATTCGCACCTGGAATTTTTTCCGGCCAACTGCGGAGCAGTCAGCGATGAACATGGTGAACGTTTCTACCAGGATATCTCAGCGATGGAGAAACGCTACCAGGGGAAATGGAGTCCATCATTGTTAGCAGACTACTGCTGGACAATAACAAGATATGCTCCAGAAGTTGAATACAAGAGACAAGCAAAGAAGCGACGGGTTGAATCAATATAAGTGACTGCATTATACAGGTATGTTACTAATATATGTATACATATACGCAAAATGTGTAACTTAAATTTTCTTGGAAACTGTAGCCAATCGACTATTTTTATGGTCATATTCGTTTTCAGCACCCCAAAATCCATAATAGGAAACACATTTTATCTCCGAAGCACAAACTTTTTCAAAATTTGTAGACCAGTGTTATGGAAGGTTATAACTAATATTTCTTGAGAAACTCTGAAGAAAGGTAGATGCTTTATTGGACGTCATACTTAGCAATTTTATCAATCGTCCCTACAAATACTACTACTACTACTACTACTACTACTAATAATAATAATAATAATAATAATTTGTTAGAGAAGTGAAACTGATTTCAGACCAAATATGTACGACTCTACACATTCGTAATAAAATTTAATAAGGTTTTGCAAATGAGAAAGCAGCTTGGTTAGAAATTAATAAATGAATGATTCTTTCGTGGATTCATAATTGCAGTTACAGTTACTGCTCCCAGGTAAGCCAAAACATGTTAGTGGAAGTAGCTTCCACTCCAGGCACTTCTGTCTATCATAAGATCACTCTCCCTTAGTTCTTCCAAAAATGGAAAATCTCCTTCACGTAATATATTTTCAATACTGTCTCTCCATCTCTTTCTTGGATTCTCCAGTCGCCTTCTCCCCTCAGGGTTCCATCTCCAACTCTTCTTGGCAGTTCTATTATCGTTCATTCGCTCTATATGACCAAGCCATCCCAATTGTAAATTTTCTCTTACTCTCGTGTTTCGGACTCTGTCCCTTCTTGTTATTCCCAACATGGTTCTTAAAGGTCTTATTTCTAGCACTTGTAACCGACTTTGGTTTCTTGTTGTTAGACTCCAGCATTCTGAGTCATACACATAGGCGTACGGGCAGGGGGGTCTGGGGGGGCTGCAGACCCCCAGATTCGCAAGTTTCCAAATATTTTCGGGCAAATGCCTCAAAATTCGGGCAAAGTCCCAAAACAATGGCGGAAAAATTGGAGTTAATTAAATTTAAGTAATATGGGCGCAAAAGGGTAGAGTGCAAGAATGTTGCTAGAGATAATGATCAATGTTGCAAAGGGGTGGGGGTATGTTGCGAAGGAGGAGGGGTATGCAATGAAGTGGGGCGTGGGTATGCAATGAAGGGGGAGGGGTGTGTACAACAACTCAATGCTGCAAAGGGAGGTGGGGGGATGTTGCAGGTGCAACAAGGGGTCAGGAAACTTGGAGGCTGCGTTATCCCCCAAGAGAAAGACAGGCGAAGGAGAGAAAGCAAGAGAGGTGTTCACCTGGCAGGAGCCAAGTGCACACTAAGACTTCAGCCGAGTGGCCGTTGTCTTATAGGCCCCTAATCAGCCAGTTGGCTTAGAAGGAGCCAAGGGAGAGAAGGGAGGTTGAGGGGAAGGGGTCTTCCGGGGGAGAAGGAAGGATGACCTCCCCCCAAAGGGGTTGCCTTAACCTGAAAGAGAAAGGATAGACGGAGGGCTTTGGGGGACAAGGTGGGACGTCCTAACCCCCCCAAAGGGAAACTAAGCTAAGTCTTAACCTAAGAAGGAAGGAAGGAGAGGTCTTTATTCAACAGCTGTCATCATCAAACTGCCAGCTCCGAAGCCAAGCGGGTCTTATATAGAGGAAGGTAGAGTTGCCAGATACCATTTTTTATTTTAATTGTACAGGTATACATTATTAGGGTGAGTTGCTAGATACCACCATTTATTTTAATTCGTTACCAAAGCATACAGACTTTATCTTTTAAACGAAATTGACAATAAAACATTCAATATGTTTATTAATTATTGTAAATAAATAGAATTTGCCTTCCACTGCACAAAAAATAATATAATACGAAACGTATAACCACCAAAATAATAGTTCGGACGAAATACACACACACACACACACACACACACACACACACACACACACACACTTGAACAACTTTCTCCTTACCTTATATATACAGTATATATATATATATATATATATATTAGGGTGGAGCGAAAAATACTTTTTTTCTAGTATGAAGTTCTAATAGTGATTAAAAGTTGTATTGAGTGGACGAAATATGCCTGCTAAAATATGAGTTCATTTGTTTAAAAGTTTCAGCTGCCACCAGGGGGCTAAAGTTAACACAATTTTGTGTAAAAAGGAAAAAAATGCTTCTATTTTAGGTTTGTCAAACTATTATAAAATTTTATCTTAGAATTATCTAATAGATTGATTAAGATTCTTAAATGATAGGAATTCGTTTTGTAAAAATGCCTTTTCATATGCTTAATATCTTCAGCTGCCACAAGAGAGCTGAAGTTAACACAATTTAGAGTAACTGAGTCATGTTGAGACTACACTGAATGTTGTGGGGGTGGGTTTGGGGAGGGTTGTGGGGGAGGGTTTCGGTGTGAAGGAATTTCTTTCTGTGAGTCATTAGAACAGTGTGTTAACACTTGTCTTCTTAGGTTGTAGGCCGAGTCGCTCAGTTGATCGGAGAGTTTTTTAATATGATCGGAATATTATAAAACTTTATTTTAAAGTGATTTATATAGAGATAATATTGATTTTATTATAAAATGCTTGTTATAATGTATTATATAATTTTAGTTTATTTATATAATATATTATATATTTATATAATATATTATATATACTTATAAAATATTATATATATTAATTATATGTTTTGATGTTACAGGATATTTTGTGATTTTGAATTTTTCTTAAAAATATTATGGCATCAAATACTAAATATAAACATTTCACTAGAGAACATATGAAGTGTGCCATATTTGAAGTACCTTGTGAAATGAGTGATATGCAACTACCAACTTATAACTGCATTATGAAAGATTACCTGTTCACAAAACATTTAGTGAAGGAGCAGATGAATAACAAGGAGCCTTCATTTTCTGAAATAGCAGAGGCAGTTTCCAAAAAGGTAGAAAATATTTGGAAGAAGGCCTCTTTGCCAATAGTTTCACATACACGCGTTTTACAGATGATGCGAGTGTACCATGATAAATACAGGTCCTTATTAAAGCCATACAAGTCACGCAAGGATCAGCCTAAGTACAAAAATCAGCTTGAAGAATTTGAAAACTCTTCAAAATGCACTTTGTTTGACATCTGCACCTGCAAATGTAAGGAGTTTAGGAGATGCTCATGTGAAAAGAGTAAGAAAGTCCCTCCAAAAGAGCAGGATTTTTTAAATGACCAACGAACACGCAGAATAATGGTGATAGGAAGTATTGACATAGCACACACAAGACGATTACAAGCAAGAGAACATCGAAAGGAAATGGAAAAAGCACGTCTGGAATCCTCACAAACAACTAGTACTGCTATAACCAATACGTCCAACTTACAAATCGAAACAGAGACAAGTGAACTTCAACAACTAGAAGAGATATCTGAAGATAATAAGGAAGATACAACCTCGATTCAATATGTAATATCAGAACAACAGATGCGTGAGCCACTGCCTTCATTAGCAATTACTTGTGATAGATTTAAAATGTCGGACAGAGCTGGGGCTGCTATTGCTTCTGCAGTATTGGCAGATCTTAAAATTGTTACTCCCGAAGACAAAGTGAATATTACAGACAGAAGTAAGCTAAGACATGAAAGACAAAAACAGAGAAAGGAACTACAACAGATAGGAGAGCCAAAAACCATGCGGGGATTATACTTTGATGGCAGAAAGGATAAAACAATGATTCAAGTCCAGGAGAGTGATGGCTCTAACCACCAAAGAACCAAACGCAAAGAGCATATCAGCATAATATCTGAACCACACTCTCTGTACTTTGCACATGTGACACCTTCCAGTGGCAAAGCTAAATACATTTGCACAGCTCTAGTGAATTGCTTGAAAGAAAGGAATGTTGATATAGGGAACATCGTTGCAGTTGGCTGTGATTCGACAGTGGTTAACACTGGTAGTATTGGAGGCACAATAAGATTACTGGAAGAAGCCTTTAATAAGCCATTGCAGTGGCTGATATGCCTTTTACACCTTAATGAACTTCCATTGCGCCATCTGTTTCATCACTTGGATGGTACCACTACTGGACCAAGAGCATTTTCAGGAGAAATTGGCCGAGCACTTTCAGACTGTGAAAAGCTTCCCATAGTTAACTTCAAACCCATTGAAATTCAAGAGGACATGTGTGAAGTTGATGTAGATGACATAAGTACTGACCAGAAATACCTTCTTGAAATTCACAAGGCTATATCAAGTGGAACATTCTCAGAGAGTCTTAGTCATAAGAGTCCAGGCAATATATCACATTCAAGGTGGCTCACCACAGCAAACAGGACTCTGCGGTTATATGCAAGCACAGAGAATCCTTCAGGCAATTTACAAGAATTAGCTACTTTCATTGTTAGGGTATACGCACCAATGTGGTTTCAGATAAAGCGTAAACCATTATGCCAATATCGTGCTAAACATATGTGGCATATGATTGCAAGAAGCCGGTATCTCCGTGAAGAGCTTAGGAGAGTACATGACTCAGTCATTCAGCGAAATGCATATTACGCAAATCAAGAAAACATTCTCATTGCAATGATAGCTGATGAAAGGGAGCATGTGCGTCAGTTGGGATTTAGGCGTATCATAAAAGCAAGGGTATGCATTCAAGAAACAGATGTTATCAGGTATTTTAAGGTGCCAGAAATAAATTTTTATGCCAAAGACTATACAGATCTCATTATGTGGCAAGATTTTCAGATAGCAGAACCACCGATAACCAAAGGAGTTTCTCTTGAGTCTTGATGATATTGAATCATGCATCAAACACGGTACTACTCTTCATTCAGAATTATTTCAGTTTCCATGTCATACACAAGCCGTAGAGAGATGCGTCAAGCTCGTTACAGACGCTGCTGGATCAGTCTGCGGACCTACAAACAGAGACGGTTGGATTCGTGCTACATTAGAATCAAGGAAAAAACAGCCAAAATTTGACACAAAAGCAAATTACTAAATAGTCTTCAGCAAGAACCCTTTCTAGAGGGAGGTTGGTTGGGGAAAGGGTGGTAACTCCGCTAAGGCACGAAATAACGTTTCTTAACTGTCTCAATCCAGTATAAAGGAGGAGAGACATCCTAATTTATTACTGTTCCCTTTTTCAAGTAAATACAGAATCATACTTAATTGTCATTTTTAAGTTAACTTCAGCCCTCTTGTGGCAGCTGAAGATATTAAGCATATGAAAAGGCATTTTTACAAAACGAATTCTTATCATTTAAGAATCTTAATCAAACTATTAGATAATTCTAAGATAAAATTTTATAATAGTTTGATAAACCTAAAATAGAAGCATTTTTTTCCTTTTTACCCAAAATTGTGTTAACTTTAGCCCCCTGGTGGCAGCTGAAAATATTAAACAAATGAACTCATATTTTGGCAGGTATATATCATCCACTAAATGCAACTTTTAATCACTATTAGAACTTCATACTAGAAAAAAAGTATTTTTCGCTCCACCCTAATATATATATATATATATATATATATATATATATATATATATATATATAACGGACTTTCTCTTTTAAACGAAAACCGAAATTGACAATAAAAAATTCAATCTGTTTATTAATTATTGTAAATAAATAGAATTTGTCTTCTACTGCACAAAATAAAAAATAATATAAGAAACACGAAACGTATAACCACCAAAATAGTAGTTCAGGCGAAATACACACACACACACACACACACACAATTATATTAAATAAATAATAAACATCAAAAGAAATAAACACATTAACTATGTCTATTTTCTTTTGGCAAACCTTTCTTGTGTTTCAAAAACAGAAAAAATATCATTACACACCTTTCACTTTCTCCTTATCGTATATATATATATATATATATATATATATATATATAGAGAGAGAGAGAGAGAGAGAGAGAGAGAGAGAGAGAGAGAGAGAGAGAGAGAGAATCAATTTCGGATTTTTAATTTTCACACCAAAGGGTCTACTTACTTTTGTCACTCCTCTACATATAAACCTTTTCATTTCATTTCATTTTCATGTCATTTCACTTCATTTCACTAATCTCATATCATTTCACTCATTTCATTTACTTTCAGCTTCTCTGGAAAAAAAAAATCTGAGCAGGTGCGTCTTATAGAAACCGCAAAATGACCGCAAATTTACTTTTGACCTAAATCCTTCCATTCAGCTCGACAAAACCACGCTTGAGCCCAAATGTTAATAATATTACGCTTATTACTACTCAAGTTAAAAACTTTATTTATATTAAAGGCAAGAGAGAGAGAGAGGGAGAGAGAGAGAGAGAGAGAGAGAGAGGACCACACACACACACACACACACACACACATACAATATATATATATATATATATATATATTTAAATATAGGGTGGTACAAATTACAATAATAGTAATAGCTAGCTCCTTTTGACAGAATTGTTCATTCTAACAATGGTCAAGCTTTTCACACTGCTTTAGATCCACAGTTTAACGTGGAAACCGAATACTCTTTTTAAAAAAATATTTTTAAAGGAATGGATATATTTATAATTTCTTTATTATAAAATCCTCTCGCCGAATTGTTCGTTCTAACAATGGTCAAGCTTTTCACACCGCCTTAGACCCACAGTTTAACGTGGAAACCGAATATTTTTTCTTTTTAAAAAAATATAAATAAAGGAATGGATATATTTATAATTTCTCTATTATAAAGTCCTCTCGAATACACTAATAATAATAATAATTAACTCTTTCTCGCCGAATTGTTCATTTTGACAAACGTTAAACCTTTTCACTCAGCCATAGACCTACAGTTTAACATGGAATCGCTGAAGCGGTTGAAATATCTTCGACCGGACTCTCAACAGCCGGATAATCCACCAGTAGGATACCTAGGGTACCCATTTATCAGCCAACCAAACAGAAATTCAATAACTAAATACAATTTAACACACGCCTACGCGAGAAGTCAAACCGAATACATTAATTAATCAAGGTTGAAACTCGATTTAGTATGGCGGCAAAATAATAAAATATTGTTGTGATCGAAATTGCATAAAGGGGTAGATTGGGGTAAACCAAGTATTGTCGCAAATATTGACGTGGTAGAGACAGCAAGGGGTAATACGAACACTAAATCTGCGGAGAGAATATAGCAATCTCGGGAAAGCTGAGTTTAGTATGGGCGCAAAACACGGTAATGCACAAAATCTTCTAGATTTGATGTTTATGTCATAGGATATTATTGTGGTGTTAATGTCAGAGTAATAAAGAGTAGCGGCGCTAATTTTGTTTCCTGCGATACTGAGCTGAACTACTTTAATGAATATATTCCTATAACGAACGGCATCCAAAAAATTGAGGATCAATTTAGTATAGTTGCAAATAACGTGCATCCGAAAAAATTGAGACTCAATTAGTACGGGCGCAAAAAATAATAATGCACATTCTGGAAATCTTTTATAGAGATGGTTGTTGCGAGGGATATTGCATAAAGGGGGCAGAAATTCAATAACTAAATACAATTTTACCACACTCCTACGCGAGAAGTCCCTTCATTGCATAACCCCTCCCCCCTCATTGCACACCCACTCCCCCTTTGCAACTAACGTTACAAATATATATATATACACACACGAGCAAAAACATTATACTATGCAACGAATACGCACAATTGGCGTTGTACTATTTAATAACATAGGAAGGAGTGAAGTTATATTCGCTAAAGTGTGAAGATGTGGTGAACAGTGAAAGACTCCTATTCTACCATCTTTTGATGCTTTTAAGGCTACATTGAACCATGCAAAGGAAGGATATTTTAGTAATACTTGTGGAATGTACTGCACTTCATTTCTCATGCATATGTCACGTGGTACAAGTGATGTATTGAATTATGTTGTAGGACTAAAATTTATAAAAGCTTACATATACCGTGAAGTAGAAGAAACAACACTTGCAGAAGAGAAGCAGCGGTTATGGTTAGTGAGTCTTATTGATGAGTGGTGCGACAAGCTAAATCATAATATATTGCTTCATACCGTACCCTGCGACTGAGAATGTAAATCGTGTCATCATGGAGATTCTTAAGTATTTTTACCACTACATTAATATATATCATGACGAGGATTGTAGTGAGATTGTGGCTAAAGGTCTGCGTCTGCGTGAGTATTTAATAGAAATTAGAGACGAGTATCGTTTGCTATGCAAAAAGGAAAAAATATGGGCACATGTTTCTCTCAAATACTGTACCGGAGTGTGAATAAATTGTGTTTAGTTTGTGGAAATGTACGAAAATGTCTGGGTGGTTGGCAGATAAGTGGGTATCCTATTGTTTTCGCTGGAAACTCAGTGGCTGCGCGGTCAACTCCTCGAGGTTTTCAAGTGCTTACACGGGTTCAACGATGTCGAATTAAGAAGCATGTTTAGTTTAAATGATAACTCGCAACAATGATATAATTTATACATTGCATACCGCCACTATGTTAATATAAGTAATTTGTATAAATTTAATTTTGACAAATTATTTATATATAAGAACAGAAATTAGTTTAGAAGGGTCACAGAAATAACGTATTGCGTACGATAGGTACGTTTAGTTTAAAATTATTAGCATATCTTCATCCACAAATCTGTCTCTTATGCATAAAATGTACTCGTACAACTGCTGCACATACATATATACGCACATACATACGTACGCACATAAAAATAATTTGTACAATTAGTCCAAAAGGTTAATCCAAAAGTTAATTCACTAACGGTGGTTGGGTTACAAACTTCAATCCAGTTGTGTCGTAATCAAAGTAACCATTAGGTTTGGTTGTTATATAATTCATATTTGGTTGTTGTAACCGGATGTATACAACAATGCTTCGTCAGTGATTTCTGTCGATTGAATGCTGTGGACTGCTTAACTCCCTTCGCAATATCTAGGTCATTTGATGAAGGGGATCTACAGTTTTACGTGGCACCCTTACCACGGGTCACTACATCATCTGGTCGCCGAAATTGACGGGTGTTATATGTTTACTTTAGGATATTTCGAATGAGCCTAGAGTTTAATTGGTGTGTTTTATTTCCCACTAACTGTGTACACGAGATAAGTGTATGCACGGTGTGAATGAACTCTGAAGCTGTTCTTTTTTTTGTCATTACATTTTTGCATCTTTCACAACAATTTTGGAAAGAGTTTCTGTGTTAGTTGTCGGCCACAATGTGGAAGGTGTACACTGTGTACACGATATAAGTGTACGCATAGTGTGAATGAAATCTGAAGCTGTTCTTTTTTGTCATACACTTTTGCATCTTTCACAACAATTTTGGAAAGAGTTTCTGTGTTAGTTGTCGGACACAATGTGGAAGGTGTACATGAGGGAGATACAAGGACAAGAAGTACCTCAATAAGTATTGCAATCCGTACCGAGGATGTATCAGTGGTTACGGTTCCATGGAAAAAATTCCTACATCGCAAGGTTCGGCCTATCCATTTTCTTGAACTGATCCACAGAGCAGATGTTCACATCTTCTGAAGGTCGCATGTTCCACGCGCCACAGATCTTATAGACAATGTAGGTCCTGTATATGAGCTTGAATTATCTCGATGAAATTATGATGTGAAAGAGCTAGCAATCATTCCCTGACGAGATGTATTTCTGAACACACAAAAAGCCTTTGAATAATTTTTTCATTTTATACAATATATTTTTGGGAGAAAAAATTCTTTAACGGTTACAACAAAAAAGGTAGAAAATTGGATGGTAGATAAATGGGCACCCTGGTTGTTCTGCTAGAATAAACCCTCGAATGAAAAGGAAATGTTTATCAATTTGTATTTGTTGTAGGTAGCGAAAGCATCTTTGTGTGTTTTTAAGCATGATTGTATTTGCGGAGGAAGCCGGGGATCAATTTGAAAATTTCACCCTCACCATCCTAGTGGTCAAGAATGTTTTAAAAGTTTTTGGTACATGGATCTGTTCCGATACTTCTGAATTATTCATATTTGAACTATAGGTCTATGGCAGAGTGAAAAGGTTTGACCTTTGTCAAAATGAACAATTCGGCGAGAAAGAGTTAATTATTATTACTAGTGTATTCGAGAGAATTTTATAATAAAGAAATTATAAATATTTTTGTGTTCACTCCTTCCTATGTTATTAAATAGTACAACGCCAATTGTGCGTACTCGTTGTATAGTATAATGTTTTTGCTCGTGTATATATATATATTTGTAACGTTAGTTGCAAAGGGGGAGTGGGTGTGCAATGAAGGGGGAGGGGTTATGCAATGAAGGGACTTCTCGCGTAGGAGTGTGGTAAAATTGTATTTAGTTATTGAATTTCTGCCCTCTTTATGCAATATCCCTCGCAACAACCATCTCTATAAAAGATTTCCAGAATGTGCATTATTATTTTTTGCGCCCGTACTAATTGAGTCTCAATTTTTTCGGATGCATGTTATTTGCAACCATACTAAATTGATCCTCAATTTTTTGGATGCCGTTCGTTATAGGAATATATTCATTAGAGTGGTTCAGCTCAGTATCGCAGGAAACAAAATTAGCGCCGCTACTCTTTATTACTCTGACATTAACATCACAATAATATCCTATGACATAAACATAAAATGTAGGAGATTTTTGTGCATTACCGTGTTTTGCGCCAATACTAAACTCAGCTTTCCCAAGATTGCTATATTCTCTCCGCAGATTTAGTGTTCGTATTACCCCTTGCTGTCTCTACCACGTCAATATTTGTTACAATACTTGGTTTTCACCACCCACCCCTTTATGCAATATTGTTCACAACAATATTTTATTATTTTCCGTCCATACTAAATTGAGTCTCAATTTTCGGACGCAAGTTATTTTGCGCCCATCCTAAATTGATCCTCAATTTTTCGGATGCCGTTCGTTATAGGAATATATTCATTAGAGTGGTTCAGCTCAGTATAGCAGGAAACAAAATTAGCGCCGCTACTCTTTATTACTCTGACATTAACACCACAGTAATATCCTATGATATAAACATCAAATCTAGAAGATTTTTGTGCATTACCATATTTTGCGCCCATCCTAAACTCAGCTTTTCCAAGATTACTATTTTCTCTCCGTAGATTTAGTGCTCGTATTACCCCTTGCTGTCTTTACCACGTCAATATTTGCGACAATACTTGGTTTTCCCCAACCTACCCCTTTATGCAATATCGATCACAACAATATTTTATTATTTTGCCGCCGTACTAAATTGAGTTTCAACTTTGATTAACTAATGTATTCGGTTTGACTTCTCGCGTAGGCGTGAGGTAAAATTGTATTTAGTTATTGAATTTCTGTTTGGTTGGGTGATAAATGGGCACCCTAGGCATCCTACTGGTGAATTAGCCGGCTGTTGAGAGTCCGGGCGAAGACATTTCAGCCGCTGCAGCGATTCCATGTTAAACTGTAGGTCTATGACTGAGTGAAAAGGTTTAATCTTTGTCAAAATGAACAATTCGGCGAGAAAGAGTTAATTATTATTACTAGTGCATTCGAGAGGATTTTATAATAGAGAAATTATAAATATATCCATTCCTTTATTTATATTTTTTTAAAAAGAAAAGAGTATTCGGTTTCCACGTTAAACTGTGGGTCTAAGGCGGTGTGAAAAGCTTGACCATTGTTAGAACGAACAATTCGGCGAGATTTTTTGCTGTTGTGGCGGTTACACGTGTTTCGATCGAAGTCCGAATAAAAGCGGTATTACAGTAAAAATCCTGCAGTTAATCAGTTTGAAACGGTGCCGATATTGTGAGTGAATTGATAGTGCATAGCGGTATTTCTTTTTAAAAAAGTAAAAATCGAGGCGTATACCTAAAAAGTAGATAAAAACAAAGTGAATTAATATATACAGCATTTGTTTTTGTGTATTTTTTTCGAGTCTCTTTGTGAGGAAAGTTTTGTTTTTGAAGTGCCCGCAAATATCCCCCCATTATCCCCCGCAGCCACAGTCAAGAGGACCAGTCAGTGAGAAGTATACAGCATGCCACATCCCCTACCCTGGAGTAACGGGAAATTCTTTCCCTCACACAACTTGAGTCATCCCCCACCCAATACCTCCCATAATACCCCCTTTTTGAGTCACTTCACCAACATGGAAATTAATGCATACCTGCAACTCTGTGGTATCTGTAAAGCTGCAACGGATGAGACAGAGGCGATGAGGTGCGATATTTGTCAGCTACTTTTTTATTTTAAATGCCTAGAATGGGGAGATGAAAAAATCTCCCTTATAACGAACGCAAAGCAGTTTAATGGGATAAAAATTTTCTGCGAGAACTGCTTGACCGAATTAAACTCTTTTACGGTATTTAAAGCAGAAAGAGACTACGAGAAGAGAATGAAAGAGGAAAGTGGAAACAAAGAAAAGTGGAAAACGGAAGAAACGGAGAAAGGCGAAATAGAAAAAATTCAAATACCGTCACAAAACGAGGCCGAAAACACACAGGCGACAAAGAGTGTAAAGACAACACACAGCATAAGGGCAACGAAGGACACAAACACAACTAGCACAAATAGGACAAGACAAGAGGGCAGTCAAGCAAACGAAGTAAAACTGTCCCCCAATATGGAGCAAAAAACAAGAGCCAAGAATAAATATGGGGAAGGAATTATATGCAGGTATTATATAAAAGATAATTGCAGATTTAAAAGAGGACAATGTATATATGAACATCCCCCAATATGCAATTTCTTTTATAATAATGGTCATTGTAAATTTGGAGACGGATGTAAATTCTACCACCCGGACATTTGCAGAACTTACGCAAAATATGGAACCTGCAAATTCGGAAATAAATGCTACTATCAACATCTCCCGACGGACTCAACGAACAAAGGAAAAAGTTTAAATGACAATAGAAATAAAAATAACAATAGGAACAACAATAGGAACAAAGCTGGGCACTTGCGGGTTTTTTTTGCGGTACTGCGGTACTGCGGTACTACCGCACTACCAAACCGGTACCGCATAACGCAGTACCGCAAAAAATGCGGTAGCGGTACTGCTGTACTTTCAGCGATCCTTTGCGGTACTGCGTTATGCGGTACCGGTTTGGTAGTGCGGTAGTACCGCAGTACCGCAGTACCGCAAAAAAAAACGCAAGTGCCCAGCTTTGAATAGGAACACAATAAGCGAACAAGAAAATTTTTTCAACATCTCAGACACCTTACGAATGCTAAATGTCATCCACATGCAGTTGACACAGCTGGAAACCCCCGAGCCAAATCGCTACCGGGCAAGAAGCTACCAATACAAGTAGGAGGAAGCGGATCTCTTACGGAGGATCATAGAGCAACGAATCAAGCGATATCGAAGGAAAACGAACTTGAAATGCACAAGGGGCAACGAAAAACAGAGAACATAAAAATTGTCCTGGCTAATATTCAAGGAATAAGACCAAACCAATCACTCAATAAGGTTTCGTACCTGAAAGGATTTATGGACGAAACAAGGGCGGACATTGCATGCCTCACAGAAACTCATCTTAAAGATTGCCAAGGAAATTGTGAAAACTGCGAACATTGTATTGATAAGAAAGAGATAAATATAGAGGGCTTCAACTTACTAAGAGCGGATAGAACGACGAGACGGAAAGGTGGCTGTGCTATATATGTACAGGAAGGTCGTATGACAGAGACGATAATAAGTAAATCAAACAGCTATGTGGAACTCCTAGCAGTGAAAATAGAAAAACTAAACTTGATAGTAATAGTCATCTATAGACCTCCAAGCACCCCAACCGAAAAATTCTCGGAGGCCATTGATGACAGTAGAAAGCTAATAAAGGCCATACACCCTCCATCCCCCAATATAATGATCTGCGGAGACTTTAACTTCCCATTTATAAAATACAAAAGGGTGAATAGGAATATATATATTCACCGGGACAAGGGGGGCACAAGAGAAGACCAGGAACAAGCAAAAATGTTGATGGCTCTCACAAATGAGTTTATGCTGACACAGGAGATAACAGAAAATACCAGAAAAAATAATTGTCTGGATCTGGTATTCACGAATAACACGAACTTGATTGCTGATATAAAAATAACCCCAACCATTATCTCAGACCACAACTTAATCGAGATATCAACAAATATGACGGCAGCATTAGAAGACAATACACATATTGTGGAAAGAAGTAAATTCGGGGCCTTTAACTTAAACTCGAAGACTATAAATTGGGAAGCAATCAGATCGCACATGGCCCAAATAGAATGGAGAACAATTTTCGAGAATAAAACAACTGAAGAAATGCTAACAACCTTGGAGGAAAAAACGCTGAGAATTTTAGAAAAATATGCTCCGAAATCACAGCCAAAAGGAAAGAGGAGCTGGCTAGAAAGGCAAAAGAGAAGACTATTCCGCAAAAGAAAGAGAGTGGAGGCGAAGTTAGGTAACTGCGGAGATAATGACAGGAAAGCAATAAAAGAAAAACTGGAGGGTATCGATAGGGAAATACAACCCCTGATTAAGGACCATACAGAGAGGGAAGAGGAAAAGGCGGTAGAAGCAATAAAGGAAAATCCAAAATACTTCTATAGCTATGCAAAAAGGAAAACAAAAACGCTCGCCGCTATTGGGCCCTTAAGGCCGGGAAATAATGAACTAACCGACGATCCAAAAGAAATATCTGATACATTGAGAGCTCAATATGAATCAGTTTTCAGTACCCCAAAAAGTGACAAAGCGATACCTGACATAAATGCATTTTTTGAAGAGGAATTGCAAGGAGAGTATATAACAGACTTTGATTTTACACCAGAAGATGTAGCGAGAGCTATAGGACAAATGAAACTACATTCAGCTGCAGGTCCGGACAATTGGAACGCATTATTGATTAAAAACTGTAAAAATGAAATAGCTACACCTTTATACTGGATATGGAGAAGATCCCTAGACACTGGGGAAACACCGAGCATCTTGAAAAGAGCAAACATTGTCCCTATATATAAAGGAGGGGACAGATCTCAAGCAAAGAACTATAGACCATTGTCATTGACGTCCCACCTCACCAAAGTATTTGAAAGAATAGTTAGAGAGAAAATTTATGATTTCCTGGAGACACGGGAAAGATTCAACGAAAATCAGCATGGATTCCGAGCAGCTAGATCATGCCTATCACAACTAATAGAGCACTACAACAATATCCTAGATGCATTGGAAGGCAATGACAACTACGATGTTATATACACAGATTTTGCTAAAGCTTTCGATAAATGTGACCTTGGTATAATAGCACATAAAATTAAAGACATGGGAATAACAGGCAAAGTGGGAAAATGGATCTACAACTTCCTTAGTGATCGTCTGCAGGTCGTCAAAATTCAAGGTATATCATCATCAGAATCGGAAGTACGCAGCTCAGTACCACAAGGGACAGTACTGGCCCCACTCCTGTTCATTATCATGCTAACAGACATAGACAGCGGAGTAAACAGCAATAGTATAGTAACATCCTTTGCAGACGATACAAAGATCAGCAGAAAAATCAGCGATGTATATGACGTGGAGGCCTTGCAGAGGGACACGAACAAAATATACAAATGGTCAGAAGACAACAACATGTCATTCATCGCCGAGAAATTTCAGCTCTTGAGATATGGTAGAAAAGAAGCACTTAAACAGACTGCATATTATGCTCCAGATAGACAGAAAATTCAGAGAAGCATGAAAGCGATTGATCTCGGGATAATAATAACAGATGATGCGAAATTCGAAACACAAAATCAGATAGCTATAAATAAAGCAAAAAGAGTCGCCGGACAGGTTCTAAGAACGTTCAAGAGAAGGGACAGGACAGTAATGATTCCCCTGCTAAAAACACTGATTATACCAAAACTTGAATACTGCTCAGTTTTGACGTCCCCATATAAAAAGGAAGAAACTAATAAACTAGAAGAAACGCAAAGGCATTTCACAGCCAAGATTGATGGCTGCAAAGAACTCAACTACTGGGAAAGACTACGTAAACTAAATCTGTACTCACTGGAAAAAAGAAGAGAGAGGTACATCATAATCTACATATGGAAAATGATCGAAAAACTGGTACCAAACCTAAAACTAAACCCAATTACCATTCAAACAACACTGGAAAATAGGAAAGGCAGAATGTGTAGTGTTCCCAAATTAAAGGCCCGACAAGGGACCCCCTCAACCCTGAAGGAAAATAGCTTGGTTGTCAGGGGGCCAAGACTTTTCAACCAGCTTCCTAAGGACCTCAGAAACGTAATGAGGGTCAAAGTTGAAGTCTTCAAGAAAAGACTGGATGCCTGGCTCAGGACAGTACCAGATGAGCCAGGCGTGCCTGGCTATGTACGGTGGAGAGCGCAAGAAAGCAACTCGCTCCTCCACCAGGCCAGACCTAGAGGCGGGGCCACCAGCTTGACCTCCGTGTGAAGAGAGACCAACGCACGAAACAACATAAGGTTCATAAGGTATATATATATATATATATATATATATATATTGTGTGTGTGTGTGTGTGGTCCTCTCTCTCTCTCTCTTGCCTTTAATATAAATAAAGTTTTTAACTTGAGTAGTAATAAGCGTAATATTATTAACATTTGCACTCAAGCGAGGTTTTGTCGAGCTGAATGGAAGGATTTAGGTCAAAAGTAAACTTTGCGGTCATTTTTGCGGTTAGCGTAAGATGCACCTACTCAGATTTTTTTTTCCAGAGAAACTGAAAGTAAATGAAATGAGTGAAATGATATGAGATTAGTGAATGAAGTGAAATGACATGAAAATGAAATGAAATGAAAAGGTTTATATATAGAGGAGTGACAAAAGTAAATAGACCCTTTGGTGTGAAAATAAAAAATCCGAAATTGATTCTCTCTCTCTCTCTCTCTCTCTCTCTCTCTATATATATATATATATATATATATATATATATATATAAGCACACCGGACAAAAAATTAGTCACCCCTCTCAGAATGTACCTAATAACGTGTGACGGCGCCTCTGGCCTTCATAACCGCTCGAATCCGGCGAGGCAGAGACTCTACGAGGTTGTGCATGTACTGAACATCGATTTGCTGCCACTCGTTCATCAGCCGGTCCCAGAGTTCCGCCAGAGTCCGCGCTTCACTTTCTGTTTCCAGCCTGAACAACACCTTCGACGCATTCAGGATTAAAGGCTTCATTGGACCTGCGATGTACTCGTCGCCTCCCATCATTGGAGAACAAACAAAAACGGGACTCATCGGACCAAATTACACGTTTCCAATCTGCCGCAGTCCAGTTTTTGTGCCTCTGAGCCCATTTATAACGTGCCAATTTGTGACTTGCTGTTAACAGCGGCCTCTTCCGTGGTACCCTGCTCCAGATGTCCATCGCATGCAGTTCTCGTCGCAATGTCCGTTCGGAAATTGGTCGCTGGAGAACATCATTGGTTTCTTGGAGCAATTGTTCTCTGGTTTGAAAACGATTTGCAGTTACTAGACGAGAAACATGGCGGCGGCCCCTATTGTCGAGAATTGTTTTTCGGCCACAGTTACGCCGTCGATTGTCAGTTGATTGCGAACTACACCACTCTTTGTAAACTCGCTGGACAGTACGCGTTGACACACCAACAAATTGGGCTACTTCAGACATTTTGTGTCCGTGGGCTCTGCCAAACACGATGGCTCCTTTTTGCCACTGAGTAACGTCTGCCTCACGACCCATTTTGCAGACTATATCCAACACACACTTTGTTCTTCACCACCTCACGAAACAGATCTGATCCTGTGTGCTACGTCACCGCTACTTGTCACTTACCAATGCTACATCAGCGCCCTCTGTGTGACCTTGAACTTCCTACTATCGGTGCTATTAGGGGTGACTAATTTTTTGTCCGGTGTGCTTATATATATATATATATATAATATATATATATATATATATATATATATATATATATATAAACGATAAGGAGAAAGTGAAAGGTGTATGATGATATTTTTTCTGTTTTTGAAACACAAGAAAGGTTTGCCAAAAGAAAATAGACATAGTTAATGTGTTTATTTCTTTTGATGTTTATTATTTAATATAATTGTGTGTGTGTGTGTGTGTGTGTGTGTGTGTGTGTGTGTGTGTGTGTGTGTGTGTATTTCGCCTGAACTACTATTTTGGTGGTTATATGTTTCGTGTTTCTTATATTATTTTTATTTTGTGCAGTAGAAGACAAATTCTATTTATTTACAATAATTAATAAACAGATTGAATTTTTTATTGTCAATTTCGGTTTTCGTTTAAAAGAGAAAGTCCGTTTATATATATATATATATATATATATATATATATATATATATATATATATATATATATATATATATATATATATAAGGTAATGAGAGAGTTGTTCAATTTTGTGTGTGTGTGTGTATTTCGTCTGAACTATTATTTTGGTGGTTATACGTTTCGTATTATATTATTTTTTGTGCAGTGGAAGGCAAATTCTATTTATTTACAATAATTAATAAACACATTGAATTTTTTATTGTCAATTTCGTTTAAAAGAGAAAGTCTGTATGCTTTGGTAACGAATTAAAATAAATGGTGGTATCTAGCAACTCACCCTAATAATGTATACCTGTACAATTAAAATAAAAAATGGTATCTGGCAACTCAACCTTCCTCTATATAAGACCCGCTTGGCTTCGGAGATGGCAGTTTGATGATGACAGCTGTTGCGTAAAGATCTCTCCTCCCTTCCTTCTTAGGTTAAGACTTAGCTTAGTTTCCCTTTGGGGGGTTAGGACGTCCCACCTTGTCCCCCAAAGCTCTCCTCCGTCTATCCTTTCTCTTTCAGGTTAAGGCAACCCCTTTGGGGGAGGTCATCCTTCCTTCTCCCCCCGAAGACCCCTTCCTCTCAACCTCCCCTCTCTCCCTTGGCTCATTCTAAGCCAACTGGCTGATTAGGGGCCTATAAAACAACGGCCACTCGGCTGAAGTCTTAGTGTGCACTTGGCTCCTGCCAGGTGAACACCTCTCTCGCTTTCTCTCCTTCTCCTGTCTTTCTCTTGGGGGATAATGCCGCCTCCAAGTTTCATGACCCCTTGTTGCACCTGCAACATCCCCCCACCCCCCTTTGTAGCATTGAGTTGTTGCACACACTCCTCCTCTTCATTGCATACCCCTCCCCCTTTGCAACATACCCCCTTTGCAGCATTGATCATTATCTATTGCGATATTGCAACATTCTTGCACTCTACCCTTTTGCGCCCATACTACTAATTTAGACTCATCTGTGTTAATTAAACCAAACAATAAATTATGCAACAGTTTTTTGCTTGGCTGCAATGTTGCATAAACGTATCGCATTTAAACTTATAAAATCAAATTTGTTGCTTTATGTATTTCTTAAACTTTTTTGTTATGTAATTTCATTTTTGAGGTACTCATGACACCTGTAATAAGTTCACTCCAACACAACACTCGAAAAATTTATGTTATCTGAAGGCAAAAATATTCAGTTTTGCTAGATTTAATTTTTTTGTAGAATATGCATGAAAAATATGTATATTTTATAATGCTCTGTGAGCAACAAAATCTTTCATTTTCTAGCCATGTTAAGTTCATTATGTCGGCATCGGAAAATTCGGGCACCATGGAAATTTTTCGGGCAAATTGCGAGCCGTCCCCGGAAAAAAATGAAGCCCCTACGCCTATGGTCTTACATAAGGATTGGCAACGTTGTGGTCTCGTAAATTATCTTCTTAGTCTTCAATGGAACACAAGGTGCCTATGTTGTTACTGAACTTCGATATTCTTTCACTTATATCTTTTTTGTTACCACCCTCTGTTGTTATCATACTTCCGAGATATTTAAACTCATTTGCATTTGTCAGATAATGGTCACCAGTTTGTACTTCAATTTCCTCAGCTCTTCTACGCGCTTTCACAATTTCGGTCTTATCAATATTCATCTCCATTCTAGCTGCCTTGTAAGATCTGGTCCATTCTTGTAAAGATTCTTGAAATCGTTAATTTGTAAATTTGTTCATTTAGTTTTTAAGTAAAATCATAACTTAATTATAAGAGAGAAAAGGAAGTCGACAAATATTAAGTAAAAACGAACGATAAAAAAGTACATGTTTTGAGAAATTGGCAATTCTGAAAAGTCCAGACGCGGTTTAGAGTCCAGAAGCCACGCCTATATATAACGTCATAGAAACTTCTTTCAGTGACGATCTTGTGCCCATACTCGACGTCATTCAAATACTCGTACACGTAGTTACATAAAACGTTTTAAATTGGAAGCGCAAAGTTTCGTGTCAATGTTTAATGACTTCTTTAAACTGATGGAAGACGAATATGAACTACTCGAATATTTACAGTTTAACTTAGCAAAGAATGAATTAACTTGTGAGAAGTGCTTTAGTAAGTGTAAAAATACATAAAAATAGTAAAAAACTGGATTCCGATGTAGCCGGCGAAAATGTAGTTTTCGATATTCATTAGCAAGAAATACGTCTTGAGGACACTAATTTAAGGTACAGTAAAGTGCTGCTTATTACTTATGAATTTGTGCATAATATATCCTTTTGCGACTTTGCATTCACCTTCAATGTGTATAACTTTTATAACTTTTGTTGAGGTATGTACTCGCTACTCATGCGTGCTTAAGATCCGAGGGTAAGACGGGGGTAAGACGCCGTAAAGTGGTGAAAACTGAAGAAAGTTACTCAATGGTCTATATGTGACGTTTCACACATCGGAAGGAGAATTTGTTTAAAAGTATGCTGAAAGAAGCAAATCGTCTCTGCATTCTGTAAATGGTAAGTTCATTCCATGACGATTCCATCTAATATTTCCAGCTGTGCCACAGCCCCAAAACGGCAGTATTAGCAGGTACTCTTTTGTCTTTGCAGATAGATGACGCCATGATGTCATCGTCATGTTTTTAACCAATCAGAATATATGGGCGTGGCTTGTGAACACTCCAAACTGCGTCTGGATTTTTCAATTTTAAGCGAAACATTGTTCATATTGAAAAGTAGCAAAATTGAAATAAGGCCATTTCGGCATAGCATAACATAACGTAATCTAATAAACCTATTCCATTTAAGCACCATGAAGTTAAGATTCCCCTCTTTAAATCTTCACCAAAGTCTAAACTTAATAATAATAATGTTTAAGATTGTTAACTTCCTTTGTAACGCTTAAAGTCATATGGCGGAGGGAATCTACAGATTTTCTTGGGATCCAGACCACTACCTTACCAAGGAAGACCCAGAGAAACACCTTAATCTCAGAAAGAGACTCAAACCCAGGTCTTTCAGATTAACAGCCCGAAGTTACATCACTTAGCTACCCTGGAGGGCTAATCTTAACGTAATCTGTGTACAACTGTACGTGTTAACTCTAAACTCTCTTAATTGGACTCTTATTTGTTTCGTCTTTTCCCAGTGGTGTTAATATAAAGGTATTTATACCAGGCTACCCTACATACCTGAAGTGGCCCAATCCAAAGGTAGTGAATGTAAAGGACACTCGTGTCGAATCGGTTGACATCATTAGAGAGAAGATTCACCAACTGGCCAACAGTGGTTTGTCTCAGAGCTTTCGTACTTAAACGTAATGCCTTGAAATTTAATAGACAAATTATGCTTAGAAATAGTACCATAGTTACTTTAAGAAATGTTTAAAATAATTTATTCCATTATATTCTGATATGAGTACCCAGGAAACTCAGTAGTTACGGTGGTGGACTTTGAGCGATAAGGCTCTGGTTAGCTTCTACCTGCTGGTTCCTGGGCTGTGTTGAGTTGGCTACTTACTCTATCTTTCCTCGGGTTAAAGATGACCTTCGTGCTGGTTAAGTGTGCGGTCTACCTAGCTTTTAGTTAGCCTTATAAGGCTAACTAATGAAACTATCACGACTTAACCTAACCAATCGTCAAGGGCGTACAGTTGACCTAACGATTGGTTAGGTTAAGTCGTGATATTTTCGTTAGTTAGCCTTATAAGGCTAACTAAAAGCTAGGTAGACCGCACACTTAACCAGCACCGATGACCTTTACCTATGTATTCCAATATCTTTAGCCCCACCATTACCTTCCTATAAATGAGGGCACAACTGGCAATTCGAATCTTCATCCCTGTGCATCGAACACCATAAGTGAAAAGGTGAGAGCAGGTAAATATGGCTAAATAACATGTTGTTATGCCCGCTGACATGCTATACCCCCAAATGTCCGTATAGCCAGGTTCACCGTTGAAATATCGTATCAAGCGTCCGAGAAAGATGGGAGGGCATATCCTGCAAGTGATGGACCAGAAGTGAAACATTATTATTATTATTATGATTAATATCAGCTACGCTCAAACAACTGAAATACTGCCAAGAAAGAGATTAAAAGCCATAAAAGAAAAATTAGAAGTTATCTTTCCTTAAGCCTATGACCCAATTCAATAATTTATGTTAGATAATAAATAAATTACAGACTGTCTATACCAGACTTATTCCAATGCGGACATGTCTCTTCAGTTTTTTGCTTGAAATAATGAAGCAGGTAACTAATAACGCTTTCACAGTCCTTCAATCCTAATTCAGAGTGAGCTTGTATGCAAGTCCTAGCAATTCTTGTATTAAAGTAGAGCGATCAGAACAGAAAATTACTGACTAAGGGTAGTGTATTGGATCTACCTTCAATAATAATAAAAAATTATAGTCCCATTTCTGTACACTTTTTTCACAAATGATTCATTCTTTATGTTTAATCAAAACTGTCGTTGTAAAAGCCATACCATATTACAATTTCATGAAAGTGTGAAAGTTTGCGCATACTCAAATGTATTTTTTTTCATTTCCGGATATTTTTATTTTTTGAAAAGTGAAAACGAAAAAATTAACATCAACAAAATGGCCTTTAATGTTACGTTTCTAACTTCAGAATACCTTTTTCTTTTGGACAATGAAAACAATTTCCTCATACAGAAAAAAATATTATCCTTAATCCTTTATCGCTAACACCAGACGATTTTATTCAGTCTCGAAAAGACCTCTGTGCAGTAAAGGGTTAAGAGACATTTACATAATCCTTTACTGCACAGAGGTCTTTCCGAGACTGAATGAAATCGTCTGGTGTTAGCCAGAACAAAATCAGTAAAGTACCACTGCCTGCGGATGAAAGGTTAATCAAGTATGAGGGAAAACATTGATTATGATGAAACTAGTTATCAATGTAATAACAGTGAAATAAATTGAATTTATAGGGTACTCTTTTATATTAGTAACAAGATTATACGAATAGTACGATTAAAAGCCAAAAATATTTCATTACGATTAAAATTAACCTAAAACATCAACAATATACTTCGACTAAAGAGTCAAACATTGGACTCTTTCGTACCTGAAGAAACACTCCTCGACGAAGACAAAGAGACCGTAGAGGAAGTAAGACCACCCGAAAGATCGGAACAAAGCCCTGATATAACTCGGCTTTCTCATTCTCCTTTTCGAAAGCTCCATTTCTTTCTCCCAGTTACTGTAATGAAAAAAACAATTTTGGGATGAATCACTGAGGGCTAATTTTGAAAAGGCGAGAAAACTTTTGAATATGTTGTGTGTACAAAAACTCTCCCAGGTTTCATGAACGGAAGTTGATTAATTGCATTTTAACCAATATTGGAAAGTGTGATAATAATTAATGTGTCACGCTGTATAGTACATATATCGAGTGATTCATAAGCTGTTACCACTGTAATGGTGAAATATTTTCTGTTTCAGAGTGTTGATTTGTGAAAATATGGGGTATGGTCAAGGATAGGGTATATGCAACAAAACCTCGTAATGTCAATTATTTCAAAGAAAGAATTTCCACTGTTAATTTCCAATGTGTAATTGTGTAAAAATAACCTCAAATAAAATAAAATCACACGTTACTCTGGTTTCTAGTTATTTTTTATTCACCATTACAGTAGTAACAGACTTATGAATCACCCTATATAGTCAGCAAAATTCTCTGAATAGGGCTTTTCAATTTCAGGGATGCTACTTGGGTACACAGTGTAGGATTGTTTGTAGTTTTTAGGTAAATCGCAGTGTATTTAACTTAGCTATTAGCTAGCTAGGGAAATTTTGAGTTTTCTATACAAACAAACAAACAAACACTTTATTTCAGACTCAACAGGTACAAACATTATACAAGAGGTCCATAGAAGATTAAGAGATAATTGTCTGGAGCACTGACTAAGTAGGCCAGTGAATCACTGTGCATAATGAACGTACAATTGCCTATGCCAATGCTTCCAGAGTTGAGATTTATAAACTATATCGGAGACCAGTCCACTAACCATGGCTTCTATTATCTTATTGACTGACTCGCCAAGCCTAGTGATAAATCTAAATACAAAATTGCGAATGACACTGTCACAGTTAGGCACTTTATTGACTACAAACAGCATACTGACACTAGAAGGAGCACCATTTATAAATCTTGGAGTCCTTAATAAACTCCTAAAAATATTATTATATGCAACATATAATTTCCTCAAATTATACATCCTGTAGTTCCACCACAAATGAGCTGTATACATTGGAGTACAAAAAGTTTGGAACAAAATCAGCTTAACATCTAATGTACACATATGAAATTTTCTAACCAAAGTATTTCCCTGAGCATATAATTGTCTACATTGCCTTAGAATATCACAGTCATCTGAAAGACTGAGTTAGTATGTGGCCAAGATACTTAGTCTGGGTTACTTCTGACAGCACCATACCATTCAATTGAAATTCAGGAAATTTTATATATTTGTAGGTCTTGGTCCTCATAATCATAACATGACCTTTATCAGGATTATATTTTATGCCGTTATCCTTTCCATACCTTTCACACACCTTCAAAAGTGTGCTGAGCCCTTTTACAGATGGAGAAATAAGAACTACATCATCTGCATACATCAGATGATTAAAAATCATTGGACCAATATAGCAGCCTATTTTACAGGTGTTCAGCACAACAGATAGATTATCTATATAAACATTGAATAAGTAGGGGTTAATATCCCTCCCTGCCTGACACCATTGGTAACAGAGAATGGCTCTGAATTAACCCCACCCCATCTTACAATCATTGTCTGGTGATTTTACCAGAATATTAATATACGGACCAAGTAACCAGGTACATTACGATTTACAAGTTTCATGAATAACACCGGTCTGCATGAAAATCGATTTCTTTATTTTGAGTTGTGATTCTGAAGCAGTTCGCTGCGCTGAATTAAAAAATGCTACCAGTTTTTTTCTATCACCCACAGTTTTAAAGTTATTAGCAAAACAATTTTGGGGCGTTTTGTAATTTTTTACCTTTTTTATCTTTAATTAATTTCGTTTTTTTATATTTTTCAGATAGATAATTCTAACATTACGTCTTTAAAATTTTAATAATGGCTTCTAGAGGATGTACCCATAGTCCAGACATATTTTGTTATATTTGTGGTCGGTATGTTGTTGTAAAACAAAGGACAAATGTAACGACCTTCATTAAGAGAGCTTATCATGCTTATTTTAGAATTAAATTAGGAGATCAAGACAAAAGTTGGGCTCCACACAAGGTTTGTCTTACGTGTGTTGCGGCACTAAGGAATTGGAGCAAAGGTAAAAAGAAAAGTTTGCCATTTGGGATCCCTATGGTATGGCGCGAGCCTAGAAACCATACCGACGACTGCTACTTCTGTTCTTGCAATGTTAAAGGTTATAATGCAAAGCATAAAGAGAGCCTTCAATACCCAAGTCTTCCATCTGCAATAAGGCCGGTACCCCATGGTCCAGAAGTTCCTATTCCCCGCCCACCCGAGAGTCTGGATCAATACAATTCAGATTCTGATTCAGCTCCAAATCCAGACAATAATGATGTTTATGAACAGCCAACAGCTGACCGAGATCCTAAACCATTAACCCAAGCCGAACTAAATGACTTAGTCAGGGATTTGAATCTGCCTAAGGACTCTGCAGAACTTTTGGGGTCTAGATTGCAGGAGAACAATTTATTGGCATCCGACACATACTTCGCTTGGTACAGAAATCGTGAGAAAGACTTCGTGCCTTTTTTCGAAGAAGATGGTCCCTTGGTATTTTGCAAGGACATCACAAGATTAGTGTGCAAGCTAAGCATCGAATACCAAACCAGTGACTGGAGGTTGTTTATAGATTCCTCTAAAACCAGTCTAAAAGGAGTGTTACTGCACAACGGTAACAAATATGCATCAATCCCAGTGGCCCATTCTATTCATTTAAAAGAGACCTATGATAACATGAAACTGCTTCTGGAAAAAATTCAGTATCAAAATCACAGATGGATATTGTGTGGGATCTCAAAGTCCTTTGCATGTTACTTGGGCAGCAATCAGGATACACTAAGATGCCATGTTTCATCTGCGAATGGGATAGTCGAGCACGTGACCAGCACTGGAAGAGGAAAACTTGGCCTCCTAGAGAGAATCTTACCCCAGGATCAAAGAACATTTTACATGAACATCTAGTTGAACCAAATAAAATCCTCCTACCACCCTTGCACATTAAGTTAGGCTTGATGAAGCAGTATGTCAAAGCATTGAATAGAGAAGGTGAGTGTTTCAAGTACATTTGTTCAAAATATCCAAAGATTAGCTACGAGAAAATAAAGGAAGGTGTTTTTATAGGTCTTCAGATTCGAAAGTTATTGACAGACGATCATTTCCTGAACACAATGACCAATAAAGAAAAAGAAGCATGGCTTGGTTTCAAAGATGTTGTTAAAAACTTCTTGGGAAACTACAAAAGCCAAAATTATGAAAGACTGGTGGAAAATATGCTTAAAAAGTTTTGCGCCTTAGGCTGCAACATGAGCCTGAAAGTTCACTTCTTATTTTCGCATCTTGACCGTTTTCCCGAAAATCTCGGAGATGTCAGTGAGGAGCAAGGGGAACGATTTCACCAGGACATCAAAACCATGGAAAGAAGATATCAAGGAAGATGGCATACAAATATGATGGCGGATTACTGCTGGTGTCTGCAACGAGATCAGCCTAACGCACAGCATAAGAAAAAATCAAAGAAGCACCGGTTTAGTCGTCATTAGTCAGATCTACCTTCGTAGTCTTAAGTCTTTGGAATAAGTCCTGAAATGTTTGCAAGTAAAGAAGGTAAATATATTTTGTTTCTTTCAGTTATTTTTTTATTCTTTCATAAACAAGCAATTTGCTTGTCCAAGAGCTAGGAGCTATTTAATTCTGCTTTAATTAGGTTTTCCTCTATCACCTAAATATTTCGTGCTACAAGGGGTGTTGTAATACCTCATCTGTCCCCAAATGTTAACCACCCAATGATGGGAGGGGAGAGAGTATTTTGCTGGGAACGGGACTGGTTGTTATATATATTTACCCTACATTATTATGTAAGCGTTACTGTAGTCTATAACAACAAAATTTATGGTTTAGCATGTGCAATCCAATGTTGGTCTCGATAAGATGGTTCACATTTGGGGATAAATGGGGGATTTATGACACACCCTGTAGTAAGAAAACCATACGTGATAGGAAAAAACTAACTATATTTTTGAGATCAGCGCACTCAAATTATATAGAATCACCAACTAGTTTGTAAAAATTGATCGATAAGTTTTCAAATGTGTACTGGTGTAATTTGTCATGATTAACACGATCAAATGCCTTAGAGGCATCCAGAAAACACAAAAATACATTAGCATCTAGAGTTTGGTATTTACAGACCATTTCCTAACCATTATAGACCATAACAGATAGATAATCCATATAAACATTGAATAAGTAGAGGGCTAATATCCCTCCCTGCCTGACACCATTGGTAACAGAGAATGGCTCTGAATTAACCCCACCCCATCTTACAATCATTGTCTGGTGATTTTACCAGAATATTAATATACGGACCAAGTAACCAGGTACATTACGATTTACAAGTTTCATGAATAATTTGTCATGATTAACACGATCAAATGCCTTAGAGGCATCCAGGAAACACAAAAATACATTAGCATCTAGAGTTTGGTATTTACAGACCATTTCCTTCAAGGCATACACACACATATCAGTACTATGTTTCTTTTTGAAACCAAATTGGTTATCACTAGTATACAGGTAACATTCAAGTCTATTAATGAGCATATATTCAAACACCTTAGACATAATACTGGCCAAGGCTATTGGCCTATAGTTATCTTTACTGTTGATTTTACCCTTTTTGTCTTTTAGTACTGGCACCAAAACAACAGATAACATTGTATCCGGCAAAACACCATGTATGAGTGAACCTGTAAAGCACAAAGCTAACAGAGGCACTAATCTGTCACTACTAAATTTCAGATGCTCAGCAGAAATACCATCAATACCACATGATTTGCTACAATCTAAACATTTTATGGCCTGTTTAGTCTCAAATACACTAACTCTTATACCTGGACTATAGGTAGCAGTAGCATCACAGTTAACATTATTGTTCTTATGTACAGAGTTGAATAACTCACTGTAGTGTTCCTTCCATAATTTGGCTATATTCTCAGTCCCAGTTACATTTTCAATATTAGCAGGAAGAGACAATGCACTATTATTCATTGTTTTTAATTCTTCCCAAAAGTTTCTTGGATCTTTACTGGCATGCTTTCTGGCCAGAGCATCCCTGCTTAACTCATCCTCATGATTTTTTATATACCTTAATGCGTACTTGAACCTGGCATTAGCCCTCTTTTTTGTTGTAATACAGGACCTTGCCTTGGTTTTCCTTGTTCACACCACATTAAAAAAGCATCTCTGGATACATTATGAAGTTCAGCCACATAATCGTTCCAGCCAGGTCTACATGTATAACACTGGGCAACACGTATTTTATTGAATGATATCTGACACTTGATTCTAGGTAATTTGGGTGCGCTGAATACGAATTTCAACTCGGTTTGGCTCTATCAGGTCCTGATTCTTGTCGACAGCCTATGTGCCATTTTCCAGATTTTTCAAATTAGGACTAAAAAATTAAGTCATGTGTTAAATTTTTTTTTCAAGTTTCATGAATACAAGCAGTTCAAACTACAGTAAAATTACATTATAACGATAGAAATGACTTAAAATAAAAAAACAAACAGATATGAAGCTTTCACTGTGGCAAAAATTTTCTTTTGTAAGACTTTCTAGCGTATTTGCTTGTTGATGGCAGGTCTCTTTTCAAGCACCAGCAGTAATCAGCCATCATGTGGGAATCCTAGCGGCCTTGGTACCGTTCCTCCATAATTTTGATATCTTGGTGGAATCTCTCCCCTTGTTCGTCACTTACATCACCTAAATTACTTGGAAATTGGTCAAGATGGCTATTCAAAAAATGCATTTTTATGCTCATATTGCAACCTAACTCTTTGTAGTCCCTTAAAAGTTTTTTTACGATTTCTTCGTAGTTATCTGCCCTATAATTGCCTAAAAAGTTTTCTATCAAGTCCACGAATGAGAACCAGCGATTTTTTTCGCGTTCATTCATGACATTAGGAAAATTGCTGTCTTTAATCATTGTTCTTATTTGTAGACCGTCGAAAATTCCCGCCTTGATTTTTTCATAACTTAAACTTGGAAATTTTGAAGTTATGTATTTGAAACACTCGCCGTTCGTATCTAAAGCTTTTACATATTGTTTAATGAGGCCTAGTTTTATATGCAGAGGAGGAAATATGATTTTATCTCTGCTCACTAAAGGTGGATTAATTACGTTTTTTTCTCCGACAGTAAGTGATGTTCGTGCTGGCCAGATTTGTTTGAAATAATGTTCTTCCTTGGCTCTGCTGTCCCATAAGCAAAGGAAGCAGGGATATTTAGTATACCCTCCTTGTTGTCCTAGCAGAAAATTAACCATTTTTAAGTCAACACATATGATCCACTCGTGCTCCCTATATTTGATAAGATTTAAAACCTTTTCTATATGTTCATACTTTTCTTTTAATTTTGTTGAGTGCCCAATCGGTATCGAGCCGTATAGATTGCCATTATGCAACAACACACACTTAAGACTTCTTTTCGAACTGTCTAAAAACAAGCGCCAATCATTTGCATCGTAAGACTCAACCCCCATCTTCTTTAACAAACCAACTATGTCGCAGCAATATACTAAACTATCCTCTGTTCTAAAATATTTAACAAGTTCTTCTTCTCTTTTTCTGTAAAATGAAATGTATGTGTTTGAAGTAAGCAAGTTTTTCTCTTTAAGTCTTGAAGCTAAAATTTCCGCAGCCTTTTTTGGCAAATTTAGATCCCTTACAAGATCATTCAACTCGGCCTGGTTAAACTTTTGCGGATCGTTTTGACTTTCAAATACGCTGGGGTCAAAATCGGTGTCTGACTCCTCAAAGTGCATAACAATATTTTCAGGAACATCTTCAACTAATTCTTGAGTTGGCAGACCCTTAAATTTTGGAATGGGGATCTCATTTGAATGTAGCACAGGTCGTATCGCGGTGTCGAAATTTGGGTACTCGATACAATGTTTATTTTTCTTAGTGAAGCCCGAAGTCTTGACAAAGCAAAGGTAGCAATCGGTCTCGTGGTTAGTAGGCTCTCGCCACACCTGATATGGAAAAAAAATTGTAAAGCGTTAACAAAAGCGACGAGAGACTTGTTTTTATGAATTTTATCAAAAGTTATCACCCAAACATTTAACATTTCTATGTGTTTCAACCTTATGCAATATTTGAGATTCTTATAAACATTTTCTGTAAATTTTTGTTTATGTACCTAAGTTACAATTACATTTAGGTAAGTTACAGTATACTAGTGATTAAATTACGTAGTTTTATGAAATCATAAACTTACCATCGGAACTCCAAAAGGTATTTTTGAATCCAAACCCTTCGTCCAATGTCGCAGTCTTTCAATGCATATAGTGCAGGCTTTATGTGGAGCCCATGATTTATCTTGGTCCCCCAGTTTTATGCCAAAATAAGCTAAGTAAGCTCTTTTTACGAAGTCAGTTATATTTGCTCGTTGATGTGGAAGTGTAAAATTTCCACATATATAACAGAAGGAATCAGGGTTGTTTTTGCATTTGAACTTTCTAGTGCTTGATGACATATTGCTTGAGTGTTCTGCCAATTTGTAAAGGTATTTAAAGCCCTTAATTCATATAAATTTAAGAAAATCTGAAATATAAACACAAAAATTAGTTTAAATAGGTACTTATTATGAAATAGGTACTTACAATCTATGAAATTAAACTAGAAACACGGATGAGTAGGTACAATATAAATTACGTCTAATTAAATCAACTATATTAAATCACGATGACAAAATTACTCACTAAATCATATGCCAATTCAAAATTATGTTAATGCCCAAACTTAATTAACTAACTCAACTGACTGACTGACTGACTGACTGATTGAATTGACTGATTAACTCTGGAAACGAGTCGCTTTATATATTTTAGTTGTCCCTCTAGAATACTCTACAGAGAACAGGAACGCTCGAGAAAATTATAGAATTCTATGATATTTTTAGCTTAATTTACTAATATTAAAATGGGTTAAAAATTACAAAATTAAAAATATTTTTAGGGTGTTACATATAAAAATATACATAATACAACAATACCATAACAATAGGTACAAATACCTAGATAAAAACCTAGTTGCATAATGTGTAACTGCAAAAAGACAGCGAGTATTGAGAAAAAAACCTTTTTATGAATACGACGAAAGAGGAGGGGTGTTGAGCAAAATCAGGACCTGATAGAGCAAAACCGAGTAAACATTCGTGCTCAGCGCACCCAAATTACCTAGAAGTAACTGTCAAATCTAATTCAATAGACAAAAATTTGAAATTTGTTCCCCAGTGTAATTTTTTCTCCTAGAGGTATTTAAGTCTAGGCTAGCATTATTGAGAGAGGAAACAATTTGTTCATACATGTCTTTAAATGCCAAAATATGTGTTTGAATTTTACAGTTTACATCCTGACAAGCTAGAGCATCATTAGGGATACATATATTACTTAGCAATACATCAGACTTATTACAATACTGTTGTTTGCCCTCATCATCAACTTTGGACCAGTCTAACTTCGCTTTACGTGTAGCATTTACCTGTGATAGCATTGGAATACAATTAATGTCAAACTCAATTAATAGGGGCATGTGATCAGAACTACCATAGGAGTACAAAACTGCCATATTCAGAACTGCCTGATTTGCACCAGGTGTACAAATACAATGATCCAACCATGATGTGGTGTGCCAACTATCACTAACATAAGTAAAGCTGTCACCAGGAAGACTACACATGGATGAAAGGGTCAAGTTATTATCATCACAGAAGGCTTTTAAGTGGTTGCTAAACAAAGAATTATTCTAAAGCACATTAGCATTAAAGTCACCAATAATAGCTACACATGTCGTATCCAACTCATCAATAATACTGCTGACCTGCCCCAATTTAATGAGGTAATCTTCTTCATTATCAACTGCCTGAAAAGGCATATAGATACACAGAATTACAAATTTTTTATTTTCTACACAAATTTCTATTCCAGTTAGCTAGTTCAAACCAAGTTTTAATTCATTAATATATTTCCCATACCCCAACCTCCATAGAATAGCTACCCCACCAGGTGGGTGGCCTGCAAGGAGACCATCTTGTTTATATCTGGTGGCGTCCTCTATCCCATGAAAGTTACTGGACAGGCTATTCAGGTTCTTTAAGTCATGTTTCTATAGCCATGTTTCCTGCAGACAGAGAATATCAGCATCCTCTAACAGCTTATCAATTATGATCCGCTCGTGTTTGCTGTTATTGCCTAAGCTTAGGCCTCTACAGTTATAAGAGATTACCTTGAATGTTGCAATTAGGAAGATGCAGGAGTTCTGCCAGCCATCTCTACCTGTTGAATACTACTTATACCAGGCACAGCAGTTACAGCACTAGACCATCTGGATTTTCCTTCACAGTATGACGCATGATGTCTCCATAATTACCATGTCCAGCACTTGCGAGAGGGGCTGCAGGTGTTTTCCTTCCCTTCTTCTCATAGAATGGCCGTACATATACCCGTTCCGGCCATACTGCTGGATCCATAAATACCCCTGGATCATCACAGACTGCTGTAACTTGAAAGGAACTGTACGTAGTCCACCTGGAGACAATTTTCCTACATGTAACCTGAAGGTTCACTTTATCTTCCACAAATGCCTGCAGCTCCTCGGCCGTAAGATCGGGTCGACATCTCGAGACGAAAATGTTTGCAATCTTCGTTGGTACAGCGATCATACGATCTGTTTTGGAAGCCCCTATGATACTCCGCCGTTCCCTGCCAGCCTTTGCCACAGGCTGACTCCCTCTAGCCAGTGCATGAGTGGGACCAGACCAGCAGTGGTTGCAGTTCTCGGAGGGGTCGCTCGCTTCCGGCCCCTCCTTACCACCATTGTCCAAGATGCATCCTCATCATGACCCACGATTGCATTTCCAGCATCCCGATTCACCAAGGCCCCTTGGGGGGGTACCCTGTGTGAGATGGTATTGAGCTGGCGATGTAGCAGTGTCCGCATTCAAGGATCCAGGATGAGGCTGAGAGGCAGAGGGCTCTGCACTCATGGGTCCAGGATGAGGCTCAGAGGCAGAAGGCTCTGCACTCATGGATCCAGAATGAGGCTGAGAGGCAGAGGGCTCTGCATTCATGGATCCAGGATGAAGCTGAGAGGCAGAGGGCACTGCACTCATGGATCCAGAATGAGGCTGAGAGGCAGAGGGATCTGCACTCATGGATCCAGAATGAGGCTGAGAGGCAGAGGGCTCTGCATTCATGGATCCAGGATGAGGCTGAGAGGGAGAGAGCTCTGCACTCATGGATCGAGGATGAGGCTGAGAGGCAGAGGGCTCTGCATTCATGGATCCAAGAGTAGGCTGATGCGCAGAGGGCTCTGCATTCATGGATCTGGAAGTAGGCTGCACCCTGCCGCTCACAGATCTTTGACCATTTAAAAGAAGAGGGAATTCCTCCTGCAGTGTTCCATCTCTGAGTGGGGTGTGTCCAGGTACTGGCGAAGGAGGCTGAGAGAGCTCCTGCACCCTTGCCCCATCATACTCTGATGGGACCCTCACAGAAGTTGGTAATGTTGGTGGGAAAGACTGCACCCTCCATTTTTCTAGTGCCTCCACCCGGGAAGCAGTGACTGTACATACTTCTACCAAATCACTGCAGGTTGTAGCTTGAGTATCCATCGCCCCTCTCAGGAGGACCAACCCCTCTTGCACCTTCCGGATAGATGCAAGTAGCGCGCAAACATCCATGTTTTTCGTTGACACCACGGGCAGATTAGGCAAATCTTGTGCTACAAACACTGTCGACGTGTCAACTCTCATGTATTTTTCGTGAGACTCACGGATTTTAAGTCTAATAATAATAATAATAATTATTATTATAATAATAATTATAATAATAATAATTATTATTATAATAATAATAATAATTATTATAATAATAATAATAATAATAATAATAATAATTATTATAATAATAATAATAATAATAATAATAATAATAATCATAATCATAATCATAAAATAATAATAATAATAATCATAATCATAAAATAATAATAATAATCATAAAATAATAATAATAATAATAATAATTAATATTATTATATATTATTATTATTATATTATTATTATTATTATAATAATAATAATAATAATAATTATTATTATTATTATATTATTATTATTATATTATAATAATAATAATAATAATTATTATATTATTATTATTATTATTATTATTATTATTATAATAATAATAATAATAATAATAATATTATATATTATTATTATTATTATTATTATTATTATTATAATAATAATAATAATTATTATTATTATTATTATTATTATAATAATAATAATTATTATAATAATAATTATTATAATAATAATAATTATTATTATAATTATAATAATAATAATTATTATAATAATAATTATTATAATAATAATAATTATTATTATAATTATAATAATAATTATTATTATAATAATAATAATTATTATTATAATTATAATAATAATTATTATTATAATAATAATAATAATTATTATATAATAATAATAATAATAATCTATACTATAATAAGAGAGCTGTCCGTCCGTCTGTCCGTCCGTCTGTCTGTCTGTCCGTCCGTCACAATTTCAGAAATTGTGAGAAAAAATTGTGAGAAAAAAATTCAGAAATTGTAAAAAAAATTCAGAAATTGTATTACGGGCGGCAATGTGAAGCTCAAGATTTTCATGACTGTGTTCTTTTCTGTAGTTTAGCAATGGGGGAAGGGTGAGGGTGGGGGGAAGGGTTGGGGTGGGCGGAAGGGTGGGGGTGGGGGTAATGGGGGATGGGTGTGGTAATGGGGAGGGGTGGGGGTAATGGGGGAGGGGGTTAGCCCCTAAGTTGTATGAATGGGGGTGAGGAGGTTTTGGGAGATACCAGATTCAGAAATGTTGACACAATGTGAAGCTCAAAATTTTCACGGCTGGGTTCTTTTTTTGTAGTTTAGCCTGTCTAACCGTCAGCGAAGTGACGGGAACTGTACTAGTAATAATAATAAAATCGAGGGAGAATGAGAAATCTCACGGATTTTCATACTTGAAAAGGATGACGTCTCTGACACTGGGGTATCAGTACCCTTCAGCTGAAACATTCTAATAATGTGTTCAATATTTTTAGTACTCTTTTTAGGGACTTGCCTTTTAATTAGCCGACCCGTATCATTATTAGCACATAACTCAAACATCAATTTTTTTGAGCATTCAATTTTTTCATCATTATAAAAATCAACACGGAGCTTAGTAATGGTTACTGGATACAGATAGTCAATCTTGTTGGCAATAAAGCATAGTAGCTCGTCCACCACTGCACCATCATTACAATTATCAGTAGTTCCTGCCATTGGGTATAGTTTAAGGTAGTAAAATTAAGGCTTTGTGGGGATAGATCCCGCAGCTCAACGCGAGTGTTGTGGGATATAGGGAGGCAGCGTCTTGGGTTAGGGGATACTCTTTGTCCTTACACACCCCATTTAAAGAGATTCCTCTGCTGAGCGGTGCCCCCCATAGTACTGTGAGGTATTGAAAAACTCATGATCTTCACTTGCCCCACAAACACCTTTAAATGGGAGACCCATAATGGGTGCACACACATTTCTACATTACTGTACAGTCTTTACAGCCACACCTACACTTTTCCTCCTAAGTGTATATATTGTAATGTATATGGTTGTAAATTGTGACTTGGTCCACAATCGATATGGACCGTGACTTATTTTTCGTGACAAGGTACTAGTATTGATGGATACCGTAATGAAATTGACTGGATTCTTTGGATCTGATATATTTGCATGTCGGTTATAAATAGATATAGAGTGTAACATATTTGTGGATAGTAGTCTATTATGACTTGATCCTCTGGATCCAGAGATTCTATCTTTAGTTTTAAATCGGTAATTAATTAGTTTTGCTGAATTGGTCGTTGCCAATGTACACATTGTACAGGAAGTTGTTACATAAATTTCTTATGTTCTTGTGGTTCGGAACCCACGTAAAATTGTAGATCCCCTCCGCCACTACGGAGGACATACACAATTACGAACACAGTTAGGTAGACCAGCCATGAGTGGATCCTAGGGTCTTTGTTGGTCTGAAACATTATAACATTATAACATGTCAAGTTGGCGTTCCTGGCGGCCGCCACTTGCCATATCTTCCATGTGGGGCTCTCTTCTCACCACGTTCCCTGCTTTCACTTTCTTAAACGTGTTAACAACTTAGTACTTAATGGAAACATTATTATCCGCCTTAAAAAGATTCAGTTACCATATTTTAAGAATTTATATATTGTTTATGAAGCTAATCGTAAAAGTTAATACTTTTTTAACACTTCTAAAGGGCGTAAGTTT
Organism: Bathynomus jamesi; assembly: GCA_023014485.1. Classification (NCBI taxonomy): domain Eukaryota; kingdom Metazoa; phylum Arthropoda; class Malacostraca; order Isopoda; family Cirolanidae; genus Bathynomus; species Bathynomus jamesi. The sequence continues at coordinate 997,615 of JAJOZX010000627.1, forward strand.
GTATATATGAAAATGAAAATGAAAAGGTTTATTGGCAGACTATAGTCCATATGACAAATATTATTAATACAATGACAGTTCATACACTAAGGATAAAAATATATACAATTGATTAGAAATAATACTGCACTGTCGAAGTTAAGTGGAGCTACAGACAGACGTTTTCGTACCAAAAAGTCCATAGCTTAGAGGATAAATGGCAGGACTCATGGATAGCTTGGATGATCGGGTTGGTTGATTTTTTAATTCTTTGCATTAGACTATGTTGAGCACGTCTTGTTACCTCCGGGAAGCTCGGAACATTGCGGGTTGCAAACATTTGCGAAGCTGAGCATCTCGGGGGTAATTTATGTAAGAGTCTAAACGACCTGTTGTACAGCAAATTTAGGGTTCTGCCAGAACCTTTTTTATAATTCACCCAGAGTTGCTGACCGTATATATTACTGCAGAAAGTACGAAAGAGTGTGTCTTTAGCTTCACTTGTACAGAAACGAAAGTTCCTTATGGTCATATTCGCTTTAGCACACAGGCTTCGAGATTGTTTTCTTATATCCGAGTCATCACTCAAGGAGCTGGTAATAGTTTGACCCAAATACTTAAACTCTTGTACTTCCTCAATTACTTCACCATTCATTTTAAACCTTATATCAGCTGGCTGATTACAGCTTTTAGGATGAAATTGCATAACCTTAGTTTTTGTCTTTCGTGTTAGATTTCAAAGCGTTTATCCAGTCTTTGGAAAATATTTTGAGCAATTTATGCAGTTCAAATTCACGTTTGTTCGTTCGTAAGTTTAACGAAGTACTGATGTTTCCTTTTGCAATAAATGTAGTTAGAGGCGCTGGTCTGGTCTGGTTGTAGAGCACTGGGGGTTCTCAGATGATGAGAATCTTGAAGAGAATTCCCGGGAGTCAAAAACTTCGAATAGACATATTCATCTTTAACACGTTTACTGCCATGCCCACCATATATGGCTGACATGGCGGTTAATATACCTGGCCATGTCCACCATTGCTGGTTGACGTCATTCTGTTATTTTCAAGTTGTGTCAGACGCATATGTGAACACCCTATTGGTTTCTAAGTGCTTTTTGATTTCTGTGGCCCCAGATATTAATTGCTTTAAAGGTTTAGGGGCCTCAAACACAAATGTAACAAAGGAGAAGGTTGTAGCTGAAACAAAATAAACAAGAAATAGCCTTTATTTTCAAACAAAGTAATAATCTCAAGTTTGTGCTTGCCTAATACCAATGTAACAAAACAGAAAGTTGTAGCCAAAACAAAACAAGGAAGTAATAAACCCTCAACTTTTGTGCATGATGCCAAAGCACACTAGACACATGAATGGGGACACAGCTCGCAGGGAGACTACATACATCCACTACATATGGTGGACGCGGCCGCACTGTGGTGCGTCTCGTATTTTGTTATTCGGCAACTGTAGATTGTATAATTGCCATAAAGCAATAACCATGGAGGATTATGTTTGTTAGTCCTTGCTGCACCTATTTCACCAAAAAATCTTAAATGGCCTGGGGGGACCCATTTAGGTTAACTTCCTTGGCAGTAGACGTTTTTGAAAGTTTACTGCCAATTCATGTAGAATTTTAATTTTGAATAGTATGAAAGAATTTCATACAAATAAAATTATGCACATGTACACTGTCGCGGGAATTCTTAAATTGGGAGTTACTAACCAGCTGGAGTTGCTCTGGATCAGTGTTCCGTTACCCAAGTAATTCCTGTGTGAAGGACCTAATATGAATTACGATATAATAAATTTTTCTTGAAAAAGGGGTGAAATTATTTTTTTTGTGTGTGTGTACGCTCTCGTGGTAATTCTTAAATTCGTGTGTGCTGATTGGCTGCAGTTGCCTCCGGATCAGCGTTTCCTTATCCAAGTAATTCCAGTGCGAAAGATGACAGTGGAAGTGGTAAATTTTTAAAAGCAAGTCTCTCGGCATAATAGCTTCGACATTCAACGGAGAAATGCTGCAACGATGAAATGATAACTTCCTGTACAAAATAAATAAAATAAAAATCTCTAATAAATGCCTGGTGTAGATTAGACTAAGTAGTTTAGTGTTTCAAGTTATCCTTTATTTTGCACTGTAGTCTAATGCGTAACTGAGTACACGAGATAAGTGTACGCATGGTGTGAATGAAATCTGAAGCTTTTATTTTCATTATACTTTTCTTATTCTCCTCTAAATCTTCTTTCAGAACTACTTTCTGTCAGCAGTAGGTGGCCGAGGAAAGAGATCCTTGTCTGTTCTATGGTGTAAGTTTCAGTATTATTCATTTTCATTCGCTTTTTTCTCTTTTTTCTCTCTATTTTTTCTTGGGCAAGTGTAGGGTGGATCTTGGGTTCTTTGTTGGCATGTAACTCTGTAAATCTGTAACTTTAGTTCTTCTATGGTGCTTGGCCGTGACTCGCAAACGGCAAACTTCAGTTCGCCCAACAAAGCGAATTTTCGAAACGGACATACCATCGGCTCTACTAGAATTTTATTGTCTGTAATAGTATGTGTGTAAGAGAACTTACCCATCCACACACACACACACATATATATATATATACTATATATATATATATATATATATATATATATATATATATAGAGGCGCCTCGGTGGTGTAGTGGTTAGCGTCGCTGACTACTAATCCATCGGCCCCGGGATCGAGACCCGATGACGGCAGCTGGCGCGCAGCAAAACCCAGCTGTTCATCCTTCCACACAATAAAGAAAGTGGTTGGTAGATAAATGGGTACCCTGGGTAGCTTTGTGGTTAAGACGCTGGGCTGCTGGTGGGGCGTGGTTCGGATTCCACGTTAAACTGTAGGTCTAAGGTGGAGTGAAAAGCTTGACCTTCGTCAGAATGAACAATTCGGGCGGAAGCTAACCAAAGGATCATAAAAGGTATCTTACCTGCTGACAAAATTACCGAGTTTCAAGGAAGCGTCTTCAGCCTGGACATTGAAAAGGTCCCGTTTCTCTAGGGGTCTCTTAAGCATCTTTCCCATCAATGGATAGAACCACCTGCAATGTGCCAAATATATTTAGAAAGCAATTACAATGTTCCTTTCATCGACTGAAGCAGTGCCTTTCGAGCTTTCTTCTGAGACGAGAGACTCCGATGGTATCAAAAGGAATTTCTCCAAAATCGGGTACCTTTAAAACTATACCTTAAAATAAATACTGTCAAGTAATTACGAGGGTTTCAGATTTTGTTAACAAATTTGGATGTCCTTTTTTGTGTCAGTATTATAAGGGGTTCCAAAAAACCTTAGCCCCCGCCCTATTTGCAACTTACATGTTTACTTATATCGAAATAGTTTTTAGTGATTATAAAAATATATAAAATTCTTTATTTATTGCAGGTATTAAAATTACTCTAGCTGATAAAGTGATAATATAATGGCTTCTCAATTAATTGGTGATTCGGAGAGGCAACGTGTGATAGATCGCATACAAGCAATAACATTTCGGGAAGCTCGTGATGCTGGAGCCACCTTTATAACACGTTCATGGGTTGCCAAAAAGTTGCGAAGAAGTGAGGACTTCGTCAAAAGAAATTGGAATAAAACTTTGGATGAATGTGAAATGGATACAACCAAATCTGGGCGCCCAAATCTGCCACTCTCTCAGGAAACAAAGGACATCATTGAAAGCGGTACGCGTAAGCGGAAAAACAGCTGTGCTAAACTTTCTAGAGAGATCGAAGTGTTGAGAGGAAAGATCGTTAGTGGTGAGATCATTCGACTGTACCGTCATAGGCAAGGTTTAAAGCCTTGGCATGAACTTCAAAAGCCAAGAAAAAGTCAACTTAATATCGATGACAGAATGTGGTTTGCCAATTATCTTGAAGATTGGGATGTGGATGATTTCATGCATTTAGCTGTCTCCGATGAATTTTTTGTTTACGTAACACGTCGGCCTAACTACCAAAATGATCGGGTGTGGGCTACAACACCAGATGAAATCGATGACACTGAACATTATCGCGAATTATTAAAAAGTCCAGACTGTGTTGGTGTGTTTGTTTTGTTCACTGCAAAGAAGCTCATGTGGGTGCTGAAGCCAAATGGTCAGAGTTGGGATGGACAGTATTTTCGTGATATTATTCTATCCCAGCATGTCATTCCTTTTCTAAGAAACCCAAACAATATTATGGCTGTCGATCAGGTCACACTTCTGCACGATAAGGCCCCCTGCTTTAAGGCATTAGCCACTCAACAGTTGTTGCAGAACCATGAGATCGATTTCTTTGGAAATGAAGAATGGCCAGGAAATTCTCCTGACCTGAACGTCTGTGAACACATTGGATCAGTTATAAAGGACAAGGTTGGATGTCTCTCGTTTCAAGAACCTGCAGCAAATCGATTTTCGAAGGATACAATGACGCAACACATTGAAACTGTCTTAGCAAATTTTCGTAACGATCAAGATCTACTCACGTCACTTTTGGCAAGCTACCCAAAGCGAATTCAGGCTGTCTTGTAAGCCAATGGCGGGAACACCAAGTTTTAATTGTTTCTCATTAAATGCAGGATTAAATTCTCTTTTGTAAGGTATGTTTAGTTTTACTGTACCTCTAAGGGTTTAGGCCATGGGCCGGGGGGCTAAGGTTTATTGGAGCCCCGTACTTGTCTAGAATTCGACTTCAGTTCAGCCTTCGAAGACCTAAATAATTAATAACATTTTTTAGTTTCTAAAAATGTTTCTTAAAGAATTGCAAACCATTTTTTACAATTCAGTAGTAAATATAAAAAAAAGGATCACCTGAAGATCATGGCCCCCAGCCTCAATTACCAAATGATATCTTCGTTAAAACTAACGAAAATATCACGACTTAACCTAACCAATCGTCAAGAGCGTACAGTTGACCTAACCGGGCATTCAATTTAATTTATTATTATATTTGGTACTGTAAAGCAAAAAACAAGAATACATGGGAGCCCTGATCTTCAGGCATGGGCGTAGGAGGCTGGGTGGGTCTGGGGGGGGGGGGGTCGTACCCCCCAGTCAACCTTTGTGTCGGGTCCATTTTGCCTCACTTTGTCGGGTCCATCACATCATGTGAATGAGAGAAAAATTAAAAAGGGACGAAAACAGGATTAGAAGGCCAAACTGTGAACTGAAATTATTTTACAAATTAATTTTATTTGACCACTTGTATGGTTGTATACACTTGTACAGTTGTCTTGTCTCATATGCATCTGATTTTAAATACATAAAATTGAAGAGTAATTTACATAATAGCATCATTATAATTTATATTACTGTATTTTTCTCATATTTTATGAAAAACTAGTGTTGTTGCATAGCTTCCATTATCACTTTTACTTTTCCAATCACCTTAAATAATCTTCCTTATTTTTTATTTCAGATTTACTTTTATGGCTTTTAGTTGTGAAAACAAAATGTCTCAAAAAATTAACTTACGAAAACGACACCATAGCAGCAGGTACAAAGTCAAATGTGTTGCATGCAATTAAACTTTTGACAATGATTTAAAAGTTAGACATATCAATAAACATCATCAAAGTTTGATATTGTCTGAGAGAGCTGATACTGTCTGTGTGCTGCCACAATCTCAGTCAAAGATTTCAAGTTTTTTCATACTGAGGCAGAAGTTCCAAGAAAAGCGCAGCGCATGTTGATGATGTTGGTGTTGGTATCTCTGACTCTGAGGAATCTCCAATAACAATAGGAGCTGAACAGTTGCTCGAAGATGACGGAAAAGCAGACAAGGTGAAAGAAGAAAATGAAAGAGAAAAAGCACTTAATAAAGAAAAAGCATCGTGCAGTGATGAAGAAAAGGAAGAGGTAGACGATGAAGAGGATAAGGAGAGAGAGGAGGAGAGTGACGACAAAGAAGAAACCCACATCACTGATGTGGGTTTCTTCTTTGTCGTCAAAATCCAGCTTTGTCTTCCTACAAATACTACTACCAAAAAAGTGGAAGTATACATTTTTAACACTCCACAGTCCACACTCCCCTTGCTTCTACCAGCATCATTTTTTATGGCTTGGCCCTTTCATTTTCGCTCAGCCCTACACTAGAAAAATTCCTGCAGACGCTAATGTGCTAGCTCAATAATTTTTATTGTTAGGTTATGGAAATGTCGGTCTAAAGCTCTGAGCAACATGTTTCTTGTGGGGTCCAAACACCTGGACCCGCAAGAGACTACTTATCCCGTACGCCCATGTCTTCAGGTGATCCATTTTTTATAATAAGAATATTGTGAATGAGCTATACCAAAACTAAAGAATTGTATCTATAAAATTATTGAACCTAAAACTAAAATCTATCTACAAAATATTTTGTAAATAAGATTTAATTAGTGAGATCCAAAACGTATTCCATTAATTATCATAAAATAAGTTAAAACTGATAATGATAACACTAGGCAACAAATTTCAACTTTTTTTTTGTTACAGACACGTGAACTACTGATTCCTACTAAAGCGCTGATGCTGATTTCAGATCTGATATCAAAATTTCTCTATCACGTCCAGATTTTGTGTAACCGAAAACCCCTATTTTTCATTTTTTTTTCTCACCCGCTTCTATTACGAAAGCCGTCTAAGCTACTTTTCCGTGCCACGTTTTATGTTAAGCATACTTAAATAATTAGTGAACAGGGATGTCTTTCCTACTTTATTCTGGCTTAAGACAGACAGCGGAATTCCGCTGGCGGAGTTACCACCCCTGCGCCCAACCATCCACCCAAAGCGCGTTAGTATTTTGTTGTTACTACTGAAAGGCAAATTCCTGTTCTTAAGTGAAACTTTGGTGTGTCCTCTTCCTTTGTCGCTTGTAGGATGACGAGCTCTCCTTCTGCAGGAACCAACAATAATCTCCCATCATATTTGGGTTGAAATTACCTTGGTATCTGTTTTCCATAACTGAGATCTGTTGGTGGAAGCGCTCACCATGCTCGTCACTTACAGCCCCAAGGTTGGCCGGGAAGAAGTCAAGATGAGAATGTAAAAAATGAATTTTCAAAGACATTCTGCATCCCATTATTTCATAAGATTTAAGCATGTTTTCTACGAGTTTACGGTGGTTTTCAGCTTTGTGGTTTCCAAGAAAATTTTTGACAACTTCAACGAAAGATGTCCATGCTCTAGTTCATTCTCATTTAGGTTAGATGGAAACGATGAGTCGTGGATGACACTGCGGATCTGTGGTCCAGTGAAAACTCCAGCTTCTAGCTTAGCATCTGTCAATATTCCTTTGAATTTATCCTTTAAATATTGGAAACCACTACCTTGATGATCCATACCCTTCACGAAATTTTTCATAAGGCCAAGTTTAATGTGAAGTGGTGGAAGATGTACTTTCTGAGGGTCAATAAGTGCTGGGTGTTTCACATTGTATTTACCAACAACATGTTCAGTTCTAGATGGCCAATCATGTTTTTTGTAGTGGTTCTTGTCATCTCTGCTGTTCCATAGACACAAAAAGCACATATGCTTTGTGTAGCCCAACTGTAACCCAAGAAGTAATGATACAACTTTAAGGTCGCCACAAATATTCCATGTGTGGTCCTTATATTTGATGAGTCTTAGCAGCAGTTTCATCGATTCATAAGTCTCATTAAGGCCAGTGGCATGTGCTACAGGTATTGAAGGTTTTTCATTGCCGTTGTGCAGTAATACAGCTTTAAGGCTAGCTTTACTAGAGTCAATGAACAGTCTCCATTCTTTTGGATCATAGCGACAGCCAATCCCTTGCATCAGACCACTGATATCGTGGCAGAAACAAACGTTTTCTTCCTGTAAGTAAAATGATGAAAACTGCAAATGGCGATGGCGGAAATGGGAAACTTTGGTGTTTGGTTGGAGAAGATTAAATTCTTGAAGTCTTGAACCAAGCAACTCTGCCTTTTCTTTTGGTAATTCCAAATCGCGCACTAAGTCATTTAACTCCGCTTGACTTAACAAATGTGGGGAAATATTTGCATCTGGAACATATATGCCATCTTTCCCTGTTTCTATATCACTAGCAGAATCTTCAGATGAACTGCTGTCTGTTATCGTTGCTGGTGGAACTGGTGGTGGATTTGTTTCATCATGTGGTACTGGTTTCATTGCTGATTCGCAGTTTGGGTACGTGATCTTTGATTTGTTTTTCTTTGTGAAACCAGCAATCTTTGTCAAACAAAAATAACAATCATTGAAGTGATTTTTTGGCTCACGCCAAACCATGGGGACTGAGAACGGCATAGCTTTTCTTTTACCATTCATCCAAGCTATTAACATTGCATTGCACTGTGCACAGCAAATATGTGGTGCCCAGTCCCTCTGTTGGTCTCCTAACTTACAGTCAAAATAACACTTGTAGGCAAGTTTAATCTTTGTTGTTATGTTTCTACGTTGTGGCTTAGGTGTATATTGTCCACAGACAAAGCAGAAGTTGTCTGGGTGATTTACACAAGCACGTCTATTTGATGCCATTTTGAATTACCATACAATATCTGAAAAAACGTAGAAAGTAATTATTACGATGTGCAAAATAAAAAGAAATACACACCTTAGTACAAAACAAATGCTATAAAAACAACTCGGGATAAATTTTATTTATCAAAATTGTTCGAATTTGTATATAGTTGGCAAAAAAAATTGCTTTAACCTTGAAAAGCAAGTTTCATATTACTGGCATTAAGCCGATTAAAACCAAAATCTGGACGTGGTAGAAAATTTTACTAAAAGTGATTTGCATTTTACACAAAATCTAGACGTGATAGAAAAAATATAATTATAGATTTGAAATCAGCATACCGAAATTAGCTAGGAGCACCTATTTGGTCTTCTGTAACAAAATCTTTGTTGCCTAGTGTAATCAGTAATTGTTAATTTATCGGTTGTATGTAAAATACTTAGATCATATGATGTTTATTATTTCGTGATATTTGCTTGTGCAATTTATAATACCTAATGCAATATATTTCTTAAATTTCTACGACCGATAAGGACGTACCAGAAGGTCATTTTGGATAAAAGGGACGCATTATCCCTGGGATGTTTTTCGAACTTGGACTCTTCCATTCTCAGAACGGTAACGACAACAACAACAACAACACTAATAATAATAATACGAGTAATAGTAATAATAATATTAAACTGTTCCTCGGCTTGATTCCCAAACCACACTGAATAAGAGCTGGAGAACGAGCTGTTTTTAGCTTTCGATTTCACTGCACAAATGAACGCTTAGGCAAGAGAAACTTAAGAAATTCTCATTAATTCTGTCTGTACAAAATTCCGTCCTCATTAAATTCGGCTGCACTGCAAACACATTTTAATTAGAATAAATGCGTAATATCCTGGCGTGTCATCGCCTAACTTAATGTAAAAGAATCATAAAAATCTATAATAACTGTAGATTGATTACTTCACTTTTCGTATAAAGGTAGTAGTATAATGGAATATAGGGGAGAGGGTTCGGTGTCTCCTGGAAGGGGCAAGGGGCGGCGCCCCTGTATGTTCGAGTAAACGTGGGTGAGAGGAAACAAAGGAATGAGAGGTAAGAAAAAGAGAAATGAGGGTAAGGGTAAAGAGGGCAGAGCGGAAACTGCTGCTTGTTATCAACAGATTTAATATACAAAAGTTAAGGTGAGAGAGTGATGGATTTAGCGCGTAAATGGTTTGGTCTTGAGACTTTAAAGAGAGACGAGTTAATATGTATACAAATAGTAATTAATATTTACATGCAAAAACAAATTCAGCACCCATTATTATTATTATTATTATTATTATTAGTAGTATTATTATTATTATTGATGTAAATAGATTTAAGGAGCTCATTAATTTATTACGTTCCTTATTTATGGCGAGATGGAGAGCAATTGGGGCGCTCCGGACCACAAGCTGGTAAGAGCCAATGGTAAGAGCCAAAATTAAAAAATGGAGAGAAATTCAGTTAAAGTTTGTCAACTTGCAAAATACCATAACTTTTGAACCAATAACGATATTTAATTGATTTCGACCAAACGTACAGGCCCACAATCTGCTCCCTGACTCACCCACGGGATAGAGGAAGGGTGGGGGAATAAAGTGGTATAAATAATTGAATTCTGGCCCCACTGGCGCTTGGCAGGTTGTGGTCCGGAGCGTCTCAATTATCTCCAGCACCAATCCAATGGACAGAATAGGATAAGAAGCCCACCAGCCTGACCTGCGATATTGATTAACAGTGGTGAATTTATTTTAATTTTGAAAATAAAGAACTAATATATATCTATATACAATTTTGCGGGGGCAGTTGCCCTCCCAGGCCCCCAGGCACTAACAGGGGTGCTTCCAGGTAAAAGAACTGTCCGTGGTGGGTAGTGCACGTGTTGGATAATAAATGCCCAACACCATTTGCATTCATGCAACCCTCCACTAACACACTCGCCGCCCTTATAAAATGGGCTTTTGGTTTCGAAAACCAAAAATTAAGGCATGTTAAATGCGAAGCAAAAGAGAAGGCGACTCGCTCCTCCATCAAGCCAGACCTAGAGGCGGGGCCACCAGCTTCACCTTCGTGTGAAGAAAGACCAACGAGCGGAACAGCAACGAGGTTAACGAGGTACCCTGCATGGACCGCAAACGTTTTTTTTTTTTTTCTTCAGACGAATAAAAATTTTGTATGTCACTTGGTGACAGAGGTTCGCAAGTTTGACGAAGAAAGTGTGAAATGCATCATGAAAGCTGCCTGAAGCGATCAGTTAAATTTATGCACTACGGCGTATGTTTCAGTGAGAGGGTGCATGAATACAAATGGTGTGGTCACTTGCAATTGTAAATAGAGCTGGCAATAGTAACGTTTATTAAGAAATCTTAAAAAATATGCTGTGTGTGTGTGTGTGTGTGTGTGTGTGTGTGTGTGTGTGTGTGTGTCGCTATACAGTACGATCTTCAAAAGCTTTATAATACTCATAAGGTATTGCCATACCTTAGAAAGTTTTTGGAGGCTAACGACACAAGGTCCTCACTCCCTTTTATAAGATGTATTTACGTAAAGGGGAGGTCATGCTATCCTAAACTTTCAACCAGAGGCCTCCACTCCTACCAGCTAACTTAATTGTGGGCAGAGCTTATACAGTATGACCAGAGAAAATCCAAATCAGGCACAACATTACTATTATTATTCTTGACCAGTGACAAATGCAAAAAACTTCACTTTTTTCCTACGTGAAGACCTTTTTCATTCGTTTTTCGGTTTATAATTTCTGTATAACAAAAAAGAATGCAATAATCAGTGTAATAATAAATTTATAATTTCTGTAATAAATAAGTAATAATGCAATATTAAATGTAATAAATTTAATAATAAATGTAATAATTATGTAAAAAAATAATAGAATCTGTATGTATAGAACAAGGAGATAGTTTTAAATTTGTGGGAATGTACTTATAAGCGGGTCCATTTAATTTAAAAAAAAAGATGCCCTTCCAGTGTTGGGAGAACGGGATCTAACCTAGGTGCGAATTTCTTAATGGTCCCTGGACTGTTTTCCCTCTTGTTTTTGGTTCATTCGTTTTTCTGTATCCACCCGAAGAGGATGCCAGTGGGCGTCGAAACTGTTGTGGAAATTTACTCTGTCTATTAGAGTGGGTTTTTATTATCATATTTTGACCAGTGACTTTAAATTACAACATCCCACAAGGTCAAATACCTCCACTCAGGTGACACACACACACACACACACACACACACACACACACACACACGTTTTTCACTAAGAGCAATCTTCTATACATATGTGTGGGACAACACAAATTTAATTAAAAACAATGAATATCAAATATGTATGAGGGCCACTCAATATATTTTGCCTCACCTTTTTTTTTTCTTTCCAAGTTTCCTTGTAAGTTCCAGAAATTTTGTACACAAGTAGTTACATACCTTTTTTACAAGTTTTTATTTTTCCACAGAGTCTACATCCTTTACTGCTTTCCTCCACCTCGAAACAAGGGCCTTTATTCCTTGCTGGTAAAAGTCCGCTGGGTTCCGCTGGAGCCACCTCTTAACCTCCTCAACAACCTCATCGTCACTCTGAAACTTTCTTCCACGAATAGCACCCTTCATTGGCCCAAACAAATGGAAGTCTGAAGGTGCCAGATCCGGGCTGTATGGAGGGTGGGGTAACACAGTGAAGCGCATTTTTGTGATGGCCTCTCTTGTTTGTAAACTGTTGCGTGGTCTCGCGTTATCGTGCAAAAGAAGGACGTCTTCCAGTTTTCTCTCCAGTCGAACTCGCTTTATACGTCTCTGGACTCTCTGTAGGGTAGCAATATATGCCTCTGAGTTGATTGTTTTCCTTTCTTCATAATGTCCACCAGAATGTCCAGATGGTGGCCATAACCTTTCCTGCAGAGGGAGCCATTGTGAACTTTTCTTGCGTGGGGAGTCTGCGTGAGGCCACTCCATGGATTGGCGTTTTGTTTCAGGTTTAAAGTGGTGTATCCAAGTCTCATCCCCAGTCACAGTTTGTGAAAGGAAGTCATCCCCTTCTGTCTCGTATCGAACCAACGACTCGGAAGCAATTTATTTTCTTTGGGCTTTGTGATCTTCAGTCAGTTCGCGAGGAACAAACCGTGAACACACTTTTGAGTATCCCAGTTGCTGAATTATCGTATTTACACTTCCTTCACTAATTCCTAGCTCCAGTGATAGCTCCTTGTATGTGACGCGCCGATTTGATGGAATGATGCTGTTAGCACGTTGCACAGTGTGAGATGTCTCAGCCGATGCCGGGCGACCGCTGCGTGGCTCATCATCGAGGCTGGCTCTCCCTCTCTCCGATGATCTCAAACGTTTAGACCAGCGTCCAACTGTGCTTTGATCAACAGCAGCAGCTCCGTAAACGTTTTGTAGACGTTTGTGAATATTTCCAACTGTTTCCTTCTTTGCGGTTAAGAACTCGATAACAACTCTCTGTTTACGACGCACATCACTGTCAGACGCCATTTTCGAAACTGCGTTAACCATCGGTTTTATACAAGGGCGTTTAAAAGCGGTTTTATGCAAGGAGGGGAGGTTCAAACTGGAAAAATCTGGTTATGTGAAGCGCAGAAAGTTCAAACTTACAGCCCAAAAGACATTTCAGCCCCAATGCCTATTATTTAGTTAAGAAAAAAGGGTGGGCCAAAATATATTGAGTGCCCCTACTATTTTTAAGTTATTAAATAACACTTCTGCGCTTGACAGTCCAAATGCATCATACTAGACTCAAATAACGTTTATAATTTTAATACAGGGTGTCCCATAAGTCCGGCATCATAGGAAAAATAATAAAAAAAGACAAAACAAAAACTTTTATTTACAGAACGTGCTCAATATGTCCACCATTGTTTTCAATACACAAATTCAGACGTGATACCCAGTCAGCAAGCACACGGTGAATGATGTCAGGAGTAATGGTGTTACATGCCCCAATAATGCGCTGCCGCAAATGTTCAACACTCCTAATTTTCTCTGCGTATACCAGCGCTTTCAAGTGGCCTCAGAGATAAAAATCTAGTGGCGTGAGATCCGGGCTTTAGCTGACCATTCCACAGGCCCTCGACGTCCTATCCAATGACCAGGGAATTGTTGATACAGGTATTCCTTTACTTGGGTGCTGTAATGTGCAGGAGCGCCGTCTTGCTGGAACCATGTTGGAAATTTCCTTCTTCGTTTAAGACACAGGGAAATGCTTCTTCCTTGAGCATACGTAGGTAGGTGCCTCCAGTGACATGTTCATCGAAAATGAGGGGGGCCTATGATGCGATCCTTCCAAATGCCACACCATACCTTCACCCGAGATGCACCTTGTTACTTTGAAGAGGTATACCAGTGAGGGTTGTTTTGAGACTAGTAGCGGGTGTTCTGTCGATTTACCTCACCATTTCCATAAAAAACAGCCTCGTCACTGAACAGAATGGTGGACGGGAAATTGGCATCCCGAGCATATTTTGTAGAAATAGAAAAATATGAATTTCTCCTATGATGCCGGACTTATGGGACACCCTGTATATTAATGATAAATTAGCTGCCTATTTTTAGGATTTTTTAATGTTCTACAAATTCACAGTTCTTTATCTCTTAACCTAAACTTTGACAACAGTAGGACTTGACTCGGGCCATATCATAAAAGTTCTTTGTCAAATTTGGATCTTTTCGGTTTGAAGTACTGTGAAAAAACAAAAGAAAATAATATTTTTAGGTAGAAAATGTATATATTTGTTAAGAAAAGTACATTCTTCATTGGAGAAATAGATTATTTGAACGTAATATTTCCTATAAACTATATTTTTATTTACAGATTAAAATGAGTGATAAAAAGAATTTACAGTGGTTTTTACATTAATGTGCAGTCCGAAGAAGTAGCAGTAAAGTTTTATCAATCTTATAACCTAACCTAACCATATCATTGAAAAGACGCAATAAACAGCAAAATGGGGCCAAAGTAACAATCTCGAACTAAATACGAGGGGCGGTCTGAAAATAAGTTTACACGGCGTATAATTCTATAACTAAAGGATCTACATTGATTATGTTTGCATCAGGTGAATTCGTTAATCATTGTTGGCAACGCTGCACGTCGATTCGGCTGCCATCTACCCTACATTGGTTATATGAGTCAGTTGATTGAGTTGAACATGGCGGATCGACTGGAACAGTGCCCTGTCATTTCTGCAACGATATTCCGAGTCTGTTAGTAGTCAAGAATTTCTCAAACGCATTGTCATAGGAGACGAGACATGGGTTGATCACTGTACTCCGGAAACAAAACGTGCCAGCATGGAATGGAAACACCCTGGGTCCCCGTGACCAAAGAAGTTCAAGATTGTGAGGTCTGCTGGCAAAGTGATGGTTACCGTGTTTTGGGATCACAAAGGCGTTTTGCTCGCAAACTTCATGCAAAAAGGCATAACAATCAATGCAGCTGCATATTGTTCAACACTGGAACGTTTACGAGCGGCCATTAAACGTAAACGTCCTGGACTACTCCGTAGGGCAGGGCACTGTTCCAGTTGAGCCGCCATGTTCAACTGACTCATATAACCAATGTACGGTAGATGGCAGCCGAATCTACGTGCAGTGTTGCACTACCTTACTTCCAGAGTGGAATACATTCTATCTCGATCCCCTTTGCTGAAATCTTCATTTTAGGAGATTTCACTGTTCACCACCACCTTTGACTTTCCTCCCATTTCACTGACACTCAACATCCCTGGTGAACTAGCTCACAACTTTTCTATCCTAAATGACCTAGAACAGATTGTACAGCACCCTACTCTTATCCCCGATTGCCTTGGAAATAGGCCCAACATTTTGGATTTATTCTTATCTCTCATCTTTCTTCTTACTCTGTCAAACTTTTTTCTCCGTTGAGCTTCTCCGACCACAATCTTACATCTGCTTCCTGTCCTATCGCTCCAATTCGGCCTTTGGATCCTCCCAAGAGAGGCACCTTTGGCACTTTGGCACCGCCGATTGGGAGGCCCCTTAGGTAGTACTTCTGTGGTTTCCCATGGAATGACTACTGCTTCCGTGGCCGGGGCCCTTCCGAGTGTGCTGAGCGCATCACGGAGGTGATTCTTTCGAGTATGGAGGCTTACATTACAGATTCTATTCCTACTACTAATGCAAAAAAGCATTGGTTTAACTTTACTTGTTCTAATGCTATCCGCAACAGAGAGGAGTCTTTCAGAAGGTACCGTCGCCATCCAACTCCTGACTCCCACTCAGCTTATATTTCTGCCCGGAATCAACATCTGTTCTTCGACTCGCCAAAAATTCCTTCATCAGACAAAAATGAGAAAACCTATCGAATTCTAATTCTTCTCCCTCTTTCTGGCCTCTAGCTAAAAACCTCTTCAACAACTTTACTTCCTCTTCTTTCCCTCCTCTTCTTCATTCCAACGGCTCAGTTGCTGTCTCTTCTCCTGAAAAGCTGACCTCTTCGCTCAAACTTTCGCTTCCAACTCAACCATGGACGATTCCGGTGCTTTTCCTCCATTTCCTCCTCCCTCTGACTTTATTATGTCTGAAATTGGAATCTCTTTCAAAGATGTTCTTTCTGCCCTAGCTGGGCTCAACTCTAATACTGGTATTTTTTCTTCCTGCTGGAAGTTCGCTTTCATTTAGCCTGTCCCAAAGAAGGGTAACCGCTGTCAGCTCTCCAACTATCGTCCAATTGCTTTAATTTTTTGCCTTTCCAAAGTTTTTTAATCTTCTCTTAATAGGAAGTCTTAAACACCTTCTTTTCACAATCTTCTTTCAGATCGTCAGTATGGATTCCGCAAGGAACTCTCTACTGGCGATCTTCTTGCATAGCTCTCTGACTCTTAGACTAACACGAATTTGAATGTAGCTCGTAGCGTAAACTAACGCACTTTTTGTTATATTCTTCATACTTTTTTTTTCTCTTTTCTTATCCTCTCTTTATTTGCATGTCTGTAGTTTGCATGGTATGACAGTGTTTAAGTTAAGATTGTGTTTGCATGGTTTGTAAGCGTTCTTATTTTACTTCTTTTCATCTTTCACCCGTTTCCTATTCTCTTCGACTATTTTCCCCACTTGTCGGCAGTGGCCGGCGGATGATGATGGTGAGTCTTTCTCTCTCTTTTTCTGAATGAATGTTAACCCACGAATGATAGGTTTTACTAACCCCTTATTCTCTTCTTTTAACCCCCTATTCTCGGGCTAACCTTAGAGTGGATCTTAGGGTCTTTGTTAGCCTTAGCTTCTGTAGATCTGTAGACAGTGGCGTACTGAGCACTATTCGCGCCCAGGGGCAAACTTAACTTGTGGCGCCCGGGGGCCCCCCTCCGCCATTGCCAACTTGAAAAATAAAAAAAATATTTTCGATGAACAGTACATGGTTTATTTACCGTTTATGTATTTACAAACTAATCTTTCTGGCTTTCAAAGACCAAAGTAGCAAACTTGTCAATCACACCATCAAAATTTAGAAGTTCCAATGTTTTTCTCTCAATGCTTAACTGAGCTAAAGCACTAAGCCGATCTTGTCCCATTGATGTGCGGAGGTAAGTTAAAATCAGTTTCAGCTTACTGAATAATCTTTCACAGCTGGCAATGGAGACTGCAATTGTCAACAATATTTGAAGAGCCACTCGTAGATTTGGAAAGACATCTTCTCCATAGGTGATGATGAATGTCAACAGCTGCTTAGGGCTGGTCACTTTGACATCTTGACGAGCTGACAAGAGCATTTTGCAATCCTCAACTTCAACATGAAAGTCACTGCCATTGATATCCCCATCATAAAATGTGGCAGCATTGTCACATTTCTCTTTCAGGGTAGCACTGTTCAAGCCTCCGAGCTTCTGCACATCAAGGAGAAATCCAAATTTGTTATCCAACTCCTTCAACCGTCTGAATCTGTCACACATTTTCATGTTCAACCGATCAAGCACAGTGTTCATGACTCGGGAAACTTCCTGTTTCGCTGACAACCCTGCATCTCTGGCCAATTCTCCAGGCGTAATTTTCCGTCTTCTTCGCATAGTTTCAAATGGAACATCCCATTCTTTGCAAAGTTCTTCTCCTTTCTCAACAGCCTCCTTGGTGATTGCTTCACGCTCTTCAGTGAGGTTTTCTTGCAGGGCTTTGATGTCCAAGTATGCATCCTGAAAGTTCATTGTTGGGTCTTGCAATCGCTTTTGTACTAGGTTGATCTTGCTCAAACCCGGATTCCAGAAATGCAACAGAGTCAAGAAATTGAAGGACATAATAACATGTTGTAGTTGAAATGCCTCTCCTCTTGTTTCAGGTGTGCTACTTTCATCTTCCCCAAACTTCTCGAACAGTTCCAACAGAGGCTCAATCCCATGATGAATTGCTTTCACAGCATCAGCTCGACCACTCCAGCGAGTATCACTTTCCCGCTTCACTGCAATAGGTATCACTTCTTTCATGCGCTGCCAACGAAGCGTCGAACGATAAAAGAAAGCATAGATGCTCTCAACTGTTCCAAAGAATGTCATGACAATGAGCTCTTGACTGGCAGCATGTACGCCACACAAATTCAGGCTGTGGTTGTCACAGTTCACAAAAGTTGCTTTTGGACTTCGGGCAGATATTCTTTGTTGAACCCCAGAGAGCTGGCCTGACATGACAGCTGCATTATCATAGCATTGAGATCGACAATCTTGGAGGTTGATTCCATCTGTCTCCAGTCTTTCAACGATACAACTCTCGATGTGTGATGCAGTTTTTCCGTAAATATGAATAAAGCCAAGGAAGACTTCCTTCACTTCAACAGTCTTCTTGTCAAAATCGATGTCCACATGCCGAAAAACCTGTGACATTTGCTCTCTATGACCTAGGCCAGGCGTAGAGTCAAATAACATTCTATAGTACTTGTTCTTGCGAATGTCTTGGAGAAGTTTGTTTTGAAGAGAAAGAGCAAGAAGTTGAATGAACTCATTCTGTATCCGGGGCGACAGATATGACATGCTTTGGATTCTGCTGAGCATATTCTAGATGCTGTTTCAGGTTAGGATCATAATGTGACACAAGGTTAAGCAATGATAAGAAATTACCAACGTTCATGTTTGTCATGAGTTCCAGCTTTTCTACATGACCACGGAGTGCCAAATTTTGGCAGACTAAAAACTTGATGCAATCTAAAATACGTTTCAAAACCTGCCTCCAGTTCTCTTTTTTCTTGTTGATTTGTTCTTCAAGACTGGCGTCGATAGTCGCCTTCTCTTTTATTCGTCTTTCGGTCTCTTTCCAGGTTCTGAAGGCCAGTCTGTGATTCACGCTGTTTTCATGAGCAGAAACCTTTTCTGTCTTCTTCCAGCTGTTGAATCCTTGAACCAGTTCAAATGAAGACCGAGTGTTTCTTGAGGCAGAAGAATACAACAAGCAACAAAAGCAGTATGCTGATCTTCTTTGATGGAGAGTAGAGAAGCCAAGATCTTTTTACTTCTTGGCCATTAGGGAGTTTGCGTTTGAACCATGATTTGGTCATTGCTCGTCCATCCGGTTTATCCTTAGCTTAAAAAGGCCCATCTTTGTGTTGGAATGGTTCAGATCCAAGAGAAACCATCTCTGTTCGTATATTTTGTGGCACAACAGGCAGCATTTGGTCATCAAATCTAAGAAACCCCACATCACATGTTTCAAGTACCTCTGAGCCTTTAGGTAAGCTTGGAGGTTCACTTAGAGCATCAGATTGATCTTTACCCACTTCATGGTCAGATACATGTTCCATCTCGGGATCAGACTCGGCTTCTTGCATTTCTGGTGTATGTTGCTCACCTGAAAACTGTTCTTCTTCGCTAGATTTATCATCCTTTTCTTTTCTCCCTTCTTTGACTGTAAAGTAGGAATGCATACACTTGCTTAACTTCTTTGGCCTGTGCTGCTGTTCGTTTTCTGTCCTGCGCCCCACTCAATTTCTTCTTACCACTTGATCCACTCATTCCAATGTCGCACATCATGCTAACGAATAGCCTAAAAGAAAGAGAGAACATTGGTCAATATAAAGCAATCAAACATTGACAATACAACTACAACTAGCAGTATTTATAATAATAATAATAATAATAATAATAATAATAATAATAACCACCGTAAACACCACAATCACACACTACACCACAGTCACACAACACACCAGCCACCCAGCCAGACATCACACCACACAGTCATACACCACACCACAGCCACACACACCACACCATACAGTCATGCATCACACACATCACAGTCACACCACACACCACAACTCATTCACACATCACAGTCATAAACCACATCACACAATCACACACAACACCACACCAGTCACACGCCAAATCACAGTCAAACACCCACTAGCGTAGCTAGAGGGGGGCGGAGGGGGCGGTCCGCCCCGGGCGGCACTTTTTGAGGGGCGGCACTTTTGGTCTACTGCAATGAAAAAAAAAGGTTTTTTTTTATGTCGGGACAGTAGAAGGATACAAGACGCCAGACACAATTTTATTTTTCCACGAAAACTCTGCTTACTTCGTTAATTTCCGACAATGGTAAGGATTGTGTTCCCTTGAAGATGGCCTTATTGACCATCATACCTATTTAAGCGCTTAGTTGTGCTTAATTAATAATAGCATTGGTATAAATGCATTTATTTCATTAAAAAGGGAAATAACCCATAAAGTTCTGTAAATACGTTATAATCTATAAATATACGTTTAATATTTATAAATAATCAATATCAAAACTAATATGCTGGTATTAGTTGTAAAATGATAATGGTAATCCCAGGATTCGGCCGAGAAGGAATTCGAGAAGAAATACTTCAGAAAGTTGAGGTAAAATGCTTCCCGATGGGCGGATCGGGAAGCGGCCAATCGCGAAGCGAATTCTGAGACTCCTCGGAGCAAGCGGTCGCCGGCTCACTTCTAGCTGATCCTCGGTAGCGTGAAGACGTCTCAGAATTTGCTCTCGTGAATATTACGTGTAATATCTTTGTTATATTTACCTCGTTCTTCTTTGTGTTCTTATTTATTTAATTCGAGATTGGGGATTCGATTATTTTATTATTCTATCAATCTATTTATCTATCCCCAGATGAAGCGAACAAAAGAGAGTGGTGCTGCTTTTAGAAAAAAGAAAAAGGCTAGGGAGGAAGTATTATAAAAGAGTGAAGGGGCACTACTGAAATACTTCAGTCGTAAAGAAACTACTACTGCTATTGAAGCTGAAGCAGTTTCCGAATCCAAACCATCGTCAAATTCAAGTGATTCTTCAGCTTCACGCGATTCGTCAACTTCAAGCGATGAAGAGCGTGACGAAGAAAAAATTCCGGCTGTGGACTTAAAACATGTTAGCCTATGGCCAAGCAAGATTAATGATGCCACACGGATCTTACTGGTACGTCAAGGTGCGTCTGTGGTTCAACATCTAGATTCTGATTTCGGTGAAGTTGATGCGTCAAGGTGCGTCAACCAAAGGACGAACTAGAAAACTAACACGCGAGTGGTTTTTTCGAACTCTGCCAAATGGTGAAAAAATGTTGAGATCGTGGATGATGTACTCTCCTTCCAAGGAAGCTCTTTACTGCTTTTGTTGCAGATTGTTTTCAGACAGAAGTCACTCAAATTTTAATTCTGTAGATGGATTCAACATGTGGTGGAAACTGATTCCTAGAATATTCGAGCATGAATCCAGCGTAGCTCATGTTCGGACTTTCACACAATGGAAGGAGTTGGAAATTAGGATCGCTCGTGGAGCAACAATTGATAAAAAAGAACAAGAAGTTGTTGAAAACGAAGTGAAGAAGTGGAGGGAGATCCTTTCAAGATTGTTTGATATCATTAGATTCCTAGCTAAACAGAATTTGGCTTTACGGGGTCACCGAGAAGGAATTGATTATGAGACTGGCGTTGAACCTAAATCAACGGGAAATAGAGGAATTTTTTTAGAGTTAGTTCATTTGTTGGCGAAATATGATCCAGTGCTACGTGAACATCTTCTAAGAATCAAGCTGGGAAAAAAGTTTGCTACTTCCTATATGTCGCCTACTATTCAGAACGAGTTTATAGAAATTTTGGGAGAAAATGTAAGAAACAAAGTCATCGAGCGAGTAAAACAAGCCAAGTACTTTTCCATGATATTCGACAGCACTCCTGATATTTCTCATAAGGATCAAACGAGCCAAGTTTTACGCTACGTTATGATCGATGGAACTAAAGTGGAGGTTGTGGAATCATTTGCTGATTTCATTGAAACAAAAGGTAAAAACGCCGAGAATATTTCAACAATGATTTTGGAAAAATTAGAAAATGACGGAATTGATATTCAAAATTGTAGAGGACAAGCATATGATAATGCTGCTGTAATGGCTGGTCAACATACTGGTGTTCAGAGACGTATCAAGGAAATTAATCGAAAAGCAGAATTTGTCGCTTGTACAAATCACACGCTGAATTTGGCAGGTGTACAAGCAGCTTCTGTTGCTGTGAATTCTGTTACCTTTTTTGGAATTGTGGAGCGTTTGTTCACGTTTTTTCTTCATCAACCCATCGTTGGGATGTTCTAAAAACAGTCACTAGTCAAAGTGTCAAGCGCGTAATAGAAACTCGGTGGAGTGCAAGGGGAGAAGCTGTGAGTGTTGTAAAAAAACATTTCTCAAAAATCTTAAGTGTTTTAGAACAGTTAACTGGTGAAGAAGAAAATACAGCTACCAGGTCAGATGCTGGCGTGCTGCTTGGTGCTTTGCAATCGTTTTCCTTTCTGTGCTTTCTTAGCCTGTGGGGACCCGTCCTTCTAGAAATTAACGACACACAGGCTTACCTCCAAACCAAAGGATTGAACATACAACAATGTGATATAAAACTCAGGGCTTTAAAAGCATTTCTAGTTGAAAACAGGGACGAGCTAGTGAATAATGGAGTAACCTATGCCAAAGGAATTTGTGATGATCTGGGGATAGTCATGGAGCGTCAGCGTCGAAGTAGAAAGAAGAAACAAATGTTTGGTGAAGGATCACGAGATGCTGAATTGCCATACGAAACTGAGTTGGCGAGAGAAATGTTTTCTTCGCTGGACAGAGTGATCCAAGAAATAACTTTGAGATTTCAACAGTCTCATGAACTTGCTGAGAAATATGCCTTCCTTACCCCGTCGAATCTTTTGGATGATAAATATGAGTGTCAACTAGATCACGATCACGATGACATTGATAAGGAAGAGTTCCTCGTTGAGAGAAAAAGACCAGCATTTTATTGCTGTTGTTGCTACGCAAGACGAAACAGAGACGTGGAAGGAAGGCCCCCTTGAACTTTTGCAGTTTATTCAAAAGTATAATCTTGGTAACTCGGTTCCAAATATTGTAATACTGCTGCGGATTTTTCTCACAATTGCTGTTAGTGTTGCTAGCTGTGAGAGGAGTTTTTCTAAACTAAAACTGATAAAGAATTACGTAAGATCTACTATGAGCACCTTGCGGTTTAGAAATCTTGCCATACTGTCTATAGAACAACAATTGACAGACGAAATAGACTTCGACAATGTCATCGAAGATTTTGCTAACAGAAAAGCAAGAAAAATAACTGTGTAGAATGTTGTAGTTAATTTTTTCACTTCAGAAGTAAACATGTTGTCCTAATATTTTTCAGTTTTTTTTTCTATACGTCGTTTTCACTTTTTGTTTAAGTATGTTTGTTATGTGTATTGTGTTGTGTGTCAGGGGGGCGGCAAACTCAAGGACCGCCCAGGGCGGCACAAACTCTAGCTACGCCACTGCAAACACCACACCATTGTTACGCATCACACAGTCATATCGCCACAGCGCAGTGAAGCACCTAACTACAAGATAATTAAATAAGAAAATCATAAGCTTTCTCAAGGAGCCACGACTGGGTATTGCATAACACGCCATACCTACAAGCAAAATCCATAAAAAAATTAATAAAAAATCAATAATAATAATAATAATAATAATCTGTATCTACCTCACGCCTCCCAAGGGGGGCACGCCCCCCAATTTGGGAAACACTATACTCTAGCCTAAGCATAAATAATGTGTAACCAATAATAACAGTGTTAAAAGTTATAAAGCAAATAAAGGACAAAAATAATGCTTACAATGGCACGGCCGCACGGACAACAACACAACCAGACTACCAGAGTGTCTGCGAATGACTGACTCGGACTGCAGCCTGGCGCGGCCCAGTGCTTCCAGGAGTCGCGTTCGTTCTCTACCCTAGCTCGAAAGTGATATTACCCTAGATTGCAAATGATTACCCTATATATATATATATATATATATTTGCTGGTCGTTTCTTCCTAGTTTAGCCTCTAGAATCTAGATATATTTACTTCTAGTAACAGGAAAAAATTAAAGAAATGGCTGTATCTACATATATTTTCCTTCTAGTAACACACACACACACAAAAGAAATCTGCAAACTACAGTATATGCCGGTACCGTACCATATATTATTATATTTTTTATATGCCGTGATTACTTCAACTCGGAGCATTCAGCGCATGTCGCATCACTTTTTACGCAATTTATCGCTTTAATAAGCTTTTCATTGATGTCCATATTGTGAGCAGATAGTACCTTATTTTTTAGGTAATAGACAGCATGTAGCAGGCCACATAAGGTTTCATTTTTCAGCTTGATCTTTGAGAAGTCTTGGTGAGATTAAGCTGGCTGAAAAACCGCTCGGCTGAAGCATTAGAGAAAGGTAATGAAAGAAGGGACGAAATAACAAGCGTAAGGTTTTGATAGCAAGGAAGACCAGCTTCATTTTTCCTGCTAAATACTATACTCCAGTACTTAGTGAAGGGAAGCTGAGATGACAGCTCTTCGTCTAAATAATGTGTTCTCCATTCCTCATCAAGTTTATTTTTGTCTGCCCATTTTTTAAGCTGCGGTATTTCGTCGAAAAGAAATGCTAATGATGGTGGTCTTAAATTTGACGCTGCTTTAGGGTCAACACAAGCGACTATGTCATGAATGTTGTCATTCAAGGAGAACCTATCTTGAATTTGAGCAACAGATTCTACTAAGAACGACTTACAATTCTTAAAGAATTGTAAAATCTGTTCCCTTGTAATAGTGTTTGACTCCCTCAGTTCAGCTATGGTATCTACTGCAGTTAAGCCAACGTAAATACTTTCATCTGGGATAAAGGCACTGGAAAATGCTGGATGGATAGGATTTAGCATAGAAATTTCAGCATTTTTTACATAGCTTGTGCTCATAAAGTCTGAGCAGAAATTTCGGATGAGCTTGCAAGTTTCAGATTTAATACAAAAAAAGTTAGGCAATTCTGACTGAAAGAGTGTGTTGAAGCTATTAAACTTGCCCAAATTGTAATCTAGGAACTCTAAATATGCGCGCGTTAGCTTGTTATTCAACGCTTCAACAATCATGTCATTCACATGAGTAGGATCACTAAAAGCCAAGTATGTAAAATAAAGCTGTAAGGCGTCCCACTGTTCCAATAACCTTTTCACGCATGTATGTAGTGATAACCATCTTGTTTGACCCGGAGAAAGGATTTTGTGAGGCTCAATATCGACAAACTTTTGGAATTCCTGAAATGCACGCTGCCTCTTTGAACTTAGATTAAAATGTGAAAAGATATTACGGCACAAATCTTCAGTGTATGTAGGAAGTTTAAGGCATGCTTTTGATGCACAAAGATGGATCATGTGACAAGAACATTTTACTCTGATGATATGGGGACTCACTGATTTAAGCAAAGATGCCACTGAATGTTTGGTTCCCATCATGACATTAGTTGTATCCGAACAAAAACCTATTATATTTTCAAGGGAATGTTTCTTGAAATAAAGCATTCTTTGAGAGCCGTGAAAATACCATTTGCAGAACTATCACACACTTCAATCAAATCGAAAAATGAACTTTCGAATTTTCCTGCATGGAAATATTGTACAATCACACAACTGTTTGCATGTGCTTCTGTCAGTTGTTTCGTCAATAATTACAGAAAAAAGGCGTTCACGTAGAACTGCGCAAAGTTCATCGACAAAATGCCTACCGAATACCTGTCTAATAATATTAGATGATCTTTGTTTACCCAACTTAACCTTTTTCACTGGAACATTTTCAGGAAACATTACTTTTAAAAGATCAAGGAATGGTTCGCACAAAGATATCGGTAAATGATGTTCTGATAAAAAGGCACATATACGGAGCTCAATTTTGCGAGCTGATTTCTCAACAGGATCATTTGACAAAATATAGCTTGCAACTGAACGTGTTTTACCTATCTGCAAACTCAATTGTTTATGTCTTTGTGATTGTCCGTGTCTAGTAATTTCAGATTTACCGCAGGTTATATCGAGATTGCATATTTTACAAAATGCAATGCTTTTCAGTGTTGTTGATCTCGTTGATTTCGCCAGCCAACCAGAGAACTGAGGTTCTGACAACCAGCTTTCCTTCCACTTTTGTGTGTAAGTCTGTGATTTACTGGTCTTTGATTTCTTCTTAAGGGGTGTAACGGGATCATCTACAATGGAAGTACTTTGCCGATGTTCATCCATTTTGTGTGATCTTACAGAGACAAATTAATTTCATAGATACTCAAATGGAGCCATGACAAAACATATATTTTACACATAATTAAGTATAAGATTTCTTGTAAGACAATTTCCGTTTTTTTTTTGTTAAAATGCAAAGCTTATATATGTTATCAACCAAATGAGATATATAATTCAGTCGAAGGTTATAGAATATAACAAAATATACGTAAAACACTCATTTAAAATGATAAGGAGTTTCTTATTTTCACAAATTAGATAGCATAGTACCTGTGCAAAAAAAGTTTTCTTTGAGACTATAACTCATGTTTAACATGTTTAACCTAACGAGACTAAATTGAAGATTTTTTTGTAGGAAAATTGCTTTTCTAAGGAAATGCACAGCTATTTTTTACATACTCATCATATAATTCAGTTGAATATATATTACAGAATATCAAATAATATATGTAAAACGTGAATTTAAATTGGTAAAGAATTCATCCTTATTTTCACCAATAAATAATATAGTACCGTCCAAAAAATATATATATCGTTTTCTTTGACATAATCAGGTCTCATACATGTAAATCTATCTAAACTAACTTTTATTAGGTTCGTTTTATTTTTATTTCAAGAATCATATATTTCAAGCTTTCAAATAATGTAACTTTTTGTATCCTCATGAGAAGATATAGCACGGGTGAACTAGTCGATGTTAGAATATCAGTAATACTAATACTTTAATGGAAAACAGTTGGCTTATTCAAATAACCTAATGTAGGGTTGCCAGATTGAGCTTGTAGCTAATATGGGAATTTAAAAATATAATAATTTAAAAATACATAATATGACTGAATAATGATGCCTATAAAATTTATAAAACTTTCGTTTATCTAAAATAAGGTGAAATTTTTATGCACAATTAAGCAAACAGCACATTTTTTAAATCATAAAATTGTCGAATTATCCAATCGAAATGGGAAGTGACTAAGGCTTGTTAGCCTTTAAATTCCTAAAGCTATGTCTAAAATATGAAATACTCCAGAGAGGAGTGCGACTTACCTGTTATACAGGAGTGAAAAAATCGGGAGTTTTATGCTATATTTTGAAAGACTTCGACTGAAAGTTTGAGTTGACTCGCCGATTCACCCGCCAAACGATTGTGGCACTGCAAGTCTGAGACAGAGACTGCGCAGTGCGTTGTGTGGATAAATAAGGTTTGAGTATCCACCTAGGCTGAACTAGCGATAGGACTCTTACCACTTCCCAGCGTTTGTTTGAACTAAAAGAACAGTTTTGTCGTCAAAGTGTTTTTTCTTTTCATACTAATGAGGTAAATGTTGCAAACCTACGTACATGTAATTGTATTTTATGAACTGGAACAAGATAGGTCTGATTACCCTAGATTCTGCATATTTTTTTTATTACCCTAAGAACTACCCTAAGACATACGTGATTACCCTAGACTAGGGTAATTACCCTAGGAATGGAAGCACTGCTGGCGCCTGCTCTGTGACGCGTCAACTTGAAGTCAGAGTTCTCATATTAGACCCGTATAGCCCCTGTAGCCCCCAACCCCCCACCCAGGGCTTTAGATGTAACTTTGAATTACAATATATAAAATGAAATATAAATATTTACAGCAGTCTATGAGTAAAGACGTATTTGTTTTTTTGGCAACTCATGAATTGTAAACAAAAATAACGAACGCAAACGCAAAATTCAGTGGAAACTGCTTAAGTTTGCTTAAGCAACTTGTAAGAGCGCAAAAAAGGGCCTTATCATTATGTTTGACTGCCACAAATAATGGTAAATTAATAAATAAACAATTAAATAAAGTTTATTTGTGTTTATTTGAACAAGAAATTTAACAACCGGTACGGCGTACCGTTCCGTACCACCTCAGCTCAAGCCCTGCCCCCCACCCCCCTGTGCACGTGCCTGCTAGTGAGTAAGATCGGAAACAAAATATGACAATATTCAGGGGGATAAAATTGTAATGGCCTTTGCGATATTTCTATATTTCTTTTGTACTTATATAATTTTTTTTCATTAACATCACAATTTGGCGCCCCCTACATTTAGCGCCCAGTGGCAATTGCCCCTCCCTTCCCCCCCCCCTCGGTACGTCACTGTCTGTAGATCCTCCTTTCGGAATTTCGGTGAAATTTTTGCTATTGCGCTAGACATATCGAAAGATTTTGATAGAGTCTGGCACAAATTTTTAATTTCGAAACTGCCCTCCTTCGGTTTGTATCCTTCTATCTGTGCCTTCATCTCTAATTTCCCTTGTGGCCGATCTATAGCTGCGGTTGTAGATGGCCACTGTTCTTTTCCTAACGCTATCAACAGTGGTATTATGAAAAACTATACATGCCTACAATATGGTATCGTATATGGTACCTTTATTTCTTAATAAAATACAAATTATTAATTTATTGAATTAAATAACTACAAAATTGCCTGAAGATTGGTGACATAGCCTATTGGGAATGGAAATTATTGCCATACATAACACCCAGTATGTAGGCATTGGGCCTGCATAACAAGAAAAACGTATTATTAGACTATGTATACAAATTTTCCGTTGCTGACTCAAGAAAATTACTTCAAGAGAAAAAATACTGAAAACACAAAAATTAGATGTCTGGGGACTTTGTAAAGTAAGCGAAAATTTAAAAAAAAGGAATTTATATTAGCAGCTGGAGCTGCCTTGATACAAGCGAAGCTTTAGGCAAGGAAAACGTGCTTAATCTTCCTATAAGTTCTGAGTGAATACCTAATAATATAAAACTAATAACTTAAAAGGATAGGCCTATTCGTTCAGGTATTTAAGTATAGTGAACTGCCTATATTAATTAAACCGAATAAACTCGTTGCGTAACCCCATCACCTACATCGAAAGAGAGCCGCGCGCCCTACAACTAGAAGCGAGGCCTAACGAAATAATAATGTATGGTAATTTCCTTTTTTATCATTAGGCAGCGCTAAATACCGAAGGCATACAAATTAAACACTAATAAAAAAAACCTACTTAATTAACAAGGTCTTTTGAAGATCTCCACAAACACAACTTTTTTACGAAAAGACGTAGGTTTTTTGTCGTCAACTCTACACCAATATCTGCTGGAAATTTCCAACGGATGAGGGTGATGACAATGAACCATAATCCTATATAGTTTTTTTAAAAGTATTCCTCAGGATTCTGTCCTGTCACCCACTCTTTTCCTTTTATTTATTAATGATCTTTTAATTCACACTTTCTGTCGTATTCATTCCTATACTGATGACTCCACTCTTCACTTCTCCACCCTCTTTCCAAAGCGTCCCTCTCAACAGTCACTCCATGATTTGCGTGGGACGGCTATGGGGCACCTGACCTCTGATCTTTCTGCTATCTCTGATTGGGGCAGAGAAAATCTTGTGGCTTTCAATGCCTCAAAAACCCAGTTCCTCCATCTCTCTACTCGTCACAATCTTCCACACGACTATTCCCTTCCCTTCAACAACACACAACTGAATCCTTCCTCTTCTCTTAACATTCTTGGTGTTTCCTTTTCTCGTGATCCTTCCTGGAAAGATCACATATATTTTCTTTCCAAAACAGCTTCTAAGAGGTTGCGTGTGCTGTACCGCCTCCGCAGTTTCTTCACCCCAACTCAGTTGCTGTCTCTGTACAGGGATCTTGTCCGTCCCTGTATAGAGTATGCTTTTCATGTATGGAGTGGCTCAACCCACACAGCCCTACTCGACCGGAATCAAAGGCTTTTTGTCTCGTCAATTGCCCGCCTCTTACTGACTGACTCTTCAATCCCTCTCTTCGCCGCAATGTTGCCGCTCTCTCTCTTTACAATCGCTATTATAACGGACACTGCTCTTCTGAACACACTAGCTGCATGCCTCCTTCTTTAAGGAGAGCAACGCAGTTCCAGACTTTCGACACACTGTAACGCGAGGGTTAATCGGGATTTTCAATCTGTGATCTACTCAACCGTCAACTCTGGAACAATTTTCATTAATCCATCTTTCAAATGTAATGTCTAAGCATCTCCAAAACCCTGGACCTTGATTTTGGCTCTCCTCTTCTTCTATTCGGGGGGAAGGGGGTGCGCTTTTGCAGGCATTCGCCTTTGGCCCCTCCTTCCTGCATAAAAAGATTAAAGCAATTAATCAGTCAAGCAACCGAGAAAACGCATGCGCAGTATTATACTTTAACACAAAGGTTACTCAGTAATTAGTAGTGAATATTTGAATTATGGTTCAAGATTTCATACAAACCCCTTAAATTTGCAGTGATTCTTAAATCATTGCCCCGTGTTCCCCTACGAGTTGACTTCTGACCCCCCCCCGATGTTCAAGTGCATTGACTAACATTACAGTTCATTAAATTTATTTGATATGAAAAAAACAAAACAGCCATCTTTCATTTACAATTTTATTTCATATCGTACATTATATTATAGATAGGTGTTGTACAACACAATTCTAAGAACATTTACAGAGGTAACACAATCAAGTACTCATCATTAATTGGATGGATGGTACTGCCTTTTTTCACCGAGGACCCCCCCCCACCTCCCCTGCCCCGTTTAAGAACCACTGCTTTAAAGTATTACCGTATACTAAAAATAGGTGCACTAAATCCTTTAAAAATTATATTATTGAATGACCAATCGTAAACTTCACGATTTTTCTAACAAACAAATTACACTACGATCCTTAGTAACGAGTGATTACTTCCCACTCAATGTCATTATTAGTCATTCCCACCCGCGGTCCGCAAATGCAAATTGCACAAAAGTGAAAAATCCACATTTGAAGAAAGTTCTTTAATTTGAGAAACAGTCATGCCATTCCCATTCGCGGTAAAGGTGCTAAATGAGAAAGAAAATATTATTTCCTAACTTACAGTAATTTAATTTAACCAAACCTAGACCAAAGTGGGAAAGCCGTGGATGATAATGAGATTGGCATGAATTTAGACCCAAATAAAAAGGCTTCCTTTGAAATTCTCTCTCCCGGTTTTCCTTTCTTAGGGAGGGGGGGGGGGGGGGAGATGAAATGGGAACGACATTGAGTCGGATACCATCAAAGTTGCTTCATCTTTCCTTCGTGAAGCGAGACCAAATAGATTTTATTATATTAACTTTATGGCCGTGTTTTTATTTATTTTTCTACTTTTGTATCATGAGGGTACTCGTCATATAACTTGCTGCTTTCTTCCATCTCTACCCAGGCAGATAAAGGTATATCTCGGTGACCCTTCATGCGAGTAAAATATACCAACCAACCAACCATGCATATGCATATTCATTTCTTGTACATGGCAAGTACAAGTTGAAATTCTTTATTGCTAAAATAAATATGAATATTTCTTATATTACAATAATAATAATTTAAATAATGGCATACTAACAAAAATCTAGAATTAATGTCCATTACTATTGTTTATTCATTTCTCGTGTGTAATCTAGTATTAAAGACACGAACTGAACAATCACAAGAACTATATCTCGTGTATAATATTGGTTTCTTTGTATGGTATTGGTATAATACATTCAATAATGACCTTAAATTTGCATATCGATAATGACAATTTAAGATTAATACATACTTTAACTATTAATAATACTTATTTATTTATTATTAATTAACAATAACCGTTTTATTTTTAGTAAGAGCCCAGTAAAGCCTAAAGCTTAAGGGCCAAATTAAATAAAATAAATAGTCCAACTTCACATTTATTTATGTCATTGTAAATTGTAAAACAAATGTATTTATTTTATTATTAATAAAGGTTAGTCAATTTTAACATTTCATAAACACCATACAGTGGTGAAAATACTTGTTTCACATTTTTTTTCATAAAACAAAAGTGGTAGGGTGTGCGATGATTGCATCTTGATGTAGATAGTAACTTCCTAAAATTTCAACCTTTTACGAGGTCGTCTTCCACTGCCATCAGCAACCTCGAATATTTGCACTATGTGGCCGTTCAGAAACGGCTATTTTTGCTAAAACTTGGCACCCCGAGATCCCCCAGGAACGTTCTGCGATGCTAGACCAGGAACTCCCTAAGATGTTATGTAACACTTCCCACACCCCACACGTTACGGAACGTGACAGGGGGGAGGTGTCAGGTTTTAGCAAAAATAGCGTTACGCAATTTTTGAAAGGCTCAAAGAAATGGAACAGTGATGAATTTCTCAAACTTAATTTTTACTAGTATTATACAGTATTTATGCAACTCTTCGCTGATCCCAGAATCTAACACTCGAAGTGCTCGGAACTCTTTACGAGAAGTTGATTGCAAATCGTTTCACCCATGCCCACCGAAACACCCTTCTATTGAGCACATTAGATCAGTGTACTACTGCAACTCTTAATTCTTTTTTGTATAAAAAATTTCCATGTTCTTTTGCCACTCGACCTTTGTTCTGATGAAGATCTCTCTTCGCTGGTGACTACACATACATGACGATTTCTCCGTTACCAGCTTGACAAATCTCTCCACAGCTTGTGTGACATGGCATCTTGAACTTGAAAGTAGGAGGTTTAATGACATCTTCGATGAATGAATGAAGTTGATTAATCAACACGTATTGTGACCGGCAGTTCTGATTTGTCAACAACGTTCCAGTCAATTAGTTCAGTATAGTCCTGTGCGAAAATGAAAACCCACTCTAATAGACAGAGTTTATTTCCACGACAGTTTCGACGCCCACTGGCATCCTCCTCGGGTGGATACAGAAACACGAATGAACCAAAACAAGAGGGAAAAACAGTCGAGAGACCGACCGTTAAGAAATTCCCACCTAGGTTAGATCCCATTCTCCCGACACCGGAAGGGCATTTTCATTAAGTACATTCGCGCAAATTTAAAACTATCTTCCTGTTCTAAACATACAGATTCTATTATTTTTTTTACATAATTATTACATTTATTATTAAATTTATTACATTTAATATTGCATAATTATTTATTACAGAAATTATAAATTTATTATTACATTGGTTATTACATTGTTGTTTATTATACAGAACTTATAAACCGAAAAACGAATGAAAAAAGCCGATTAGGAAACAATCCAGAGACCATTGAGAAATTCGCACCTAGGTGAGATACCGTTCTCCCGACACCGGAAGGGCATTTTATTACAGGGTCCGCTTATAAGTACAGTACATTCCCACAAATTAAAACTATCTTCTTCTTCTATACATACAGATTCTAATATTTTGACATAATTACTGCATTTATTATTGCATTTACATTTTTTTAACATTTATTATTATTACCTTTACCCTAATTATTAAATTTATAATATTACCTTTATTATTACATCTGTTGCATTTATATTTATTTTCACATTTATTACTTCCATTATTACATTTACTAAAAGCGAGTAAGGAAACATTCCAATCCAGAGACATTTAAGAAATTCACACTTAGGTTCGAACACGTTCCCACGACTCCGTAAGGGATTTTTTGACCAAGAATCTCATTAAAGGGTCTAAGCGGACCCTGTAATAAAATGTCCTTCCGGTGTCGGGAGAACGGTATCTAACCTAGGTGCGAATTTCTCAATGGTCTCTGGATTGTTTCCTAATCGGCTTTTTTCATTCGTTTTTCGGTTTATAAGTTCTGTATAATAAACAACAATGTAATAACCAATGTAATAATAAATTTATAATTTCTGTAATAAATAATTATGCAATATTAAATGTAATAAATTTAATAATAAATGTAATAATTATGTAAAAAAAAAGAAAATAATAGAATCTGTATGTTTAGAACAGGAAGATAGTTTTAAATTTGCGCGAATGTACTTAATGAAAATGCCCTTCCGGTGTCGGAAGAATGGGATCTAACCTAGGTGGGAATTTCTTAACGGTCGGTCCCTGGACTGTTTTTCCCTCTTGTTTTGGTTCATTCGTGTTTCTGTATCCACCCGAGGAGGATGCCAGTGGGCGTCGAAACTGTTGTGGAAATAAACTCTGTCTATTAGAGTGGGTTTTTATTTTCATATTTTGACCTTCACGTAGAAAAAAGAAGTTTTTTGCATTTATAGTCCTGTGCATTCAAATTAATCTTCGCAACTCTGAATTGCCTGATGGAAGATACTTCGCATTGTTGTCCTTGACAGCGAGCTGCAAAAATTCTACGGAGTGCCACTCTCGAATATAATGTCTGTCATTTGCACGGATATCTAAAGTTGCAAAGAAAGATGCCGGTTCTGAGAATATTTTACAAAACTGCCACTGAAGAAACATTTGTAGAAACAGGAGAATCTGATGTGGACTCTATAGTGTCTATCTATAATTTCGGTTTTGCTCAGTCATCTACCTCTAATTCAAGTTTCAGCTATAAAATTGAGATGAGAACTAGGCTCCCAACTCTGGCAAGAGGGGCCAATATACACTGTTTCTGACCCAAGTGCCGCCGCACTGGCGTCAGCTGTTCTACAAGACATGGGTATCATTGAAGCAGAAGATAAAAGCAAGGTTATAGATACAAACAAAGAGAGAAGCACAGGAAGCAGCTAGCAATGTCTTCCGAGTTGGAGATAGTGCAAGGCTTGTATTTCGATGAAAAAAAAAATAGATAAAACCGGAGTTAATGTGAAAAGAAGAGGCAAATATTACGCAGATACCATCATGGAAGAGCACATTACTTTCCTCAGAACCAGGAGGAAGCGATAGCAATGGACCAGTTGGACCACGCTGTTGCCAGTGGATGTGACGACACCATCGTAAACACGGGAGTAAAATTTGGAGCCATCCACCTACTTGAACTTCACTTGAAACGACCTTTTCAATGGCTAGTCTGAGTTGCCTCTACATCACTTATTTCACCATCCTGACAGAAAAACACATGGGCTACACGCTTCCTCTGGTCCTATAGGCAAAGCAATGATCAATTGTGAGTTGTCAGTAGTTGAATATCAAACAATCAACTTCTCTGAAACATTACCAAACATGGACTACCCAAAAAATGTCAGCAAGGATCAAACCTATCATACCAAATCTGCCAGGCAATATTCTCAGGTCACTACTGCCCAGAGGAACTAGCACAACGCAACCTTGGTCCAATATCTTTCTTACGGTGGTTTACAACAATAAACAGGATTCTCCGTCTTTATATTACTACCACTAAACTATCACTAAGTCTTTGCTTGTTAGCAACCTATGTCGCCATTATGTATGCACCTGTGTCGCTCTACACCAAAACCAGGGCTGGAAAAAACCCAGGGTTTAAAAAAAAACCAACCCACCTGGGTTTTTTTGTTTTTATTTTTTGTTTATTTATGCATTTTCAATATAAATAATATTCATAATGGACTAGTAATTGTATTATTTCATACACTATGGTTTTAAAGAATTATGAATAGTTAATAGCTGGTATTAAAATTTTATATCATATAATATATAATAGCTAGCTATTATGATTTTTGTAACTTATGTTACCCAAGGAAAACAACCTGCCCTCAGAATGATCTCTTGATTTTCTCGTCTTTTTAAGTTAGAGAGTTTTCAATGACCTTACGAGCTACTTTTTTATGAACTTCTTATTAATATTCTTTCCATGTTTAGTTTCGTTTTGCTCAATTTGTATTTTGTCAAGACCATAAAGGTGTATGATTTTCTAAATAAATATAACTTGCTAACCTTCATTGCCATAAAATAATTAATTTCAATTTAACTTGTTAGATCATTCTTTTTTACTTTCCACTAGTCTACTCTACTAGCTAACAAAATACCCTCGCAATGTATACAGTATATTTAATATACATTTTAAGAAAAATACTTAGCTCTTGCAATGATTATTGGCAAAAGTAGGTAGGTATATAGAGGAGTACCTACCTAAAGTACACTTCTAATACATGTCCAGTGAAAAATATCCTGATAGAAAGTAAACATTTAAAAAAAACAATAAAACCCACTCAGGTGTGGGTTTTTTAATGTGCTTTTTAGTTTTTTTTTGGGGGGGGGGGTTTAATTGCCAACCCTAATCAAAACGAACCCTTCTTTCAAGTCATTTGTTCCTGCTGGTGAAGTGCTCACGTTATTTCAAGAAAAGAAGGTTGTTGAAGTGATTCAGCGCAATGCAGTTTCTGCTCATTCTGAAAATATGCTTCTGGCGATGCTCACTGGTGACAGACATTTTATTTGGGAGTTCTCACTCCGTAGAATTTTTGCAACTCGCTGTCAAAAACAACACTGGTGCATCTTCCATCAGGCAATTCAGTTGCAAAGATCAATTTGAGTGCACAGGACTACACTGAACTAATTGATTGGAACGTTGTTGACATCAGAACTGCCGGTCACAACACGTGTCGATCGTGATCAACTTCATTCATTCAACGATGGCATTAAACCTCCTACTTTCAAGTTCAAGATACCATGTCACACACAGTCTGTGACGAGATTTGTCAAGCTGGTAACGGAGAAATCTTCATGTGTGTGTGTGTGTGTGTGTGTGTATGTTTGTGTGTGTGTGTGTGTGTGTGTGGTTACCAGCGAAGAGATGTCTTCATCAGAACAAAAGTTGAGTCGCAAAAGATCATGAGAATTCTTGATGCAAAAAAGAATTAAACATTGCAGTAGTACACTGATCTAGTGTTCCCAATGGCGAGTTGGTTCGGTGGGCATGGATGAAACTCGATTTGCAATCACATTCTCGTGGCGAGTTCTGAGTGATTCGAGAGTTAGATTTTGGGATCAGTGAAGAGTTGCATACATATAATACTAGTAAAAAAGAAGTTTCTGAGAAACTCATCACTGTTCAATTTTCCGATAGCCATCGAAAATGAAGTCCTCTGCTGCTGAAATTGCTGGAAAATTATAATCAGCGTTAGATGCTAACAATTACGTATTTAACTTACAATTTTTTGCCTATGTGAAAGGCTCAGAGCATAGTGCAAATATTTGAGGTTGCTGATGGCAGTGGAAGGCGACATAGAAGGCTGAAATTTTACTATGTTACTCTCCACACGAAAATGCAATCATCGCATACACCGCTTATTTTGTTTTTTGAAAAAAACATGAAACCCCTTATTTCCCCCCCAACCCTAATAAATACATTATAAAGAATTGATAGTTAAATGCGAGAAATGATACCAAGTGCTATTACCTAAGGAGTTTTTTCAGGACTGTTGAGCAACTCAAACTGTTCCTTTGCCTGTACCCCACGCCTAAAAATACTCCCCTTATATTCATATCTAATTCGTGTACTACGAATTAACTAATGGACCAAGACCATTGCTTGATTGTTTAAGGAAATATGAAATAACCTGACTACCTTCACTTAATTAAGGATGTCTTATTCTGAATCCATTAGAAAATATTAAGGCCTCATACTTTTCTTGAAAGGAATTCTCACCAAAGTGTTCAAAATACTTCGCTAAAAACAATGGTCAAATCTAAATGTTTATTGGTGTCATCATTTCGGTGTTGACACGTTTAGTAACTAAAAAAAAAGTTAGCTTTTAAGACACTTATAACCTTCTCCGATTCTATAAGAAAGAATAGGATTTTCCATCGAATTAAATATACACCTTTTTCTGTATACCAACAAAACAAAGACATTAGAAACGATTTCATTTCCCTATTTAAGGACTCTATTTAGGTTAAAGAGTCCAAAGTAAATACCAATATTGACAATTTTTTCCTCTTGAGAACACTGGAATTCCTTATGGATCTACTCTGACTCCTAATTTGTTTTTCTACGGTATCAAGTCTTTTTTTTTCTTTTTCCCAGTCAATGGTTTATTGCAGATCATAAACATTTTTATAACACTATCAAAGCAAACAATGTTATACTGTCAAAACAGTAACTCTCTCCCAGTATAGTTTCGACATAAATAATCACGTTTCCCATGTAATGTTTTTTAAAAGGTGGATTCAGAACATCACTCAAGCTTCAGAAAATAACTGTCCATTAGAGAAAATGAGAGAGCCCAGTAACGAGTGTCGCTGCATTTTCGTATATATTGAATGTAACTGTTGAATGTAACTGTTACGCCCTGATTAAGAATTGTAGATTTTCATTTCGTAAGTAAATTACTAAAATTAACTGAAAAGGAATCACCTACTGAATAATTTGTGGTTAATATCAACAAATTTAGTGTCCTCGAAATGTTATTTTTAACTCTGAAATTGTTTTTACCTTTCTAAAAGAAAATATAAGATAAAGTTTACCTCTTCTGCTATTTTCCTCAATTGTTGGGAGGTGGTGGGTCCCGTTCGATTTACAAGTTGTGAGAAAACAGTGTCTGGGTTCTTCAGGAGCTCGAACGGGGGAGCGAATTCCTAAAGAAATTAATTAATTAATATTACTTATTCAATACTGAAGATGGTTGTCATAAATGGAATGGAAATTGTACTTACAGTATGTTTTTCCATTAAAAATGATCTTGTACCATCGGTTTCAAAAGTCGGGATATTTACTAAGAATTAAGGTAGGTGTGGCCTAGTGTATCCCGACTATTGGAGGCCGACTGTACATAATTCGAAGTTAAATAATACTTGTTTTTGGTTTGTAAATTATATCCACTTAGGGAAGATGTTACGTATGTAATGTAAATGAAATTAATCAACTGTTAATAGCTGATATGCCTTAAAATGTAAACAATAAAAAGTTGAAATGCAAAATTATCGATACCTAATTTAACCTGAACACAGCTATTCTCATTTAACCTAATTAAGCCTGTAAATTAAGGTTAATGGTCTTCGATAATTTTTCCCTTCAAGGAAGTGGTATTTGCTCGTATGAGCAGGTACATTAATTAAACAAATTATCGTGGCCAAAATAATATCTTCACTGTCGACTCTTCTTTCGCAGTTGGTTCTAAATAATTAACGAGTACCTCCGGAATGAGATTCTCAAGTGTTACACTCGTCCGACAGGAAAGAGGCATCCATGACCATGACTTTGTCGGAGTCCATGATTGTGTGGAGTCTGTGGGCGACTGTGAGAACTGTGCAGGCGGTGAACTTATCTCGGATTGTTTGTTGAATCAATCTGTCCGTTCTAGGGAGAGGGAGAGTAACATTTTATGACCAAGTTCAATGTTACAAAAACCGATTTTGGGGTAACTAAAGTTATATTTACATTCGCATTTTTAGGTTAGAAACTAAAACTGGTGAAACAGTCAGCGGAAATCCACACTATGACAGCGAGATGAATAAAGTAAATAAAAAAATAAAATTAATTACATAAAAATATAATTTACATCTACTATTTCTTTACGGCGCCTCTGACTGACTTGCATTTCAGATTCAATGCAGTTATGTGATGTAATGTGCTAATATAAAAAATTACATATACAGTAGGGTGGATCACTTTTCACTTTTTAAAAAAAATTATAGCTGGTCAAAGTTTTCCCCATGATTTGGTTCAGTGGAAGTACACTGACACCATTTTTACCAAAATCGATCAATATTTAAGGGTCGCGCATCGACCTTGAAAATTTAAATTTTGGAAATTTGGCCAAATTAACAATTTTTTACTGAATAAAGATAAATCATCAAATGACCATATTTTCTGAATCCTCTCAGTGAAAGAAATCCTCTCAGATACTTACCAAGTTGATCGGACAAGTGGTTTAGAAGTTACACTCACCTAGAAATAACATTAAAATTTAAAATACCGTATTTGTCTCCCGTTATGGACGTAATCATAGCATCAGTAGCTGGCGCATCCTAAAATCCCAATTACACACACACGCTATGTCTATGACCAATATTTTTACTAATCACAGTTTGCTTTTTACAGATCAACTGTGTCAATTGATTCTTGTTTGATAAGTCTAGACTTTAGTACAATGGATAAACTGTTAACAACCAGGAGTGGGAAGACTCTGAAAGTTACTTATTCTGGAAAAGAGAAAGCAGCAACAACAGCACCACCTTCTCTAAGGTCAGCCACGGACGTCTTCTTAATTGGTCAGCCATCTTCCTCGATCGGTGGTGCCAAATTGCCAACCACCCATCAAGTTCTCCAGTACTTCTTCTATGCCAAGCAGGAAACTACTGACAGGAAGGCCGCCGTAAAAGACACGGTGGCCAATGTTCTGGCATTTTGGAACATGGCACGTATAAAGACGATCACGAGGCGTAACTGCGAAAGAAAACTGGAGTTACTGTGGGAAGAGTGGCGCTCGCTGCAGAAGAGCAAGATGAGAGACAGTGACGCGGGAAAAGGCAGGGAGAAGTTTTCAGAAAATCTGAACAAGCTCTGGGACATCGGAGCTCCCGATGCTATTGAAGAGATACAGAAAAGTCGACTGCTCTCAGACAACAACAAACAAGAAGATATTAAATTTTATGAGGATCAACGGGGCCTGCGCCAGGCAACAATGAGTGGGAATGATAAAGTGTTCGTTGTCAAGAGAAAACGGCAACTCTCAAGACAACAATCTCGTGATGAGCCAGGCACCTCAAAAACGAAATTAGGAACCGAAGCTGAGAGCGACGATGAATCTATAGAAAGCAGATCATCGAGCAACTCCGAATCACAGCTAGAACCACCATACCGACAGCCGAGAGAATCAACTGTATCAATCAGCCTTCCTCACCGCATCCTCAATGCACCGGCTGTTATTGAAGTGGCTGATCGCTTCCGGATGTCCAATAATCAGGTGTGTATATATCAGTAATGATCTTTCCTTGACAAAGATATAATAGACGTAACGACGGAAAATTTAGTGATTATTTTGTCACATAAAAACCATACGCATCCTTGTCAATTTCCTTTCAATTTCGCACATAGGTGGCAAGTGTCGTGGCGGCAGTCCTACGTTCGGCAGATCCGCCCGCAGACCTGGACAAATTCAGTATCTCGAAGGACACGTCTCGCCGTGGAAGAGTGGCACATCGTTGTGAAGTGTCGACAGCTGTGCAGAAATCCTTCGTATCTCCGAGGCATGCTGTCGTCCACTGGGACGGTAAAGTAATCAAGGTCAGTTTTGCCCTCACCGTGGACGACAGTGAATTAACATGTTCCAGTGACGACAGTGGATTGACATATTCCAGTGGACGATAATGGATTGGCATGTATGACATACGTTTCAGGACTCTCTTGGATCATTGGAGCACCGCCAGGCGATTCTCATCTCCGGAGCTCCCCAATGCACAGAAGGAAAGTTGCTGGCCGTTCCGACTGTTGCTGACGGCACCGGTCTGTCCCAGGCCCAGGCGACCTTTCGTGCTCTCAAAGACTGGGGATGCGAGAACAACGTGATTGGACTGTGCTTCGACACAACTTCCTCCAATACGGGGAGGGTGCAGGGTGCGGTGGTCCGGCTGGAGAACATGCTTAAACCGCTCTTCCAGCTGGGCTGTCGCCATCACGTTATGGAGCTCATCGTGGGGGCAGTGGTCATCACCGCGTTTGGAAGAACCACAGCACCAACTGAACCTTTGTTCCAGTATCTGAGGAGAAGGTGAATTTCAAGTCTAAGGCGCATTTGTTTTCTCCAATGATTTTTTGCCTTCAGAGCAATTGAGATATCAGCGTCCTTCTACTAATGATGTTAATAGCAGTCGAAAAGGGAAACTTCAGTCGTTTTCATGCAATATTTTCATAACTCCCCTTTCAGGTGGGACAAGCTCGACCTCTCGACTTATCGCGAGCTGGAGATCGAGCATTTGGCGGAGGTGACGTGGCTGATGGAGCTCCGAGATGAGGCAGTCAAGTTCCTCGGCACCGCTTCTGGTCTTGTCAGAGAAGACTACCGAGAAGTGGCGGAGATTACACTCCTGGTACTCGGGGCCCAGCCACGTCGTGGCACACACTTCATGCGCCCAGGAGCCTACCATCATGCGAGGTGGATGGCCAAGGTTGGTATTTTGAATTAGAAGTTAAATATTGTATTGCCTTCTGCAAACAGCCATTTGAAGTCCCTACCAGAAAAAAATAAGATAAATAATTTACCATTAAACAAACTTATATGGAGTGGTATCGGTATTTATACATCACAGTGCGTATTCGTTTCAGATCATCTACTACACGAAGCTCCTGATGTTCAGCGGTCAGCTGGAGTTCGACGACGAGCTGGTACAGAAACTTCAGAGAGTGGTACTATTTACTGCACTCCTCTACGCACCTGCCTGGCTGGCGGCTCCTGTCGCAGCTGATGCCCCGCTGAATGACCTTGTGTTGTACCAGCGTCTTCTGCAGTACAGGGCTGTGGATCGCGAGATTGCAGAGGCTTCACTGGCAGTGATCAGGCGGCACTTGTGGTATCTGAGGCCTCAGACCGTCGTTTTCGCCCTCTGCAGTGACAAAGTGGAAGACACTGTGAAGCACGAGATGGCAAAGAAGCTGTGCCGCCTCGCTGTGCCCGAGGACTTCACGTATGACAACGTCTCGGTTGATGACACGACGCGCCTTCCGGACCTGATCGATGAGTCATCGTGGTTCGTGTTCACAGGCCTGCAGGTGTGCGCGTCTACGTGGCTCACTCTGCCGGTGAATAAGTGGGATCAAGATAAGAACTACTGTGATCTGAAGAATGTCATCTCGCATCTGAAAGTTACCAACGACGTGGCAGAGAGAGGGATAAAACTGATAGAAGATTACGCGAACACTGTCACAAAAGACGAGTCACAGCTGCAGGGTCTTCTTCAGCTCGTGGAAAAGAGCCGGAAAGAACTCGGTGACTTCAAGAAGTCGTCACTTGCCAAGATGACGTAGCGCAGAGGGAAAGGGAGTTAGCAGAGAGAGTACATGGCGCACGCCTTAAGATGACGTGTGTTCTAACCACGATTCATACAGTTTTTGAACCTAGTTAGGGGCACCGGAGTAAGTGCCTTTAGTGATATCGGTAAACCGTTTTAATACAAAATACATTTGATCTTTCCTTATTCGTTTTATCTTATCCTAAAAAGCAGACAATGGCAGACAGCATATGGAGGTACGGGGACAAATACGGTATTTTAAATTTTAATGCTATCTCAAGGTGAGTATAACTTCTAAACCACTTGTCCTATCAACTTGGTAAGTATCTGAAAGGATTTCTTTCACTGAGAGGATTCAGAAAATATGGTCATTTGATGATTTATCTTTATTCAGTCAAAAATTGTCAATTTGGCCAAATTTCCAAAATTGAAATTTTCAAGGTCGATGCGCGACCCCTAAATATTGATCGATTTTGGTAAAAATGGTGTCAGTGTACTTCCACTGAACCAAATCATGGGAAAAACTTTGACCAGCTATAATTTTTAAAAAAAGTGAAAAGTGATCCACCCTAATATACAGTATTACGAGGGGCGGTCAGAAAATAAGTTTAAACAGCGTATAATTTCGTAACTAAAGGACCTACACTGATTATGTTTGTATCAGGTGAATTCGTTAATCATTGTTGGCAACACCACGTCGATTCGGCTGCCATCAACCGTACATTGGTTACATGAGTCAGTTGAACATGGCGGCTCAACTGGAACAGCGCCCTGCCCTACGGAGCAGTCCAGGACGTTTACATTTAATGGCCGCTCGTAAAAGTTCCAGTGTTGAACAATATGCAGCTGCATTGATTATTATGCCTTTTTGCATGAAGTCTGCGAGCAAAACGCCTTTGTGGTCCCAAAACACGGTAACCATCACTTTGCCAGCGGACCTCACAATCTTGAATTTCTTTGGGCACTGGGACACAGGGTGTTTCCATTCCATGCTGGCACGTTTTGTTTCCGGAGTATGGTGATGAACCCATGTCTCGTTTCCTGTGACAATGCACTCGAGAAATTCTTGACCACTGACAGACTCGGAATATCGTTGCAGAAATGACAGGGCACTGTTCCAGTCGAGCCGCCATGATCAACTGACTCGTATAACCAATGTACAGTAGATAGCAACCGAATCAACGTGCAGTGTTGCCAACATTGATTAACGAATTCACCTGATACAAACATAATCAGTGTAGGTCCTTTAGTTACGAAATTATACGCCGTGTAAACTTATTTTCTGACCGCCCCTCATATAATCAAAATACGAAACCGAAGATATTTTATATTTATTGCGTCATCCCACCAAATGAGTATTAGGTACTCGCCACCTAGCGTATGGAGTGAGAACTAGACTTTGCAGAAGAGCATACTCGCATGACTTATAAGTTTATTTAAAAAGCTATATATAATTATATTGATTTTTTTTAAATACAAGCCCCAATATGCTTAATTTATAGTGATATTATATTGATTAAATATTTAAAGTAGATGATGATAAATATTAAAATAACTTAAGTTGGAGTTCTTTAAGAGGTAATTTAGATCTAAAAAACGACATTAGCTATGGGATGACCTGATTGTATGTACTTTTGGTGGGACTACTATTCCTAGTAAACTATTCTGTGGATATTTAGCGTATGATGTCAAGCAATATTACCCTAATCTGGTCAATATGTATTAAATGACATGGGCTGGACCTGTAAATCAAAATAACTTTTTATGAGGTAGTTTGTCACTCATTTTTTGTGCAAACTATTGTAGAAAATAATAAGGATCTTTTCCGTTTGACACACATGGTTCGATTTTATTTTAAATTTCTACACAGACGTAGTTTTGCATGCCGATTACGAAAATCAGAATCATTTTTTTGAGAAATTAATAATAAAAAAGTTACAACCCTTTAAAGTATTTTATTAATATTAGTGACAAAAATCAACACAAATTAATATTTTCGATTAAATGTTGCGATGCACTGTAGCATTTTTTGGAACTGGTCGCAGTTTTCGTGTCTGCGTCGCCAAATAAACTCGCAGAGGTAGTAATCGATCATCGAACGATGAGTGCCGCAACGTCGTTTATTAGAGCGTTT
The DNA here is from genome assembly GCA_023014485.1 of Bathynomus jamesi. NCBI lineage: Eukaryota > Metazoa > Arthropoda > Malacostraca > Isopoda > Cirolanidae > Bathynomus > Bathynomus jamesi. The sequence continues at coordinate 1,042,434 of JAJOZX010000627.1, forward strand.
AAGGCAGTTCCATGTGCTTTCAACTTGTTGCGTGTGGGTCCCGTCTTCTGAGTTGACGAACTCAACACTGTGGTTCACTGTTTGATGGTGAAACTTATAGCCTGGTATCTGTGGGATGTGGGAATAGGCTCGCCACAGGTCACTGTAGATTGTCGTTTCTGGCAGAATCGATGCCCGGATACACTCTTCAAGTGTCTCACGGTTGCGACATGGGACAGCATAGAGGAACACCTGCCGAGTCTCGCGACACACACCGCCGAAAACCCACTGCTCCAGTAGCACTCTTCCTCGATTGTACTTTCGTCTGGATTATACTGTTTCGTCAATTTCTACAATTGTTCCAGGACCACCTATCTGCGCTGGGTTACGAAGTATATCCTCTGCACATACTTCTCTCATGTAGCTGTTATAATCAACAGCGGTGTTGTGGTTAATTTTCAACTCCTCCTCACAAAACCGGATAGTTGTTAGTTCCTTGACCCACGAATAAATGAATACAGCTACTGTTGAAAGCGGAAGAGTACCACCTTCAAGCCATGTTCCTTTCCTCACTGACACAGATTCGTTGCAACCTTTCTTGCCGCAGCGCCACTGGGCGGTTCCACTGGAAACCGATATTCATTTCGTGTTTTTGCCGACATAGTTTCTTCTTTGGTATGATATTCTTCTCCTGAAAATAGCTCACTGCGTCCTCCTCGTTTTTAAGTTTGTTCCACAAACTTTTCAAGTTGTCCACTCTATCGCTCATGATTGTTTGAATTAGTTCCTATGGAAAAGAGAAATAACATTACTAACATTTACAATAACAACACAATACATAACAAATTAGTGAACATTTAAATAGGGAAAAACCAATCTTTACTTAACCTAACCTAACCTAAAAATTCAATCTTTAAAGGGTTGTAACTTTTTATTATTAATTTCTCCAAAAAATGGTTCTGATTTTCGTAATCGGCATGCAAAACTACGTCTGTGTAGAAATTTAAAATAAAATCGAACCATGTGTGTCAAACGGAAAAGACCCAATAATAATAATAATAATAATAATAATATATATATATATATATATATACATATATATATATATATATATATATATATATATATATGTGTGTGTGTGTGTGTGTGTAGTCGGGGTGGTATGATGTCATGTTACTCTGCAACTTAGTTTGTTGGTTTCTGTTCTGGCTATTTTTTTTTTCTAATTGGATTCAGTTTGGTGGCGTTTGTGATAGGATTATGATGTGCCATTCGTGTGGTTTCGACTTTGAGAACTTCATTTGTCATGTGCCCTTGATGATTAATTGAATGGGTAAATATGGATATTATGGCCTCCACCCAATTTTGATGCCAAAATACATTTTCATAGTAGTGTATGATGTGCTTTGTTCAAATCTGGCCTTCATTTTATGTGGAAATGAACCAATCAAAAGTTATGACTATGAGACTTCAAAGTTTTAACATATTTTGGTTCATTTCCCCATAAAATGAAGGCCAGATTTTAACATTGCACATCAAATACTACTAGAAAAATGCATTCCAGTGTCCAAATTGCTAGAGAACCTACCTACCTAACCTAACCTACCTAACCCTAATATTAGGTTAGGTAGGTTCTCTAGCAATTTGGACATTGGAATGCATTTTTCTAGTAGTATTTGATGTGCAATGTTAAAATCTGGCCTTCATTTTATAGGGAAATGAACCAAAATATGTTAAAACTTTGAAGTCTCATAACTTTTGATTGGTTCATTTCCACATAAAATGAAGGCCAGATTTGAACAAAGCACATCATACACTACTAGGAAAATGTATTTTGGCATCAAAATTGGGTGGAGGCCGTAATATTCATATTTACGGATGTCTTAATTATTCCATGATTGAAAAAAAGGTCTAAACTCTTGTCTTCATCGAGGGCAATATGGCAGATCACATCTTCAAAATCAAATATGCATAACTGACACATCATACTTCGTCACAAAAAAACTGAACTGAACAGATTCAAAAATTGCTAAAAATGATTTATTTGTAAAACAGGACAAATTGAATTACGCAGAAGTAGCCAGAATCACCAAAAATAAGAAATATTCACCAAATAGTCGATATATATATATATATATATATATATATATATATATTGAAAAAAAAAAAAAAAAATAGGAAATATATTTTAATAAAAAAACATATTTTATACAAATTTGCACAAGATAATATATATATTTTCTTATTCAGTTTTGATTGGTTATTCAATATATATTGTTGCTACAGCTGGGTGTGACTGGGTCAAAAAACGAATAATAACCTACATTTTTTAAGTGTATTTTGGTGTGCTTTGTTTGAATATGACCTTCATTTCTTGTGCAAATGAACAGGAATACAGTTGTCATTGCATGGCCCAAACACGTATTTCTGTTCATTTGCACAAGAAATGAAGGTTATATTTGAACAGAGCACACCAAAATACACTAGAAAAATATATTTTTTAATTCAACTTCAGGCCATGTCATTTCCTGCATAATGACCCCTCTAATCCTTTACTTTGTTTTAAGTGTTGGAGGTATGGACATGGGACAAGAACCCACACAAATAGTAACAGATGTCTTAAATATGGACAAGATCATGATAAAGAGACCTGTGTATTACCTGAGAGAGATGTTTCTTGTATTAATTGTAAAGCTTCTCAATTTGGTAATTCTCAACAGTGTCCCCATTGGATCAGAGAGAGTGAGATTATTCATATCAAAATTGATGATAATTTGTCTTTTCCTGAAGCTAGATGTAAGTACTTTTCTGAGTTATCTCCTCAGATCTCCTCTGCATCTTATGCTCAAGCGGGTACCCAGAATCAAAGCTGGGCACTTGCAGTTTTTTTTGCGGTACTGCGGTACTACCGCACTACCAAACCGGTACCGCATAACGCAGTACCGCAAAGGATCGCTGAAAGTACAGCAGTACCGCTACCACATTTTTTGCAGTACTGCGTTCTGTGGTACCGGTTTGGTAGTGCGGTAGTACCGCAAAAAAAAATGCAAGTACCCAGCTTTGCCCAGAATTTGTCGAAATCTCTTACATATGTGTCAGTTGGAACTCGGTATGAATTACATCCAGCCAGTAATGCATCTTCCAAGGATACAACAAGTAATACTTCTTCTAACACTACCATTTCTCCTATAAAGAGTTTACTCAGCTCATCCAATGACATCCCAAACTTTTCTATTTGGGATATAATTAATATAAGAAACTTTCCAAATTGAATCTTCAACCTAAGGCAGTTGTTACTAAATTGGCCCTCATGCTTGGGAAACAAGGAATACCAAAGAGTCAAATAGATACCTAGGGATGGTTTTAGGATTCTCTTTGGAGATTAATTTCTTTTTACCACTTTTATTCATCATATTTGTTAAGTTATGTCAGTGGAATTTGAGGGGCTTTCATAAAAGATATCCATTTCTTCAGACCTTGATAAGTGATCATAAACCTACTATCCTTGCTTTGCAAGTAACTTATCTTTGTCAGGATGCTACTATTGGATTAAAGGGATATACTTATGTTCGTAAAAATAGGACTAGGCAGGGTGGTGGTGTCCTTCTAGGGATACACAATTCCATTCCTTTTTCTCCTGTTGAAATTTGTTCAGACTTTGAGATTGTGGCAGCCACAATTCACCTTAGGCCAGTATCTTTTACTGTCTGTTCCATTTATCTACCTCCACATCTGAATCTTACAAGAAAGGAATTGTAGAGTTGAGTGTGAGGTTAACTACTTTGGCTGGCCAAAGATCCTTGCATGTTAGCCATTCAGGCCCTTCATACCAAATTTTGTTTGCTTTCAACAGTTTGTAAGAGAGCCCTCTTGTCAAAAATTCTGCAGGATTCTGTTTTGTTTGTCTGTACCTAAATTTGATACCAAGGGATGTGTTTGCAGTTTTGATTTCTGTTAGTCTGTTCTTCAGAAATATGTTTTTACAAGAAGTTGTATATGTGTTGGTCACCCATGTTAGACAAATTTGACTGTCTGTCCATAAGTAAAATGTCTGTTATGTCAACTTCTTTATACACTTGTGAGAGAAAGTCTGCTGTTTTGACTCCCAATGAGACAGCCAATAATTCAAGTTGTGGTACAGTTTTCTTTTGGTTTAAGGGTGCCACTTTTGCCTTTGAATAAACCAAGTTACTTTCATTTTCACTTGTTAAATAGGCACAACACCCATAAGCTTGTGTGCTGGCATCTGTAAAAATGTGTAGTGTTTGCGATTTCAATCTGTAGCCAGCACATCTTGGTACGTAGATGTCTTGAACTTTGTTCAAGTCTGTGGCTAATTTTTTCCAATGAAGTTGGTCTTCCACTGAAAGTGGTTCATCCCAATCAATTTTCTTTTTCCATAAGTCTTGCAAAAGGATTTTGGATCTTATGGTTGCTGGTAAATATAATCCAATGGGGTCAAAAATTTTGGATGATTCTGAAAGCACTTGTCTTTTTGTATTGGCATTTGGATTTAAGTTATAACTCTTCTGTGCAAAGAGTGTCATCGTGTTCAGAATTCTGTTTTAAAAACCAAAGCATTCCAAGTTTTTCGTGTAATTGTTTGGTTCAATGTTCCCATTGTTGTCTTTTGTTATTTGTTCATTTAATTTGATTTGTTCATTTAATTTAGGAATTAGAAACCCATTCTCTCAGTCCAAAATTTCCTTGCTTCATTATGGGTTGTGACATTTTGTAAATTTCAAGCAATTCCTCTTCAGTTACAGTGGAACCAATGAGGTTATCCACATAAAAGTTTTGTTTTAAAAACTGAACTGTTAAGTCCTCTTGAAATAAGTTTAGGTGGTTTTAATTGTTAAAGCAAGAATACTTGGAGAGCAATTTGCTCCAAAAATAATTACTTTAAATCTGTAGGTTTTGAAACCTTTGTTAAGGTCATGTGGATCATTCAACCACAAAAACCTGAGATGATTTTTATCATACTCAAGCTTCAAATTTATACAGAGGAATGCTTTTTCTATGTCACTTTGTACTGCATAATTGTCTAAACGGAAGCAAAGGAGAATTTTTACAAGATCTGAGACAAGGTTTGGGCCTTCCATGAGACAATCATTTAAACTAACAGAATTTGTCTTTTAAACTACAGTTGTATACTACTTAGTTTAGTTGTGGATGAGTCTTCTCTGTAAACTCCCCTGTGTGTTAAATAATGACAACCTCGTTTTTTAAAGGGTTCATCAGTAACTTCTTCAATGAAGCCCCTTTCTATTTGTTCCTTGAATATGTTGTTGTATTGTTCTAAAAGATTGTCATTTTTTAGTTTTCTGTAATTTTTATACAGATGTGCCTTAGCTACTTTCAAATTGTCCATTATTTCTGGACAAGGTGTTTTCCAAGGCAGCTCCACATAGTATTGATTGTCTCTGTGTTGTAATGTATCCTTAAATTGTTCTGTCATCAATTGGTCTTCATGTGTAATAGTACTGTCCTTTATGCCAACTGATTCTAATAGTCACAACTGCTGTAACCCTTCATCCAATGTGGAATCATTTTCATTCAAATGATGTGGGATTATGACAGTGTTTTTGTAGTTCGAGTTTGTCACATAGTCAGAAATTTGTGACTGTGGTGATTTTTGTTTGCGTAAATTTTGTTCTGTGTTCTGTGTCAGTAGTAAGATGGTATTTAGTTATGTCACCAAAAGAGCAATACCTGTGGGAGTTTGTATGGCTATTCCATCTCCAATTTTAATGATGCCTCTATGGACCAGATGAAGATAGTCAGCCCCCATGAGCATATGTATATCATCAACTACATCTGCATTAAGGGTTTTATCAGCTATCGTGTATATTTTGAAGTTGGAGCAAAGCTTGTTTTAACCCAGCTATTTGTATTTTTTCTTGTTCTACTTTGTCCACAACAACAACCTTAAGGGTTTCAAATGTTTCATCAAGAGTTAAAGTTATATTTGCAGTTTTAAAACTGGCTTGTACTGGGTTTTTATTGATAAATGATGAAATAGAGAGATCTTTCTCCTTGTTGGTTTTGAAGTCCCAATTTTTCTATCAGTTGTTTAGTTACAAATGTTTGTTGTGAGCAGGTATCTAAAAGACACCTAACCTGTACTTTGTCCCTTTTGTTTTGGATTTCCAAAGTTGTGGTTGGTAAAAGAATTTTTGAATTGTGGTTAATGCTAGATGAACTGATATGCCCATTCATAGCATTTTGGTTTGTTTCTGTTTGTTTTGGTTTGATTTGGGTGTTTGTTCATAATGTTTGTCAGTTTTTCCAATGTCTGTGTGTGTATTACACATAGGGGTAACATGGTCAAAACTGTTGCAAAACTTACAATTGTATTCAAATTTGATTTGCAATTTGACTTTTGGTGCCCTGATCCAGTGCATTTTTTGCATAAGTTTAGTTGTTCACAACGTTTTGACCTTGCTGTAAAGTCTTTGTATTTGGGACAATTTGTAGAATATGTTCACTGCTAAAACAAAATTTGCATGGTATGGGATTATACTCAAAAGTAGCTACATTAAAGTTTTGCAGAGTAGGAGTCTTTGAGTCTTTTTCTGTCACTTTATTTTCTGCAAATTGAGTTTTGCGGTTGTGTTTTGATGTAACTGGTAAGTGTTGAAATCTTTTGTTAGGTTTTTGGTTTTCTGCATTGTTGGTTTTTTCTTGTCTGTGTTAAATTTTGGGAGTGTGTAACTTGATTTGTAAAGTGCAAGTACAGTTGGGAAATCTTAGCTTATTAAGGCTAGGGTATATGTCAGTTGTCCTCTGATGAAATATCTCTTTGACTTTAGAAGGGAGCTTTTCAAAAACAACAGCTTGAATGATCCAAGCTGTTTCTGCAATGTTTAAATTATTGTTTTTAAGTTGTCCCATGAGACATTCAAACTCACAGTAAAAGTCAAAGAGGTCACCATAGTTGTCTTTTGGGGTTCGCATGTTCATTACTTTAAGAGCCAAATCATGTATAATTTCATCCTTATTCATGTAATTTCTGTTAAGTAATTCTATTGCTACAGAATAAGAAGTACCTATGGCTGGTAGTGATTCCACTAATCTTAAGGCTGGGCCTTTCAGATAGTTCACTAAATAACTAAATTTATCAACATCTGTAATGTAGTTTTTATTACCTATAAGGCTATGAAATTTTTCAATAAAAGATTGAAATTTGGCTCTGTCACCCTCAAAAGTGGGTACTGCAAGTGTAGGCAATTTTGATTTTAGTTCATTGCCCTCAGCCACATTGGGAGGGCTAAATGAAGCATTTCTTGTAGCTTCTAAGAAGCTTTCGTTGTGTCTTTTTTTGCACTCATCAAGTTGGTTTTGAATTTCAGAAATATAGTTGTTAATTTTTGTAATGTAATTTTCATTGTCAAGTAGGAGAGTAGAATACTCATCATCTGTTAGTTCAATTGTGTCATCAATTTCTGTAATTATGTCTTCATCTAGTATGAAAATTTCTTGTTTGTAACGAGTAATAGAATTTAATGTTGTTTCAAGATCATATCTTGTAGGTTCCTTTTGTTTGAAATCATTGTACAGTTTGGTGATGACACCTTTACGTGCTGATTTTTTCCTCATTAATTTTTTGTGATTTTGAGATGGTGCCATAGCCCAAGGTCTGTTTTTGTTTTCTTGGTCTGGGTTTCTTACCCTTTTGTCCAAGTCTTCCATAATTGTTGTTAGTGTTAAAGTTCTGAGTTTAATTTTTATGATTTGAGAGTTAAATTACTGTAATAAGTTTTTTATATAACCTGCGCCACAGGTTAAATTAAAAATTTACAATGTTTTTAGTTAGGATAGGCCTTGAGTGTAAAGAGTAAGGCCTACCTTTGAGAACTAGGCCTATTATGTAAGGTGGGCCTACTAAATAGGCTTAGGTTGAAATTTGGCCTATTTTTTTATAGGACTTAAAACAGGGTTGGTACCCAAAACCTACCAAAAACCTAACCTAAAAACCTACATCAATTTACTTCTCAAACTTATTTTTAACTTGGCATTTTTTTATATGGTTATGCAGTCTTATACATTAACAACTATAAACTATAATTAATGTGATAAGGCCAATATAAACTAAAATTTCCAGAAACTATTTATTTGACATGTTTCATTATGAACCTTATATCTCATACTGTATCTAATTTATCTATCTTCTAATTGGCTACCTATATCTAAAAATAAATCATGTTTCTTTTCAGCTTTATAATTTAAATAATTTAAGTGGTACCTAATATTGATTATTGATCAGTATGTTCAGCATCTTTTGACCTTAGGTGGCGGTAGATTCGAACCAACATTTCTGCCTTTTCTTTCCTTAACCTATTTTGCATTTTACTCCATACCAAGCCAAACGTTGAAAAAAAATCTTTCCAATGATCCGGAACTGGCTGGACAACTATGAATAGATCTCATAAATTTAGCAAAACCTAATGGTAACCTGGTCTCTTTTTTTTCTTTCATTTCAACAATTTTCCACCAATTACTAGCTGATGTAGAGCTCACTATACTATCTTTGAATAAATAAGGAGACAAAATTAGTGTCTCTTAAGCAGAATGCATAATATCCTGCCATGTATTTTGAATTTATCTCAATCAGCCATTCTTCATCCTCTTCCTCTTGAACTCTATTCAGTTTTTGTCCTGAAAAATAATAGAACTGTGTGGAAACAAAAATAAAGCTAATAATATAAATTATATAATTTATGTTATGGTATCTAATTTATGCTAATTGTTATCTAATATGGCAAATTGGCAATGCCAGATGATTTGATTCAGATTAGAGAAAACTCTCTTCTGACCATACAGTTGAATCACCTGTTTTATATATTGATAGTAGTTAAGCATTTAGGTCCTATTTACCTTCATACTTTGGGTCAGTTATATTTGCCAAAAGATGACATGGCTCCATAGCTTTTTTAAATCTCTTAATAATATCTTTTTTGTATGGAGCTAATTTTTCATCTTGGATTAAATTGAGCCAAATTTCAACAGCATCAGATAATGTATTATCAGCCTGCAACTGTAACAAAAAAAATAAAAACTATAGTTATATATGGCTGAATGAAAACATCTGTAAACATTTAGAATTATGCATTGTTAGAATTTATTTTTTGGTGTTACAAGTTACAACACATAAAATGAAGTGTATTTTAATTATTTATTAGTAGTGCTTTAGTACAGGATTCTATAAATAAAATGTGCACTATAAGTCTATAAAATATCTTTAAATTAATATTGGTATTTAAAGTTAAGTAATTTTAACTGCATAATATAAACACACCTCATCTCGAGCATTTCCAACAAGTAAGAGTTGTGACTGTAAATTGAGTGCCTCTCTGTATAGATAAGTTATCTATCAATTTTCCGATGTTGTGATCAATGTCTTTAATATGCTCTCCTCTTATTTCTATATATAGAGAGTAATTTGACAAATAGGTTTTTATGCATTCTAACTGAGAATTCCATCTGGTTTCATTTGGTAGTTGCGGCATCATACCTCCTTTCTCCATTAACCAACCCTAAAATATAAATTTTTATTAGAAATATTGCTGGATTTGACCTCACAAATAAATAGCCTATGCAACTTATTAATGAGTCATGAATTTAGGATTCACACTGGTGACAGTGCTAATGCATAAAAGTAAAGCTGACAGTAGCTAATTTATTGGATTTGTTTTTTGCTTACATGAGGTTGGTGATGGTTTTGGAAATATTTGTTAATTTGTACAACATGCTTGAGAACTGATTTTGGAGTCATATCTTTTTCTACCAAGTTTAGATGGTGTGCTGAACAGCCATAAGTAATAAGACTGTAGTTGTCCAAGAATTTCTCTCATTCTTATTTTGTTTTCGTTATCAGTGTATGTAGCAAATACCTGAAAATAAAATGTCATAACTCATAAGGAACTGAGCATTTGAGTATACCAAGGTGGAGAATTACATTCAGTTTATAACTAAAATAAAATATACCTACAAAATAGTTATACTTGCACCAATGCCATATATTTCTTTAGTTTTTGTTATTGCTTCTCTAGCTAACTGTGCACAATATTCTGCTCTTTTTTGTACTTCCAGCATCTGCTGCTGAAATCAGATATGGCTTTTTTCCATTATGAATACTGTGCGCAATAATAGGATCATTACCTATTGAACTCCAGCCATCTTGTATAAGGGTAATGGTACAATCATCAAGATTAAGGTCATTCTTGATTTCATGGATTACTTCATCATTAACTTTTATTAAGAGATCAGATGCCAACCTTTTCCTGTTTGGTGGTTCATATCCTGATCTTAGACCTTTGATTAATTTTATAAATTCTCTATTTTCTAAAACGTTGAAGGGTATGTTAGCTGAGAAAAAGAACCTTGCAACTTGTAAATCTAATTCTTCCTTTTGGTCCACAGTCATTCTTACCACAAATGGTGTAATTGTAATTGATCTTTGCCTTTTATGCCTTATTCATGTTGAATGACAGAATGTGGATGATGAAGAACCTGCACTGGTGTCACTCATTTCAGGCACATTTTCACTTATAATCTTTGGATCATCTTTGCCAGAAGCCAAAGTTGGAGGAAGTGAATCAGTTTCAACTGATGCTCCAAATTTGAGTCTCGGCATACCTCTTGCCTCATTTTCAAAACATTCCACTTTTCTTTTACTGCATTTCTGTAGATGATGTTTCACTCTCTCAATTTTTCGAGTGATACTTTCTTTGCAATAATTGCATAGTTCAGTGAGGCCTTGCATAACGAATGCCTTAAATAGCGAATTTTTGCTTAACGAATTACCTCCATAAGGCTCCATTGATTTAAATAACGACTTTACCTTGCAGAATGAATTTGGTAACGAAAAACGTAATAACATGTTTTCTGTTCAGTTGGAGGTTGGTAGCTGTCGTGAGCAGTTGTGTACAATTGCTATCAATTTTTTTTAAAATTTTGCTTTACAGTGATTTATCATTATAATATAATTAATTAATATAGTGAATAAATAATAATTAATGCTTTTAAGCATTATTAGTGTTAAATAAAGTTAATTACAGTGCACATAATGAAGATAAAAAGTGAATTATAGTGAACCCAGAGGGCTTATGATAACACGTGTTGTTACAATAATACAACACAATTGCTCACAATTAAATTTTAATTTATTAGCTTTATAAGTGTATGAAATGTGTAGTCATGGCCCCTAAAAGACCATCATCATCTGCTAATGCTCCAAAGAAATCCAGGAAAACTATCAGTCTCCAGATGAAGCAGGACATTATTAAAAAAAGTGAATCTGGAATGAGCACCAAAGATCTTGCTGCTGAATATGGATTGTCTGCCAGTACAGTTTCGATGATTTTTAAGAAGAAGGAAGAAATTATGAAAACTAAAGTAAGTGATGCTACAAGTAGACTTATTAAAGGAAGGGAAGCTATTGCTGAAATGGAGTGTGTTTTACTAATATGGATTAGAGAAAAGGAAATGAAGGGGTGGTTTGAAAATTTCAAGAGAAGGTCAGGAATTAAGAACATTATAAGGCATGGTGAGGCTGCAAGTGCTGATACTGAGGGAGCAAAGGAATTTAAAATAGAATTTGCAGAACTTGTTGAGGAGGAGGATTATTTGCCTCAACAAGTTTTTAATGCCGATGAAACTGGCCTATTTTGGAAAAATGCATCAGGGGACCTGAAGATTAAGCCTAAGCTTGTGTATCATTCCCAAAATCCTAGGATATTCAAGCAGAAGAAGGTGAACCCATCTACTCTTGAGGTGTTTTGGTGACACAATAAAAATGCATGGGTGACAAGAACCCTATTTAATCAGTGGATTGTGGAAGTTTTTGGCCCTACAGTGCAAAAATAGCTGGAGACCAATAAACTTCCTTTAAAGGTCTTATTGCTTCTTGACAATGCTAAGGCCCATGACCCAGATCTGGACAAAATTGTCAAGACAAGTTTCAGCTTCATTACTGTGAAATATCTGCCTCCAAACACAACATCACTGTTCCAACCTATGGACCAGCAGGTTATTTCAAACTTCAAGAAGCTATACACGAAGTTCATGTTTGCTCAGTGCCATAATGCAACCTCCAGTGAGGATTCTGTAACCTTAACACAGTTCTGGAAGCAGCATTACAGCATTTTGGAAGCTGTCAAGAATGTTGTGAGAGCATGGAGAGAAGTCTCAACAATTTGCATGAACTCTGCCTGGAAGAAGTTGTGGTCATCTGCTGTGCGTGATTTTGAAGGTTTTCAAACAGATGAACCAAATGTAGAGGCTGAAATTGTCCAGTTGGGTCAAGACATGGGCCTTGAAGTCAATCAAGAGGACGTTGAAGAACTTCTTGCAGACCATGGAAAGGAGTTGACTGCACAAGATCTTCTGGAGTTGGCCAAGGAATCAGAGTCAGGGTCAGATGCTGGTGAGGACGATGATGAAACAGAAGAGAAAATAACTTCTGCTGAAGTCAAAGAATTAATGTTACATTGGGGCAAGGTGAAGGCCATTGTAAGCAAGCACCTTAATGTTGAAGTTACTGAGCTTGCTATCTGTCATTTCAAAGACAAAGTCCTGCCATATTTCAGGGAATTTGCAGAAAGCAAAAAGAAACAGAGAAAAATTGAAAGCTACTTCAAGACTACAACAGCACCCACTGCTTCAACTTCAACATCTTCTGTGGATGTGGTTGATCCTGATGACCCTCAACCAGGTCCAACTGGCAATAGGACACCCAGGAGAGAATCATTTGACCTCCCAGATGTCCTAATGGAAGGAGATTCTCCTTCCAGAAACCATTAATTCCCATCCTCCTCCAAGCCTCATCTCCAGCCCACTCAAGCTCATCACCTCCAAGACCAAGGTAAATAAAAATATTTTTATTTTTAACTTTAATTTATTTATTTAGCATGTTTATTTAAAATATATACATAGAATAACATTAATATAACAATAAGAACACATTACACTAAAAAACATTTAAAAAATGGGTAAACAAGGGTAAAAAGGGTCAAAATTTGGGCTCTGGAACGAATTACTGAAAATCCCATTGAACTAATTTATTGCATAACGAATTTTTCAGTTAACAAATGACCTGGAACAAATTAAATTAGTTATGCAAGGCCTTACTATACTCTAGTAGTAGGGTGTGTCAAATTTTTCAACTTTCAAATTCCAAATATGAGGGGTGCTAAAAAGTTGCAGCATGACTTAGGAATTCTAAAGATATTTTTGTTAATTTAATATAATTTAGTTTTGCTTGGTAAGAAGCTACATAAAAATAGTGACTTTTTGACTTTTTTGTGGAATTATATAATAATTATTATATTAATAATTATATATGCTCTATATATAATGCACTGCTGTTTTTGCTTATTTCACAGGTTGAAACATATTCATCAGTGTGCTGAAGATTACTTGTCTGTCAGTGCTACCATCCTAACCAGTGGGAATTGACCTACAATGGCTTCTAAAAGGAGGACAAGACTGGGGACATTCACACATATGAGCAACCTAATTGGAACTGGTAGAGAGTTGTTGCCCTCTGAACTCCCAACTCTGCGAGATGTTCTGAAATATGGGCTACTGCTAAGAGAACAAAGTGGTGAGGATGTGAGAAACTACCCAGCAGCCAGTCTTGCAAAGACATTTACCCTAAAGTGCTTGAAAAGTGGGAATGAGCAAACAGTTCTTTTGTAGCCCCCGTTGTAAATTCATGAGTCACAATCTTAAACAAGATCCAAGAGAGCTGGGAGCAGGCCAAAAACATCTCTCTTGGAAGAGGAAAGCTACATGTCAAAGAGGCTTTCATTGCAAAACTTGACAAGCTTTTTGACATCCTCAGTTGCAAGTGTAAAATTGTTCTCTGCTCTGGATTTGGCTGCCTTGCAGATGCTGGTTGCAAAAACGAAACTCACATTAACTGTACATGCCCTAGGGAGATGAAGATCCCTGTGAAGGAACTTGCTTTCATTAAAGGTCAGAGAGAGAAGTCTGGTTCTATTGGACCACATCAGATTGGCTTGCCAGATCAACCTGAGCACAACAGACAAGTCAAAAAGCAGAAGCGGCAAGAAGACTAAAAAAGAAGGCTTGCTGAATATAAGCAGACAAGTAAGCAGGATGTTTCAATGCCATCAAATGAAATAATTTTCTCTGATGATGAAAATGAAGAACAAATAGCTGATACTCAAGATGGAAAGGATGGAAGTTATGAAGTGACAGAAATACCAAGCATGTCTTCAACTTCCAATAAAAAGCCAGAGTACAACACATTAGAAATACCTAATGTTGCTATGCATAGCATCAGATATGGTGTTGGCCTGCGTGCCACAGTTGCCATCACCACTGCTGCCTTTATGGATGCTGGCTTGATCACTGAAGAAGACAAGAGACTTGTAGTTGATCACAATAAAGTCAAGAGGGCCCAAGAAAAAGTTATGAGATCCCTGGATCAGGAATTTGATGATCTTTGTAAGAAGGGTGAAATTCACTCATCTTCTTTGACAGCCGTCAAGATACAAATAAAGTTATGCTGAAAGCAGACAATTCAGATCGTCAGTTCCCCAGCATCATCAAAGAAGAGCATTATTCTGTGTGCAGTGAGCCAGGTGGAAGATATCTCTACCACTTCACTCCTGAGAAAGGCTCAATGAGAAAAAAACCTGCTGAAGTTATTGCTGATAATCTTGTAGATTTCATGAAGAAGAAGGGCATTGATAAAAGCCTACAGGCTATTGGAGGTGATTCTACAAATGTTAACACTGGCTGGGAGGGTGGTTCCATGCATTGGGTAGAGGTCAAGCTTTGCCATAAGCTGATCTGGTTGGTTTGTGCCCTCCACACTAACGAGTTACCCCTGTGACACTTGATCACAGCTAGTGATGTAAAAAAACATTTTTTTTTGTTTTTTGTTGTTGTTTTTGTCATTTTTTTTGTTTTGTTTTTTTTGTTTTTTTTGTTTTTTTTAATAATTAATATAGATATTGCCTATTTAATTATAAGGTATACTTTTGCAATGATATATATTATAAAAATAAATAAATAAATAATAAAATAGGCCATATGATACCAGTATAGAATGTCCTTTTCAGCCTATTTACAGAAAAAACTGGCCTCTTTCTTGCACTGAAAGTCTTGTATCTTGAGATCCATTAAACTTGCAAGAACACTGGCTGGGAGCTGACTGCCCATTGTCCAACCTTTCCAGGACTCTCCCATCCATGCCTCGGATTTTGAATCTCCCACTTAACTATCCTTTAGACCCGTGATGACATATTCCCCCCCCCCCCCACGAGACCATCCATATATATATACATACACATACACCCATATACATATATACCAATATATACATAAATACTTATATACACATTTATATCTATTGTATACCCCATACACATGCATACATCCAGAATTCCAGATACATACGCATGCATACTCACATATATACCTACACAAACTCATACACATCTATTTCGCCCTTTCATTACCTCCGAGATCATTTAGCACATACAGTAATATCCATACAGCCAAAAGAAACCAATTAAGCACAGACAGAGCAGCAAAGCTAGTATTTATATCCCAAAATGCAAAATTCCAAGAAAGTGAAGTAAAACATGGTGCTACATTGGCTTCGTCAACATCCAAATCTGCAATAAATACCAGTACCTGTGATATTGAAACTATTTGCTTTAATCAATCTAGTGATAATGATTCTTCAATGGAAATAGAATCAGATAATGAAAGTTAAACAGCATTAGGTTAACACAAAGGTTAAAGAAAGATGAATATTTATATTTTTTTTATTTTTCTATTTGGATATATATATATATATATATATATATATATATATATATATATATATATATATATATATATATACATATACACTGGTATTCTTGCCAATCACAATTATATCTATTGTTTTATACCAGTATTATGGATATTATACCAGTACCTGTGATATTGAAACTAGCATATATGCTCTACCCAATCTAGTGATGATTCTTCCATGGAAATGAAGGTTAACCAACATTAGGTTAACAAAAAGGTTCAAAAAAAGGTGAATATTTTTTTTTCTATCTGGAATATATATACTGGTACTCTTGCCAATTACAATTATGTATATTGTTTGAAATGAGGAAGAATGTTTTATGTTCTAGTTAAAAAATATAGGTATATACATATAAAAAATGAGGGTTTGTTTTTCCTTTCTATTATATACTTTTTGTGTGATTCAGTTTTTCTAAAAGATGACTATATACATATACTAGGTATAACCGTATAAGCATGGTAGTATAGTAAATTATAGGTAATACTAATATACTTATTAGATTAAAGGAAGAAAAATATGGAATAAGTTTAAAACAATAAAAAACAAAAAAAACGACAATAAAAAACGACTCACATCACTAATCACAGCACTGGATGGAAGACCTTGTCTAACAAGAAGTGGACAGGTAACATTGGCAAGATGCTAGACACTGCAACCAAACTTGAAATTGATCCTTCATTCACCAAACTCTCAATTGGAGAGCCTCTTACTTCACTGAGTGACAATGTCGTAAAGGATCTCTCTACTGATCAAGCGTACAGGTATAGGATCACACAGGCCATAAGGACAGGAGAACTTCCCACAGATCTGGTCCTTCTTGAAATTGGTCCAGTGAGCCATTCAAGGTGGTTGACAACAGCAAACAGGCTTTGTCGCATATGGGTTTCAAAACATGGCCTTAAAGGCAAAACCCTCAACAACTTAAGACTGATAGTGGAATACGTTGTTGGTGTGTACTACCCCTGTTGGTTCAACATCAAAGTAAAACACACTTGGGTGGAAGGCCCACGCCACATCTTGTTTCAGCTGCGGCTAGTTAGGCTGCAAAAGAAGGCTGTAGTGGATGCTGTTTTGCCACCATCAAGCGCTCAGCATGGTATGCATTCAGCGAAATGATAATCCAGACACACTTGTGCTCAGATGACAGTGAGGAGAGGAGAGCTGGTGTCCAAAAGATTGTTGACATGAGGGGTGGAGATGATGACACACTTGGAGATCTTTCTGTATGTCCCAGGAAGACACCTTCCATCAACCCCAGTGCTTCTTCCGTGTTGGAGCTGACAGACTGGTCTGATGGGGTATTTGAACCTCCTTTGACATGTAAACTGACTACAGTGGAAGTAAAGAAGTTCTTTGACAAGCCTATGCAAGTTCCACAGTGGCCCTGTCATGCTCAGTCAATAGAGAGGTGTGTGAAACAAGTCACAGAGGCAGCAGGCAGGGTGTATACACATGAGAAATGTGAGGGCTATATCAGAGGCCAAGAAGCAAGTCGGCGGCTGATGTCCAATAACGAATCAAAGCAAGACGATGAAACTTGTTTAAATATTTTTTGTTGCTGATGTCATTACTTCCTAATGTTGTTTTATGATTACAAGGATATGTTTTATGATTACTAGGATATGTTTTATGCAGAGAAACTAAAATTTTTATAGCATTACCTGACATTTTGAGAAGCTAAAATTAATAAATGTTGTTTTCCGAGAGCAATTTATGTGCTTTTTAATCAAAGGTAGATTTACCAAGCTAAGTGTTGAGCAATCACAAAAATAATAGCAGATTTGAATTCTTCACATCCAAAAACATATTTTTAAAACCCCTCAGTGAAGGAATTGGCAAAAATTAATTTTCACCTCCCAAATTGACACACACTACTCTAGTAGGCTGATCACTTAATAAAGTCACCTCATCCTATTCGCTAGCTTTAGATCTTCCACCTCTATAACTCTTTGGCATCTTGAAAATTTAAATTTGAGTTAGGTCTAAATAAAGCTGAAATCTGCTATTAAGAAATAAAGGAAAGATCTAAAATTAAAATGGAGAAAATTCTAATATGTCATTATTATCTCTTATATCTGAACTTTCTGTGAAATAAAGGTCTTTTTAATATATATTGTAGATTAGATAAATAAATTAATAAAATAATATATATATTAGGCACTACATAATTATTGAACCTTTCTAAAAAAAATTTCAACCCATCAAAAATCTAGCAAAACCCCAAAAACCCGGGTTTTTACCAACCCTGACCTAAAATGAATTAAGCCTGTTAAATGAACAAGGCTTTGTTTACAGTTAGTGTAAAGGTAAAGTTTGTGTTAGTGTAAAGGTAAAGGGATCAGTTCCCTAGTTACATGGGCCACCATTTGAAAAAAACTATATAGGGCTATGGGTTGATTGCCTGTTACCACACTAACAACACAGAACAAGACGAATGGTTGTAAGATTGTGTAGAGATCAGTGGTTTTAACATCAAAACATTCAATATCATGTTTAGTTAGAACGTTTTAGTACAAACATACTATAACTTAGGGAGTTTTTATTAAATTTGTAAAACATGAGGCAATGGGAAAAGAAAATATTTTTATTCACCATGGCCACTGTCATTCTCATCCATGCATTCCTTAGGGTCATCAATGCTCTCTGAGTCAGAAGTGTCCATTTCCTCAAATAAAAGGTCATCTGTGCCATCAAGGGCATTTGCTAATGCCACACTTCTTAAAAGACTGTACAACTGTCTCCGTTTTAACTTCATTCCAAGCATTTTTGACCCACTGGCAAACCTGAGCTATTGTAGGCCTCTTGATCTGACCTATTGGTGTTAGCTCATGCTGTGGGAGTGTCATCCATTTGTTCCACCACTTGCCGATAACCCAAAGCCTACCCATGACCCTGACCTTGAGCATATAAGGCACAGGGTGATTTTCTGAGACTTTTTGGGGGAAAAAAGCGCGCCTTATATGCCAGAAAATACAGTAACTAATATAGGCAGTCACTATTTAAATACCTGAAGGAATAGGCCTATCCTTTTTATAGTTATTAGGTTTTATATTAAGAGGATTTCACTCAGAACTTATAGGAAGATAAAGTACATCTTCCTTGCTTAAAGTTAAAGCATCACTGTAACATAAGCATTAAGCAAGCTCCGAGCGAGCCACTAATAATAAATCATTAAGAATCCACTGATTCTTCAAAGTTTGTTGACTCTTCGCTTAATGTAATTTTCATGAGTCAGAAATGGAAAATGTTGAAC
Organism: Bathynomus jamesi; assembly: GCA_023014485.1. Taxonomy (NCBI): domain Eukaryota; kingdom Metazoa; phylum Arthropoda; class Malacostraca; order Isopoda; family Cirolanidae; genus Bathynomus; species Bathynomus jamesi. Next base: position 1,061,504 of record JAJOZX010000627.1, read on the forward strand.
ATGAAATAATAAATTTGGTTCTCTTATTATCAGGGCTATGGAGTCGGTGATAAAATTTGCCAACTCCAACTCTGACTCCAGAAATCTGACTTGTATAATTATGACTCCGACTCCGATGGAATGTTAAGGCCAAATTGATTACGATTAGCTTTATTAGGCCAATGGAGATTCATAAACAAGGCATTTCGTCACCACCACATGACTCTATCAGGTTACTTAGTGGCTGTAACTATGCCTTAATGGCTTTTTTTCTCTTTATTAAAAAATTACAATAAATCCCAAAATACAAACTGATTGAAGCTTAAAAAATAAGATTATTATGGTTTAGCAAATTAATAAGATGTTTTTGTATTATTAAACAACCGTAACAAAATGTACTAACCTAAACTGAATTTGTTCTTAAAAAAAGGATCGCTTCCATTAAATCTTCTTTCAGTGATGCTCATAAGTCAGAGCGGATGATTTTAAGGGCTGAAAATAAGCGTTCTACACTAATTTGAGTAGGTGGCAAGGCCGTAACAGTCATAGAAGCATCTTGGACAATTTTGGGGTATTTAGCAATTGCTTCTTTCACAGTCAACTTTGATGAATGATCAATCTTTTCCACCTCCTCCAATGATTTATAGAAATTGATTTTGAATTTATCCAATGCACTCTGGGGGTGTTCCTCCTGTTCCAATTCCAATCGCCTTTGCTTTGATCGTTCTTGTCTGTCCAGATGTTTTTCAAAATCTAATTCTTCATCAGAGCCTGAATTTGATGATGACGATGAAATCGTATGACTGCCATGAAGTGGCCCAACTACTGCCTCGAATTCATCATGACCATGATCTCGTAGACCTTCAATATGTATGGCTACATCACATAAGGCAGCTTTGGCTCTGATTTGCTGCGCTTCTGTTAATGTCACTCTGTACATGGCATCAACATATATAGCAGCCAAAAGAATATCATTGTCTAGCAGAAGCTTTTCTCTCTGTATCATCGAATTCCTTATATCATCGGCTAGTATGCCACCAGTTTCAGAAAGATGGAAAATAAGCATCTTCCACTCCTTATAGAATAAGCCAGGAGTCAAATCATCTGATTGCAATTTTTTTGTCACGTTATAAGGATGGCGAAGTAAGCCCTCGAGTTGTTTTACCTGATCCCACTGAGCCTCAGTCATGATGACATCTGGGGAGGCCATGTCGCTAAGGGAAGGTTTTATTTCAAGAATCCGTTGAATCATCATGTATTTGCTGCCCCACCGAGTCGCTTGGTCCAAAATTGCTCCTTTGCCAGCTCATCGCTTCAAAATAGAGTCTAGTTTTGGCATTCTAGCTGCCACAGCAACTTTTCATATTCTTCCAATGAGATTAGCTGCATGCTGTCCTTTCAAGCCATCGCGTATTGCCAACTGCAGTGTGTGGACACTGCAGCGCATATGATGGATTTTGGATATTCTTGCTGCAGTATCCACAAATTAATCTAATGTATCGTGACTATCATGATCATCAACCACCATTACTTGTTCATTATCTTCAGAATAATCATCAACATAATCATCACTGTCTTCTGAATCTTCCACAACTTCTTTTTTTGTTAAATTTTTCAAGTGTTTTCACCATGTTGGAAGCATTGTCCGTTAAAATTGACAATACCTGGTCCTTTCTGATGTTAAAATCATTTAATACATCCATTAGTAGTTTTTCAAGATAATCACTGGTATGCTGTGCTTTAGTATCTCTTACTGCTAATGTCCGCGTGACTGCTTCTTTTTTATCATCGATAAAGCGAATATTAATTGCAAAATAGTTTACTCTATGGCGAGTACAGGAATCCATCTTTAACAACAGGATTCGTCCTCGAAGACATTCTTTTAGTACATTAGTGATGGATCGAGTGGTTGGTTTTTCACAACCGCGGTTGTCGAATGTTTTACAACCGTGGTTGCGGTTATCATATACTAGGAAAAATGCGTAATTATTAACTGGATTTAGCCACTATAGTGCAATTTAGCCACACTTGGTACATAATATATACTAAATAGTATTTATTTAGTAAATACTTTATGTTGAACACAAGTTTTGCAATACACCGCTACTGCTATTTGTGTGTTGCAAAACTTGTGTTCAACATAAGGTATTTACTAAATAAATACTATTTAAATGAAGTATATTCTAAACTTATATAGCTATTATGAAAGAATAGGTCAAATTAATTAAAACCATATTTTGCACTAAGTGTGTTACCAGGATGAGGGACGAGGACCCATCGCACTGTTCATCCCACCTACCACTTTCCCCAGCCTCCACCCATTGGAAAGTTATGGATTATTATTCATTTGAAAAACTGATGTCAAACTTAATGACAGGCAGTGTGAATTTCAAGAATAATATTTTTGCTACATTTTCACCTTTCAAGCGGCAACGCCTCTCATCGTACAACATTCCCGCTCCACTGAAGAGCTGCTCGCTTGGAATGCTACTTGAAGGGCAAGCAAGATATGTTGTTGCAATACAGCCAAGTTCTTTGTATTTTAGTTCGTTATCTTTCCACCACTGAAGAGGATCATCGTCGGGAGCAATTCTTTTTTCTTTGTGATAGTTGTCTAGAAGAACTCACATCTTCTTGTTGATCCTTGGTGAACTTTCTTCTTCTTCTTCACTGCTTGAACTCAAAAATGCGTTCATCGAGTCCAGTAGTGACGACTTTGAAGAACTTGGCTCAGGAGCTCACAGAGTAATAACTTAGAGCGCAGTTTAAACCAATTTTACTACGGCAGCCGTATGATGTCACGTTTAAGCACGCATAAGGAGACCCATCATTTTCTTTTTAAAAAAAGAAATATTTCTAATTAACCTAAAATTAAAATTAACTAAGCTTTTACAACCGCAACCGCACTTATGGAATGGCGGTTGTGGTTACGGTTGCAGTTGTGAATTTTTGTGCGGTTGTAGTGCGGTTGCGGTTGCGGTTATTCGATCCATCACTATAGTGCATGCTTCTGCTTTTGCGATTCTTCCATTATCATATTACGAATGTTGCCACATTCTAATGAAATGCCAAGTATATTTGCCATTTCCCCATTCAAATTAGCAAAGGCCAGGGTTGAAAAAAATGTTAGAGGGAGAGAATTCTTTACAACCATTTCAATTATGCATGCTTTAAATTTGTCTGCTGTCATAGTCACTGACACTTTTTCACTCATAAAATATTTTGTGACAGTAGTTTGACGAGAACTTGTGCTTGAATTGTCATCAGCCTTCTTTCTTTCATCATCCTTTTCATTCACAATTTTGTAATCCTTTGGATGATGCCGTTGAAGGTGGCGTTTTAGATTTCCTGCTCTTGTTGGAGCATTGGATCCTTCACCTGAGAAGGCACTAATTTTGGCATCACATATTTTTTCCTGATCATCAGTGCCCTTTTGGCACTGACATACGTAATATTTTCCATCAGCAGTGAGTGAAAAATATTCAAAAACAGCAGATTTATACTTTTGATGTGACATTACGCTGTTATCATTACTTATCAAATTGAAATCTAAAAATCTGAAAAAGATTTAGGGTTGCTAGTACAAAATTTTTAAATTTCCTTATTATTAATTATGTTAATTAATTAATTATAATCCTTATTAATTATAAGCAACTATATTTATATATTATTTATATTTATATATTATATATTATACAGGGTGGGCGGAAAGTAGCTCCCTATTTTGGATTGGTAAAAAAATACGTATATTATCCATTTATTTCAGAAGAAATAATATGAAAAGGTAGGCATACATGGTAGGTTTTCTCTAAAATTCAATGTGGGCTCCAACTCTTTCCACCAGCTTCTGGAGCCGCCCAGGAATGGCGTCCACTGACTTTAGCAGGAACTCCGGCGGGATGGAGGACATGACTTCCCGAATTCAGTCCTCCAGTTCTTCCAATGTCCTCGGTTTGGTGCGGTAGACTTCTTCCTTTACCCACCCCCAAAGAAAGAAGTCGCACGGTGTCAAGTCGGGGCTCCTGGCTGGCCATTGATGTGGACCACGACGACCCATCCAACGCCCAGGGAAGTGGGCATCCAGCCACTCACGGACAACAAGAGCGAAGTGCTGAGCGGTACCTTGCTATGTTGCGAAACGAGGTCTGGCCGGTTGTCAGCACATGGGAGAACATCGACGATCTGATATTTATGCAAGATGGCGCCCCTCCGCACTTCGCTCTTGTTGTCCGTGAGTGGCTGGATGCCCACTTCCCTGGGCGTTGGATGGGTCGTCGTGGTCCACATCAATGGCCAGCCAGGAGCCCGACTTGACACCGTGCGACTTCTTTCTTTGGGGGTGGGTAAAGGAAGAAGTCTACCGCACCAAACCGAGGACATTGGAAGAACTGGAGGACCGAATTCGGGAAGTCATGTCCTCCATCCCGCCGGAGTTCCTGCTAAAGTCAGTGGACGCCATTCCTGGGCGGCTCCAGAAGCTGGTGGAAAGAGTTGGAGCCCACATTGAATTTTAGAGAAAACCTACCATGTATGCCTACCTTTTCATATTATTTCTTCTGAAATAAATGGATAATATACGTATTTTTTTACCAATCCAAAATAGGGAGCTACTTTCCGCCCACCCTGTATATTATTTATATATTATATTATATATTAAAACATTAGGTTAAATCTAGTTTATTCATAAAATTGAGCTAGGTCTAGGCCTAGGCTGCTATGGTTATAGTTGAAGGATTTGCACCGACTCCGACTCCATCCAACTATGCACTTCTGACTCCGACTCCACGACTCCGACTCCGACTCCACAGCCCTGCTTATTATCAAGCAGGCCTGATGCCTACATATGGGTTCTATGTATGTATGGCAATTATTTTCATTCCCAATAGGCTATGTCGCCAATCCTGAGGCAATTTTGTAGATATTTAATTCAATAAATTAATAATTTGTATTTAATTATGAAATAAAGGTATCACATACAATACCACATTGTGATCAACTACAAGTCTCTTGTCTTCTTCAGTGATCAAGCCAGCATCCATAAAGGCAGCAGTGGTGATGGCAGCTGTGGCACGCAGGCCAACACCATATCTGATGCTATGCATAGCAACATTAGGTATTTCTAATGTGTTGTACTCTGGCTTTTTATTGGAAGTTGAAGATGTGCTTGGTATTTCTAATGTCACTTCATAACTTCCATCCTTTCCATCTTGAGCATCAGCTATTTGTTCTTCATTTTCATCATCAGAAAAAATTATTTCATTTTATGGCATTGAAACATCCTGCTTACTTGTCTGCTTATATTCAGCAAGCCTTCTTCTTTCGTCTTCTTGCCACTTCTGCTTTTTGACTTGTCTGTTGTGCTCAGGTTGATCTGGCAAGCCAATCTGATGTGGTCCAATAGAACCAGACTTGTCTCTCTGACCTTTAATGAAAGCAAGTTCCTTCACAGGGATCTTCATCTCCCTAGGGCATGTACAGTTAATGTGAGTTTCGTTTTTGCAACCAGCATCTGCAAGGCAGCCAAATTCAGAGCAGAGAATTTTACACTTGCAACTGAGGATGTCAAAAAGCTTGTCAAGTTTTGCAATGAAAGCCTCTTTGACATGTAGCTTTCCTCTCCCAAGAGATATGTTTTTGGCCTGCTCCCAGCTCTCTTGGATCTTGTTTAAGATTGTGACTCGTGAATTTACAACGGGGGCTACAAAAGAACTGTTTGCTCGTTCCCACTTTTCAAGCACTTTAGGGTAAATGTCCTTTGCAAGACTGGCTGCTGGGTAGTTTCTCACATCCTCACCACTTTGTTCTCTTAGCAGTAGCCCATATTTCGGAATGTCTCGCAGAGTTGGGAGTTCAGAGGGCAACAACTCTCTACCAGTTCCAATTAGGTTGCTCATATGTGTGAATGTCCCCAGTCTTGTCCTCCTTTTAGAAGCCATTGTAGGTCAATTCCCACTGGTTAGGATGGTAGCACTGACAGACAAGTAATCTTCAGCACACTGATGAATATGTTTCAACCTGTGAAATAAGCAAAAACAGCAGTGCATTATATATACAGCATATATAATTATTAATATAATAATAATTATATAATTCCACAAAAAAGTCAAAAAAGTCACTATTTTTATGTAGCTTCTTACCAAGCAAAACTAAATTATATTAAATTAACAAAAATATCTTTAGAATTCCTAAGTCATGCTGCAACTTTTTAGCACCCCTCATATTTGGAATTTGAAAGTTGAAAAATTCGACACACCCTAGTGTTGGAATGTCATGCATGTATAAGTTGAAGAGTGTTGGTGAGAGAACAGAACCTTGAGGGACCCCATTTGGAAAAAGCTTGTTTTTGGATGACTTGCCATTAAATGTGACATGTGAGTATCTTCCTGATTTCAAGATAGTTGCTCAGCCACCTTTTGGTGTTATTGTGCATGTTTTTGTTGAGTATTTTGTTTATGCGAGGAAAACATGGGATAACATCAAATGCTTTACTAATGTCTATTGTTGCTAATAGTGTACGTTGAGCTGGTCATTTGGAGTTGGTCATCCATGATATGCTGCGTGAGGTTAATGACTAATGTCATGGTTGAGTGGTGAGGTCTGAATCCATGTTGAGTAGGCAATAGTGGTATGTGTGGGTTGGTGGTTTGTAAGATTAGTCTTTCTTTTACTTTGGAAGGCATGCATAGTAAAGTAATGGGTCTATAGGAAGCTGGTTCTATTGGATTTTTGTTTGGTTTGAGTAGTGTAATAATTTTACTTTGTTTCCCCTATGTCAGGAATAATAAAGTAAGAATATGTGCTGATATTTGTGAGAGCTAGTATTCCCTGTGGGCCCAAGTGTTTAATTTAAGGTGTATGTTAGATATGTTGTCTGGTCCAGTAGCCTTTGAATTCTTAATGTTTTTGATGATTTTGGTGGTCTGGTCTGTATTGAAGGGTGTAATGGTCATGTCGAGTCTGTAGGTTTTTGTGTCTGGCTGTTTGTCTGTCTGCGTGTTTCTGGTTGTTGTTTCTGTTTAAGTGACTTATCTTTGTGTAGTGATTAACTAGAATGTTAGCTTGTTGTGTATATGTTGGGATATTATTTTGGCTGCGACAGATAGCTGCATGTGAGGTGTGAATGCCGCTGCTAGAGTGGATAATGCTGTTTATAGTCTTGTATAGCCTAGATGTATCTGTGGATTGGTTTAGTGTTGTTATGAATTCCCTAAATGTTTGTTTTTCTTTCAGTTTGTTTATTTGTGTTGAGCTGTTGTATCTGCTGTTTTATGGCTTCTGTGTATGGTGTTTGTGTGTTATGTTTGAGGTTGTTACATTGCCTTATGAGGTGGGCTATTTCTCTAGTGTAATTTGGGTTGTATTTCCTAATGTTGCCCTGAGGTATGTATTTGTTTGCATTATTGATGATCTGATTAAATGTAGAACATGTTGTAATGATGATGGGCAGGTGGTCTGATGACAATTGTTTTTCTGTTCTCCAGTGTGTGTGTGTGCGTTGCTAGTGAAGGGGAACAGAACGTTATGTCTGGGGAGGAGTTTGAGTATCCTGCTTGATGTGGTATGTATGTTCTTCTGTATTGTTAAGAATGAAGAGGTTGTTTAGTTGTGTGGCTCTGTTGGTGCCTCTGGTGAGGCATTCCATGTCAAGTGTACACATCTTATGTCAGGTCATCTCACTGATTTTAATGATTTTTAGTGTGGTAGTTGGGTATGATGAGTAATGAAGCATGACCAAATTTCAAATTTTAGCCACTTGGGTCAAATAATTTGGGAGTAATAACCCCCACCAAATTTGAGGTCAGCAGCATAACCTCGTGATATTGAAAGGTCATAACTCAGGATCTAATGGATGGATTTTAATGATTTTGGTGACAAAATGCTCAGAAAAGATAGCAGAATAACTTTACTTTTATGCACAGAGTGTGTACATTCCATTAAAAAAATGTTGCATTTATATTTCACCTTTGACCTTGGCCTCAGGTCAGAGTTCAAAATTCAAGGTCATGAAAATTGGCATAAGTAAAGACCTTTTAGATGAAGCATATTCAAGCAAAAAATTAGAGTGGGATCTCCATTTTCAAAAAGGAGGGAAAACACATGCATTCACAATCAAAACTCCAGCATTTGTGACTGTGTGAAACTTAGAAACCATACTGCATACCAAAAATAACCAAAGTTGACCACACATATCAATGGCACATTGATATACGATGCTACAGTCATATTTAGGTTATATTTCAAACCTTTATAGTCAAATATAAATAGGTAAATGGCTTTTTTAAACAACACTAAAGATATTTCTAAGTTTGCTAGATAATATGACATCATTTGAGCATTAGTAGTTTTTGAATTGTTGACTTTACTAAAATTGACACACCCTAGTATCATATCTCCCCTCATACAATGTCTCTCAAAACTAAACATATATACCTAATTCCTTTAATCTATCCCTGTATTCCAATCTTTTTAGGTTAGGGATAAGCTTGGTTGCCCTACATTGCACACCTTCAAGCATATCAATATCATGTCTAAGGTGAGGGGACCAAGCTTGAATGCAGTATTCTAAGTCAGGCCTAATAAGAATTATATAATATACAGATGACTTCCTTACTCTTGTTTCAGTTAACATTCCTCTTAATAATGCCTAACATTTTATTTGCTTTATTTCTAGCTTCTAAGCACATTAGAAAATTTTAGATCACTACAAACTATAATACCAAGATCCTTTTCCTTTCTAGCATCCTCAACCAGTTCCATTGCATCTCAAAACTAAAGTTTTCATTATTTCTACCAAGATGCATGACTTTGCATTTTTGAACATGAATTCCATTTGCCATTTACTAGCCCAAGCAACTAATCTATCAAGATCCTTTTGCAGTTTATAAGAATTTTCTATATTTATAACTGGAGCAACTACCTTTGTATCATCTGCAAATTTAGAAATTTTACAACCTACTCCTTTCTCTAAATCATTGAGATATAAAATAGAGTAAGGGACCCAAACTGATCACTGTGGTACCCCATTTTTCACTTTCTGCCACCTAGATTCATGACCTTTTAAAATTACCCTCTGTTCCGTCTCTTAACTTTTTTCTACCCAATTTAAAACTGACACAAATATACCATGCGCTCTTAATTTAATAGAAATCTCCTATGTGGAACCTTATCAAATGCTTTACTAAAATCCAAAAAAATAACATCTACATCATTTCCATTATCTACCTGATCAGTTACAAATTCTAAAAAGTCTAAGAGATTACACAAACAAGACCTTCCTGATCTAAATCCATGTTGTGTGAACTTGACATAAGATTAAAGTTCTCCAAATGAACTTGACTATTCTTTATAATTCTTTCTAGTATCTTTCTTACCAATGATGTCAAGCTAACAGGCCTATAATTTCCTACCTCCTTCTTACTACCCTTTTTGTAAATGGGTACTACATTAGCTTTTTTCTATTCATCTGGTATTTCTGCACAATTAATTGACCTAGCAAACAAAATAGTTAATGCCTCAGATAAGCTTTCTTCCCCTTCTCTGAGAATCCTAGCAAATATATTATCAGGTCCAGCAGCCTCTGACTTCAATGTATGAATCACCTGCCAAACATCATCCTTCCTTATATGAATATGATTGAGAATGTCTGAATTTACAGGATCTAAAGGATTAAAATCAAAGTTATTTAAATTTTCTTCAGTAAAAACAGAGCTAAAATAATCATTAAAAAGACCAACAACATCCTGATCTTTTTCAAACATCCTATCATCATGTTCTATTAGGCCAATCCTATCATGCTTTTTATTATTATATTTATAAAAACTAAAGAATTTCTTTGGATCTTTATTGCTATTTCTAGTTAGATTTATTTCACTCTGCCTTTTACTCTTCCTAATCAAACTATTTAGCTTATTTCTTAACTGCCTATAATTATCCAAGTCCAAAATACTATCACTGCCTTTAAATTCCCTGAATGCCCTTTTTTTATTTTTAATCATTTCAACTATTTCCGTGTTCTACCATAAAGGTTTCCTAATTTTGTCATTCTTAACACTTCTGAAAGGAATACACTACTACATCCTCTAAAATTCTTTAAATCTAGACCACATCTCGGTAGCATTTTTATTGGCAAATTCACTGTCCCACTTTACTGAGCCTAACAACTATATGGTCATTGTTGACCAGATCCCTATTTAATTCTACCTTAAAACGTATGATCCAATGGTCACTATTTCCTAATGACTCCTACTGCAAGTTCCCTAATAAGTTCATGATCATTGGAAAGAAGCACATCTAAGATTGCTTGGTCCCTAGTTGATTTGTTTACAAATTGTGTTAGGAAACAGTCATTATATTATAGTAGTCAATGAAGAGTTACCTTCCCTATTATTTCCCCCTAAAATGCTCCAGTCTATATGAGACAGGTTGAAATCTCTCATAATTAATGTTCTAGCACTACAACCTTTATTTCATGAACCATACTGTCATCAACTTCTTTTGTTTGGTTTGAACTTTGAAGGTCTGTAAAATGCACCTATCCAAATATACTCTCTGCCTGAAACACATATATCCACCCATAGTATTAAATTACACAACAGGGTAGAATCAATATCATATTCTTAATGTACAAGACCAAACCACCCCCCTGCCTATCCATTCTCTGGTAAATATACATTGTATACAAGTAGTTGCTCCAGTTAAATATACAAAATTCTTATAAACTGCAAAAGGGTCTTGATAGATTAGTTGTTTGAGCTAGTAAATGGCAGATATAATTCAATGTTCAAAAATGCAAAGTCATGCATTTTGGAAGAAATAATGAAAACTGGAGGATGTTAGAAAGGAAAAAGATCTTGAAATTATTTAATTTATTGACTGCCCAGTTAAGTCAACTATATGCCCTTGGTGATTAGTTAGGTTAAATCATGATATTTTTGTTTACACTAATGAAAATATCATGACTTAGCCTAACCAATCATCAAGGGTGTACAGTTGACCTAACCAGGCAAACCAGACCTAATGGCAAAAATGCCAGTTTCTAGATGACTCATTCTTGTCCTGCAAGCCTGCCACTGTGTAGTGCATCTGTTTTTTGTTCAGGATTCTCTGCAATCTCATTCAGGACTTTGCGAGTTTTGGTATAATCTGCTCGCATGGCATGTGTGGAGTCTGTTCAGCAAGACCATCACATAGCCGACAACATTTTGGGCATTGGAATGCCCAATGGTTCAAGTTTGCTGTCTTTCAGCTATTGCACAACCTCTTGACATAATGATGCAGCTCCTTTACCTACTAAATTGAGTGAGTGACCAATAGAGGGGAGAAATGATGCAGTTGGGCTTTGTTCCAAAATTTTGGTTTGCATTCTATTATAACAACTGAACATATTGAGTGCATTATCGTAACTTTGACCACAGCAAGTGTGGATATCAATGCCCAACTTGTTGAACGGGTCATTTAGAGCATCAACCATGTTTTGCACTTTGTTACCAGTTGACTCTAGGAAGGTGAGAAATTGCTCAACTGGAATGCCAGTTTCATTGACATAGTAGATTACTACCATCACTTGGTCAGTATGTGTATTGTCCTCACACGAATCAACATCTTTCACCTTTCATTAACTTCTGCCTGAATTGTTCATTCTGACAAAGGTCAAGCTTTTCACTCCACCTCAGGCCTACAGTTTAACATGGAATCCAAATCACACCCCACCAGCAGCCCAGTGTCTTAACCACTAGGCCACCCAGGGTACCCATTTATCTACCAACCACTTTCTTTTTTATTGTGTGGAATTATGAACAGCTGGGTTTTGCTGTGTGCCAGCTGATGTATTTGTAGTCAGGGATGCTAACCACTAAACCACTGAGGTGCTATTGAGATGGTATAGTATTTTGTGGCCTTTATCTGATTGACAATAGTTGTAGTAAGGAGTTTGTCTCCAACCAGCTGCATCAATTCCTCGCATATTTTTTATGACAAGTACAGTAGTCCCTCTATAACACTGGGCAACACGTATTTTATTGAATGATATCTGACACTTGATTCTAGGTAATTTGGGTGCGCTGAATACGAATTTCAACTCGGTTTGGCTCTATCAGGTCCTGATTCTTGTCGACAGCCTATGTGCCATTTTCCAGATTTTTCAAATTAGGACTAAAAAATTAAGTCATGTGTTAAATTTTTTTTCAAGTTTCATGAATACAAGCAGTTCAAACTACAGTAAAATTACATTATAACGATAGAAATGACTTAAAATAAAAAAACAAACAGATATGAAGCTTTCACTGTGGCAAAAATTTTCTTTTGTAAGACTTTCTAGCGTATTTGCTTGTTGATGGCAGGTCTCTTTTCAAGCACCAGCAGTAATCAGCCATCATGTGGGAATCCCAGCGGCCTTGGTACCGTTCCTCCATAATTTTGATATCTTGGTGGAATCTCTCCCCTTGTTCGTCACTTACATCACCTAAATTACTTGGAAATTGGTCAAGATGGCTATTCAAAAAATGCATTTTTATGCTCATATTGCAACCTAACTCTTTGTAGTCCCTTAAAAGTTTTTTTACAATTTCTTCGTAGTTATCTGCCCTATAATTGCCTAAAAAGTTTTCTATCAAGTCCACGAATGAGAACCAGCCATTTTTTTCGCATTCATTCATGACATTAGGAAAATTGCTGTCTTTAATCATTGTTCTTATTTGTGGACCGTCGAAAATTCCCGCCTTGATTTTTTCATAACTTAAACTTGGAAATTTTGAAGTTATGTATTTGAAACACTCGCCGTTCGTATCTAAAGCTTTTACATATTGTTTAATGAGGCCTAGTTTTATATGCAGAGGAGGAAATATGATTTTATCTCTGCTCACTAAAGGTGGATTAATTACGTTTTTTTCTCCGACAGTAAGTGATGTTCATGCTGGCCAGATTTGTTTGAAATAATGTTCTTCCTTGGCTCTGCTGTCCCATAAGCAAAGGAAGCAGGGATATTTAGTATACCCTCCTTGTTGTCCTAGCAGAAAATTAACCATTTTTAAGTCAACACATATGATCCACTCGTGCTCCCTATATTTGATAAGATTTAAAACCTTTTCTATATGTTCATACTTTTCTTTTAATTTTGTTGAGTGCCCAATCGGTATCGAGCCGTATAGATTGCCATTATGCAACAACACACACTTAAGACTTCTTTTCGAACTGTCTAAAAACAAGCGCCAATCATTTGCATCGTAAGACTCAACCCCCATCTTCTTTAACAAACCAACTATGTCGCAGCAATATACTAAACTATCCTCTGTTCTAAAATATTTAACAAGTTCTTCTTCTCTTTTTCTGTAAAATGAAATGTATGTGTTTGAAGTAAGCAAGTTTTTCTCTTTAAGTCTTGAAGCTAAAATTTCCGCAGCCTTTTTTGGCAAATTTAGATCCCTTACAAGATCATTCAACTCGGCCTGGTTAAACTTTTGCGGATCGTTTTGACTTTCAAATACGCTGGGGTCAAAATCGGTGTCTGACTCCTCAAAGTGCATAACAATATTTTCAGGAACATCTTCAACTAATTCTTGAGTTGGCAGACCCTTAAATTTTGGAATGGGGATCTCATTTGAATGTAGCACAGGTCGTATCGCGGTGTCAAAATTTGGGTACTCGATACAATGTTTATTTTTCTTAGTGAAGCCCGAAGTCTTGACAAAGCAAAGGTAGCAAGCGGTCTCGTGGTTAGTAGGCTCTCGCCACACCTGATATGGAAAAAAAATTGTAAAGCGTTAACAAAAGCGACGAGAGACTTGTTTTTATGAATTTTATCAAAAGTTATCACCCAAACATTTAACATTTCTATGTGTTTCAACCTTATGCAATATTTGAGATTCTTATAAACATTTTCTGTAAATTTTTGTTTATGTACCTAAGTTACAATTACATTTAGGTAAGTTACAGTATACTAGTGATTAAATTACGTAGTTTTATGAAATCATAAACTTACCATTGGAACTCCAAAAGGTATTTTTGAATCCGAACCCTTCGTCCAATGTCGCAGTCTTTCAATGCATATAGTGCAGGCTTTATGTGGAGCCTACGATTTATCTTGGTCCCCCAGTTTTATGCCAAAATAAGCTAAGTAAGCTCTTTTTACGAAGTCAGTTATATTTGCTCGTTGATGTGGAAGTGTAAAATTTCCACATATATAACAGAAGGAATCAGGGTTGTTTTTGCATTTGAACTTTCTAGTGCTTGATGACATATTGCTTGATTGTTCTGCCAATTTGTAAAGGTATTTAAAGCCCTTAATTCATATAAATTTAAGAAAATCTGAAATATAAACACAAAAATTAGTTTAAATAGGTACTTATTATGAAATAGGTACTTACAATCTATGAAATTAAACTAGAAACACGGATGAGTAGGTACAATATAAATTACGTCTAATTAAATCAACTATATTAAATCACGATGACAAAATTACTCACTAAATCATATGCCAATTCAAAATTATGTTAATGCCCAAACTTAATTAACTAACTCAACTGACTGACTGACTGACTGATTGAATTGACTGATTGAATTGACTGATTAACTCTGGAAACGAGTCGCTTTTATATATTTAGTTGTCCCTCTAGAATACTCTACAGAGAACAGGAACGCTCGAGAAAATTTTAGAATTCTATGATATTTTTAGCTTAATTTACTAATATTAAAATGGGTTAAAAATGACAAAATTAAAAATATTTTTAGGGTGTTACATATAAAAATATACATAATACAACAATACCATAACAATAGGTACAAATACCTAGATAAAAACCTAGTTGCATAATGTGTAACTGCAAAAAGACTTAGCGAGTATTGAGAAAAAACCTTTTTATGAATACGATGAAAGAGGAGGGGTGTTGAGCAAAATCAGGACCTGATAGAGCAAAACCGAGTAAAAATTCGTGCTCAGCACCCAAATTACCTAGAAGTAACTGTCAAATCTAATTCAATAGACAAAAAGTTGAAATTTGTTCCCCAGTGTAATCATCGTCATTGAGTATTATCATTCCTATTTAACACCATTATTTCGTTAATTGTTGTCTGCCCACTGGGCATCAGTCTTTGTTGAGCACTCAGTGGAGATGGATGTTGCGCAGTTTTACGGATGGTGTCAAAGAGGTCTTGGAATCTCAGTTTAAGGAACTCAACACTGAAGAACTGTTGCAGCTTGATGAGCACATTGGGGTATCAGTGGAGTCAGATGAAGAGGAAGAAGAGATTGTCAAGACATTGACAACAGGAAATCTAGAGGATTTCTTTTGGCACTGGAAGATGAAGGATGTTTTAGAAAATGACCCCAATGCAGAAAGAAAATCAGATCCACCGAAGTCTCCCCATCTATCAATATCAACAGCAGGAGATCTTGATCTGCTGATGGAGGGTGATTCACCTACCAAGTAATAAAACTTCATCACTAAGCCCCACCAATCCTCCTCCATATGCAGCCAGCAACTTCATAATTTGGTAAGTATAGTACAGCAGGTGGTCTGGAATGAATTGTCATTATTACATGTAATTCAATGACTCATTAATCGTTGTTTCCTTATTTGTCATCTGTTCATGGAACCAATTAATGATGATTTCAGATTTGGCATCAGTTTTGCTCGGAAAACTATAGTTTTTATGATATGGTCAAATTTAGGAATCTTACTTTTTCACCATTTTTAAGGCATTTTTCTGATATAGCAAAAGTAATTTCAAGTGCAAAATTCAAAATGTCCCCAAAACTGGGGTTTGTTAGTAATGTTTTTATTGGTTAAGGCCCATTATTAACTATTTGTACACATTTGATTTCTTATTTCTGTTTATAAAATGTTTTGTATTTTCCAGATATTTGAATTAGAATTATATGGTGATGGCTACCAATAGGCCCTGCAGACACTGCAGATTCCTTTTGTTATGCTTGTGGCCATTACATCAATCCAAAGCAAGTAAAGCACAAAATTGACCCAAGAATAAAGTTTTGTACAGCATATCACGCTTACTTTGGCATGCCCATTGGCAATCAAGATAAATCATGGGCACCTCAGTTTTGCTATGGAAGCTGCCATTCCACATTAGAAGGATGGCTGTGAGGTACCAGAAAAGGCATGCCATTTGCTATTCCTCGCATTTGGAGGGAGCAACCCAATCACCACGATGATTGCTACTTCTGTATGGTAGACATTTCACTCTACAAGAGAGGTAAAGGTCGAAAAGATGTCCTATATCCAAATATCCCATCTTCTATTGCCCCAGTCCCCCATAATGAAGCTTTACCCATTCCATGCCCACCCACCATGGAGAAAATAGAAGAAATGCCTTCATTATCTTCCAATGAAGATGAAGATGCTGACTTCAAAGCAAGCTCCAATATATCATCCCATTTCCCCAACCAGAAACACACAGATGACCTGGTCAGGGATATGAAGTTACGAAAACCAATGCAGAAATTATGACATTCTTCCTTAAAGAGTGGAATCTTTTGAACCAAAGTGTCAAGATCTCTTTCTACAGGAATAGGCATTTGTGATATGCTTCTTTCTACTCCTGTTTTGCATTGATTTCTTTGCTACTGCTGTGATGTGAATGGCCTTTTTGCTGAGATAGGAATTGAATACATCCCTGCTGATTGGTGTTTGTTTATTGACAATTCAACTAGAAGTTTAAAAGGCATCCTACTACATAATGGAAACATGTTTCCATCTATTCCTGTGGCTCATTCGGTTCAATTGAAGGAAGAATATGAAAATGTATAGCTGTTGCTAGACAGAATAAACTACAGTGAACATAGCTAGGATGTATGTGGAGACTTCAAAATGGTAGGATTCCTGCTTGGACTACAGGGTGGTTGCACTAAATATTTGTTTTTTTAATCCAGGCAAACACAATGTTCTTAATGAAGCCCTTGTTCGAACAGAAAAATTTTTGCTACCCCTGCTGCATATCAAGCTTGGTCTTATTAAGCAATTCATCAAATGTTTGGATGCTGAAAGTGATGCTATTTATTGTATAAGTTCAATGTTTCCCAAACTTTCTGAAGCTAAAATCAAGGGAGGCATATTTGTTGGACCTCAAGTCAGATGCATGTTAGCATTTAAAGAGTTAGAAGAAAAAATTATAGCTCTTGAAAAAAATGCTTGGCAGTCATTTTGGCTTGTAGTCCATGGATTTTTAGGTAACAGGAAGAATGACATCTACAAAGATCTAGTAGAAAATCTAGTCAATCACTTTCAAAGGTTAGGTTGTAGAATGTCCCTGAAGTTACACTTTCTGGACTCACATTTAGAATTCTTCAGACCCCAATTTGGGTGATGTAAGTGAAGAGCATGGTGAATGTTTTCACCAAGATAACCAAACCATGGAGAGGAGATATCAGGGAAAATGGGATGAAGCTATGATGGGCAACTATATTTGGTGTTTAATACGAGATAATCCACAGGACTAGAAGAGAAAAAGATGCTCAAATGTACATTTTTAAGCATTATCCATTTAGATTTGGGTGCATTATATACACAGTATATATCTTTAAATATGAAATATAGTTATTTTCCTTTACTTTTCTTCATTGTGATTTTGCACTGATAAGCCATTAGGTACAAAAAATAGATTATGGTTTTCAGAAGAAACTAAGTTTTCCCAAGAAAACTAATGCAATTTTTTTAATTCAGCGCACCCAAAAACAAAGAAAAACAAAAAAATAAGATAAATACAAATTTTCCAAAATTTTGTTACATAGTGTTATAGAGGGACTACTGTAATTCACTTTACCTTTTCCCAAGTTGGCTTTTTGAAGGTGCTCAGCTAAAAAAGGATCATACTGTGCTAGCAACTTGAGTATGCCAAGATAGTTGCTGTTGTGCAATGAGCCAATAATTTCATTGCTGAATGCTAAACCTCATCCAGCAAGAAATATAATCACACTGAGAATGAATTAACAATGAATTTTGAGGTATTCCCATATACTCTCGTCTCCCGTATACTCTTGTCTCTTTGGTTACATTAGGCAGCCACAAACCAATATACATGTCAAACTCTGGTCTGCCTTCCACTTCCTGAATGACTGGTTCATTGCCTGTATCAGAAGCTTGAGCACCATCATGATGAGTCTCAGATTCACAGGACCAGCAGCTGGTGCATGGTCTGCAAGGCCTGCACCATCTGAAGGGCCTGCACCCACACCAGTTTCACCCTGTGCTCTTGCTTCTGCTTGAATACCAAAGAATGGTGAAATTGGCTTAATTTGTTTTAATTTCCTTTTCCGGAGCTCTTTTTTTTTTCTTCTCTTTTCCTTCTCTTTGCATATCCACTTTGGTGTTCATACATAATGATCACTGCCCAAGGCTCTGAAACATAGGAAAGAAATAATTTGTTTTTCTTTTTAATTTGCTTAGTTTTTCTTTAGTTTTTTAGTTTTTATTTTATTAGAGGCCCCTAAAACTTTATGGGCCCTGTGCAGATTGCACAGTTTGAACGTGTGATAATCTGGCCTATATATATATATATATATATATATATATATATATATATATATATATATATATATATATATGTGTGTGTGTGTGTGTGTGTGTGTGTGTGAGATTAAAAGTATTATTTTATTAATTTTAATTAAAATATTTATAGCTAGTTAAAAAACTTTTGAGAAAAAAAATATGAAAATCAAAAAATTACTAAATGGTAATACAGTAGAGTATTCTGTTTTTGGATATTTTATTGATTTTAGTGGCAGTAATAGTTTCATAAACAGTACCCAAACATTACTTGTATATAAAAAATTATCAATCAGTAATGTTTAGATATTGTTTTTGAAACTACAGGAAGTCCCCAGGTTACGAGTGGGTTGCATTCCAAAATTTCATTCGTAAGTCATTCATTTGGAACTCAAAACTCAATTTCCCATAGACACAGTTATAAATGGTGGTTAGGTTCCAAAGCCAACCCATGAAAGCCTATTTTACCCCTAATTAAGCTGAAATCTTGTACATTTGCAATGAATAATAGTGGATAACAATATTGTTGCAATACAATTAATAAAACAAAATGGAAAACAATAAATTTGAATAAAATGTAGGGTTGGTTTTTAGCTCCCTTAATATTAACAAACTCATCTCACAATAGAGGCAATGAACACATGACTGGGGATGCTATGTCACTGTATACCTGTAGCAGATGATAGTTTGCCCATGCCTTGCCTTGCAAACTAGTTCCCAAAAGCAACATTTGGTTTGTAGGATGCAGACTGAATATTTGTTTGTTAGGACTAATAAAATGGTGATGCTTGTGGAGGTTCATTTGTATATTCATCTGCCTGTTTGTAAGTCAGATGTTCATAACTGAGACTTCCTGTATTACCACTTAATATTTTAAATAATTTATATCTATAGGTGAACTTTTTCCTAAAATCATATATAGTACCTGTTCTCATTTGAAAGCAGGTAATTCATATAAAATATTTTAAAAATTGATTGATGGATAATACTGATGAAATTAAGTTATTTATTTACCAAAAATGAAATTGTCCAAAAGGCACAACTCTCATTTCTTAAAACCCCAAAACATTTTGTTTTGTTTAATTAAAAGTAGAATATTGTATAAATAAAGGCAAAACTATTAAATCTGATAAAATATATACACACAATTTTAATTTTGTAATTCTCTTATTGATTGCTCATTATAATATTTAGTCATTTAACTCTTTTCTTTCAATAAATACTAGTTGGTTTTATTGTTGAATGAGGAAATTCAATTTAAATTACCTATTCCAGTCAATCCTTCACTCCTTCATTTGGAACAAAAAATAAAATATGAATTAATATACAGTTATTTAACTTGGATATCAATGCAACTTTGAGTATTCTTTAATAAAGGAACTCGGTGAAATGATGTAAAACTAAGTTCCTTGCAAGCTTTATATAAAAAATGTAAGCATTTTTTTTTTCTTTTGTACAGGAACTCAATCTCGATTCCATAATTGTATGTGGTGGGAAGTACTTTCTGTTCATAGGCTGTTGTTGTCCAGCCATAGTGACTACTATAAAAAAATCTTTGAAACGAAACCATGTCACCATCCTTCTATTATTTTGACTGAGATTGATTCTAGAGACTTGGAAATTCTTTTGAACTACATCTATGAAGGAAAAGTTAGTATTTCAAAGCATAGATTGTCATCCCTACTGAAAATAGCCAAAGCTCTTAAAATAAAAGCATTGGAAATTACTAATAATTTACTTCCAGTCACATTATGTAAAGAGAATTTCTACTGATACTCAAAACTATAGTTTTTCTTGATAAGTTCACTTGAAGGGAAAGAATTGTTTAATAATGTTCAGTACAGAAACATGCAACACTTGCAACTAATATAGAAATACCACATTTTGGAAGTGTAGAATCATCACCTGTTACACTACTGCCATGTGTTGAATCTCAACAGTTGACAACAATTTCTTGGAGGGAATCATCACAGCACATATACAAAATTAGTTATTGATCAAGAATTATGACAACCTGGAACACTGTATACTGATGCACAATCTAAACCAGTTTTTTGTGTCAGATCAGGGAAAGATACAAAGTTTTCTGATTTAGTGTCAAAAAGGTCTGGAAATACCACAGTTCAGAAATATTGCAACACACAGCATTTTCTGAAGATATGAACTTGATACAGAATTATGATGTAGAATCACTAAAAGATGCAAAGGAATTCCCCAATTTTGAATCATTACCCAAAGCAATGAGTCAAATTGATGAAACACTGTCATTACATAATGACTCTGCTGCAGATATAAAGTGTGAAGTCAATGAAAATCAGTTTATAGACATATCACACACTAAGAGAAATTTATCATTGAGGCAGGATGAATTTCATGTCAATAAATCAGTTGAGAGGAGAGTTTATGAAACATTACCTCCTGCTGTCTGCAAGAAAGAGATAAAAATTCTTCTTAAAAGGTTATCAGCAAGTGAAATATCTGTACTGTCATTCATCCAGAAAAGGAAAGGAAGTAATTTAAAATGTGATATACCACCATTAAAGAGGAGAAGGTCAGAAGAAAAGAAACCACAAAAAAAAGTAAATGAATTAGAAGCAAAGTTTGATGGTGAAAAGGGAGAAAAGGTATCTACAAAGTTTATAGACATATCACACACAGAGAGAAATTTATCGTTGAGGGAAGATGAATTTCATGTCAATAAATCAGTTGAGAGGAGAGTTTATGAAACATCACCTTTTGCTGTATGCAAAAAAGAGATAAAAATTCTTCTTAAAAGGTTATCAGCAAGTGAAATATCTGTACTTTCATCCATCCAGAAAAGGAAAGGAAATAATTTAAAATGTGATATACCATTAAAGAGGAGAACGTCAGAAGAAAAGAAACCACAAAAAAAAGTAAATGAATTAGAAGCCAAGTTTGATGATGAAAAGGGAGGAAAGGTATCTACAAAGTGTGTGTATTCTTTTACAAGAGAATTGAATGGTTCTGATATGAAATAACCTTGGAACTTCATCTAAGCAGTCAATAGAACAATCAATGTAGAGAGACTAAGTAACTGCTAGTTCCAATTGTTTTGTTCTAATTAGAAATGTGCATTGGCTCTAATATTGGGACTATAGGGAAGAAAGCCACAATATGTCAGTTTATTTGAAGGACAGGGACTTCATCAGGTGAGGAAGATGAAGTTAGGAAGGGAGGCAAGATAAGGGATTAAGGAAATGAATATAAGGTGCATTCAATATATATAAAATGTGTAAAGGGGTTTGACAAAAGTAAATAGACACCTTTGGTTTGTCTATATTTTTTTTATTTCATAATGGAAGTTATGTCAAGTGTTGACACTTTTTGGTGATTTCTGCCACTCATCTCACAGATTTTAATGATTTTTGGTGTAGTAGTTGGGTATGATGAGTAATGAAGCATGACCAAATTTTAGCCTTGGGTCAAATAGTTTGGGAGTAATGACCCCCATAAATTTCCAAATTTGGGGTCAGCA
Source organism: Bathynomus jamesi (assembly GCA_023014485.1). NCBI lineage: Eukaryota > Metazoa > Arthropoda > Malacostraca > Isopoda > Cirolanidae > Bathynomus > Bathynomus jamesi. Next base: position 1,083,473 of record JAJOZX010000627.1, read on the forward strand.
ACGTAACCTCATGATTTTGAAAGGTCATAACTCAGGATCTAATGGATGGATTTTAATGATTTTGGTGTCAAAATGCTCAGAAATGACAGCAGAATAACTTTAATTTTATGCACAGAGTGCATACATTCCATTAAAAAAAGTTGCATTTATATTTCACCTTTGACCTTGACTTCAGGTCAGAGTTGAAAATTCAAAGTCATGAAAATTGGCATAAGTAAAGACCTTTAGATGAAGCATATTCAAACAAAAAATTGGAGTGGGATCTCCATGGGTTTGCTTTCCACAAGCATTTGAAATTGTTCATGTTGAAAATTTTGAGCATTTTAAGATAACTTCACAAATAGTTCATATACATATATACAATATACATATTATAATATAGCTACATACATGATTTGATATATACCTATAGGTAAGCATCAAGATTTTTACAAACAAATTATTTATTATTATGGATGAAGTCACTTGGCAATTATTCCAGTGAAATCCTTGAGCACAATCTTGGACTACAAAGGAATAGTTTTCGGAAAAGTCCCCAATCACCAAAAAATTGCCTTCATCCAGTTCATTTTTTCTTTTTTCTAAATACTTGGCTTGTTGTTTGGCAATGAAATCATGATGCCTTAGTTGAGTTGAGAAATAAATGTATCTAGGAAATCTAAATTTTGAATAACACAGTCCAGCTGAGATTGATCTGTTGTTGTCTACTGTTTGTACTGGATTTCATCAATACCTTTTTCTTTGTAACATGTAAGAAGAGTTTCCTTTAGCGAATCAGGTCGAGGGCATTGATCACATTCTCCTAAATAGCAAGAAGGTTTACTTTTGTCACAAATAATTTTGGCTAAAGTGCAGTAGTAACTACTCAATAGAGTTTCTTCCTCACTGGTAATTTCTGCCATTCTAGAACCTGTCATCATTAACTTAATATTCTGACGAATTTTGCAGATGCACACATTATGCATTCCAATTGCTCCCGCCAAAACACATTCTTTGGGGCGTAGCATCGCAAATTTTAAAAAATCCTATACAGAGAGCTGGAAACAAACGTAAATTGTTGATATGCTTCTTTTAGATTACATAAAACTAACCTTTGATATTTTTTTCATTCACCATTTTCTTTTATTGTTATGCAGTCTTTCTTGCCTGCCATTTGTCTACTTATTTCATCATTTCTAAAAAACTCTTTAACAGTGTTAGTTACTTCCAGTGGCAATTCCTTCCCCATCTTTGGATTTGGTGACGACAATACTCCCTTTTCTTTTGCAAGCTGCTGAGCCTGAACAGTTAAATTCTTTAATTAGTTTTCTTACACTCATTGATGGTGCAAAACCAGATAGAATCATAATTTGGTCATGTTTATCTGAGTTTTGATATTTATCTTTCAATGTTTGGACAACTACTACTGGCTTTGACAGTTTGTCTACATTTGATGGACCTGGCTCTTGAGGAATTTCACCTACCATATCTAAGTGTCTTCTTACTGAACTTTGTATTTTGGCCATTTTTGTTGGGAGGTATGCTTCATTTCTTTGAATCTTGCGCTTGACAATCAGACTTTCCCCAATCATGGTGATTGTCTCATTGCTGACAATTCAGCCTCCTTGTCAACAAAAACATCATCAGATGATACGGTTTCCATAGTAGTATCAGATGAGCTTGATGATAATATTTTTGGTTCTGCTTTATTTTGAACTTGTAAAATAGGTAAGGAAAATTTTTTTTCTGCATGATGAATGATGAACATAACTTTTGGCCTGGCTTCAAATGATTTTTGAAATTTTTCTATCAGTGATTGTGAAGCAGGCCGAAGATCAGAAGATTTTAATTTATTGTAGAAATTGAATGGATCACAACAATATTTTGATGACATTTTATCAGCATATAGTCTAAACCTGAACACACACAAACTTAACATGATTAAATATACAAATTATATAAGTACTGTGATGAAAATTATTGTTCTTTTAGAGCAGGAAATACCTTAATATTTGCAAAACTCTTAAGACATACAGTTTATCAAACCATGAGTGTAGCTATATTTATACATATATAGGTACATATATTTATATACATAAGCACACCGGACAAAAAATTAGTCACCCCTCTCAGAATGTACCTAATAACGTGTGACGGCGCCTCTGACCTTGATAACCACATGAATCCAGTGAGGCAGAGCCTCTACGAGGTTGTGCATGTACTGAACATCGATTTGCTGCCACTCATTCATCAGCCGGTTCTGAAGTTCCGCCAGAGTCCGTGGGTGTCTATTCCTGCTTTTCACTTTCTGTTCCAAATAATCCACAGATTTTCAATAGGATTTAAATCAGGGGATTTGGCGGGCCATTCAAGGTGAAACAGTATTGCAGAATGTTCGTCGTGCCACTCAGACACACTTCTCGCCCTGTGCACACGGCAATTGTCATCTTGGAAGACAGGAGTGGCAATGTGATGCTGCTCCTGGAGATGTAGGGCAAAGGGTACCAATTCATCATTTAGTATGCGGAGGTACGCCTGCTGGTTCAAATTCATTGTCACTGGAATGAGAGGGCCCATTTCGTGGTATGAAAAACATCCCCAGAACATCACGGAACCACCTCCAGCCTGAACACCACCTTCGACGCATTCAGGATTAAAGGCTTCATTGGACCTGCGATGTACTCGTCACCTCCCATCATTGGAGAACAAACAAAAACGGGACTCATCGGACCAAATTACACGTTTCCAATCTGCCACAGTCCAGTTTTTGTGCCTCTGAGCCCATTTATAACATGCCAATTTGTGACTTGCTGTTAATAGCAGCCTCTTCCGTGGTACCCTGCTCTAGATGTCCATCGCATGCAGTTCTCGTCGCAATGTCCATTCGGAAATTGGTCGCTGGAGAACCTCATTGGTTTCTTGGAGCAATTGTTCTCTGGTTTGAAAACGATTTGCAGTTACTAGACGAGAAACATGGCGGTGGTCCCTATTGTCGAGAATTGTTTTCTGGCCACAGTTACGCCATCGATTTTCAGTTGATTGCGAACTACACCGCTCTTTGTAAACTCGCTGGACAGTACGCGTTGACACACCAACAAATTGGGCTACTTCAGACATTTTGTGTCCGTCGGCTCTGCCAAACACGATGGCTCCTTTTTGCCACTGAGTAACGTCTGCCTCACAACCCATTTTGCAGACTATATCCAACACACACTTTGTTCTTCACCACCTCACGAAACAGATCTGATCCTGTGTGCTACGTCACCGCTACTTGTCACTTACCAATGCTACATCAGCACCCTCTGTGTGACCTTGAACTTCCTACTATCGGTGCTATTAGGGGTGACTAATTTTTTGTCCGGTGTGCTTACATATATATGAACTATTTGTGAAGTTATCTTAAATAAAATGCTCAAAATTTTGAACATGCACAATTTCAAATGCTTGTGGAAAGCAAACCCATGGAGATCCTACTCCAATTTTTTGCTTGAATATGCTTCATCTAAAGGTCTTTACTTATGCCAATTTTCATGACCTTGAATTTTGAACTCTCACCCAAGGTCAAGGGCAAAGGTGAAATATAAATGCAACTTTTTTTTAATGGAATGTACGCACTCTGTGCATAAAATTAACGTTATTCGGCTGTCTTTTCTGAGCATTTTGACACCAAAATCATTAAAATCCATCCATTAGATCCTGAGTTATAACCTTTCAAAGTCACAAGGTTACGCTGCTGACCCCGAATTTGGAAATTTTGGGGGGTCATTACTCCCAAACTATTTGACCCAAGGCTAAAATTTGGTCACACTTCATTACTCATCATACCCAACTACTACACCAAAAATCATTAAAATCAGTGAGATGACCTGATATAAGGTGTCTACACTTGACATGGAATGCCTCATATTTAGAATTGTGTTCCTTTCCTCTTTGCCTAATGTAAAGCTGATCCATGTTCTGATATTTTATTGATGAGTTTGCCATTTGTTCTTCAGGACAGTCATCATGGTGTCTATTTACTTTTGCCTGCCCTCTGCACATAAAAAAAAGTGAAAAAATAGCTAATAGACTAATTATAATAATAATAATAATGGTGATAATAGTGATAGATTGCAGAGATAAAGTAATGAATGTAAGAATTAGTACAAAAAATATGACCCACGAATCATAATGGGCAAGTTTCAAGCAATGAAATGGATGTTATGAAAGTTTGTTTTTAATTTGTCAGTTGCAATTGATGGTGGTGATGTCTTGGAAAATATACTTTAATAAATTCATTTTGTATTGTGGCTGTTCCCTTAATTCACCTAAACACAATTCATAATATTCTTAAAACATTTGAACTAAACTGAGGAAAGTAAAAGTGACTCAGAATCATTGTACAGGGTGTCCCAGAATTAACTATCTATTTCAATGAAATCGGACAAATTTTTTAAAAACACACTTTTATTTATGTTTATCATGTTTAATATGTGTTAAAAATATATAAATTTCTAAATTTTTTTCATAATTTTATTTTCATAATTTTTTCATTATCTGGTCCAATGAAAGACCGTCTGAAGTCATAGAATGGCAAAGAGACTCTCCAAAAGTTAACGTGTGGCTTGGAATGACCAAATCCAAAATTTAGGGCCCATTCTTCTTTGCGGAAGCAACTGTAACAGGTACAGTCTACCTTGATATGCTTCAGCAGTTTCTCGAACCACAGCTTCTTGATGATGGCATTCTTGATAATGTTGTGTTTCAACAAGAAGCATTGATCTTTTGGCGATAAACCTTTGTTTTTATGAAACCCCATGCAAAGAAATCCAGGGGTGTCAAATCCGGAGAACGCAGAGGCCAAGGTCGAGGTCCTCCACGTCCAATCCACCGATTCGGAAGGCGTCTGTTGAGGTATTCTCGAACAATTAGAGCATAATGACATGGTGCTCCATCTTGTTGAAACACAACATTATCAAGAATGCCATCATCAAGAAGCTGTGGTTCGAGAAACTGCTGAAGCATATCAAGGTAGACGGTACCTGTTACAGTTGCTTCCGCAAAGAAGAATGGGCCCTAAATTTTGGATTTGGTCATTCCAAGCCACACGTTAACTTTTGGAGAGTCTCTTTGCCATTCTATGACTTCAGACGGTCTTTCATTGGACCAGATAATGAAAAAATTATGAAAATAAAATTATGAAAAAAATTTAGAAATTTATACATTTTTAACACACATTAAACATGATAAACATAAATAAAAGTGTGTTTTTAAAAAATTTGTCCGATTTCATTGAAATAGATAGTTAATTCTGGGACACCCTGTATAGTATATAAAATGATCTTTCAATAAATGATTATATTTGCAGTAAAGTCATATTTATATTAGTACAGTTTGCCTCTCAGTTCATAATTTAATATTACATATAATTGTATGCGTGTCTTTCTAACTAATTTGCAAGTTTTACATTATGGATGTTTTTTCATTGAAGGGAAATGAATTAAAGATTGACATTGAGGAATTTATAGAAGATCCAAATGAATTTTCATATCCAAATCATTCTGCTTCTGGAAGTGGAAATGGAGGTTTGTGCAAAGAAAAAAGTGAATATTCATTCCCTTCAACATCACATTTCTCCTCCAATAAGGTAAAACTCTTTTTCACCTATCATAAGAGTAGGTTTTATATATAATGTGTTAAATTAAATGAAAAACTGGAGAAGTGAGTAAAAGTTAATAAATGTAGTTTGCTCCGTTTACTGTACTCATCCTTGCTCTAACTACCATACCATACCAAGCAGACATGTAGCTTTAGCTTGTTTGAATTTTTAAATTAACATTATTTGAAGTTTGTTTACTGAAATTTTGTTTGAAGTATTTATATTTTTTTTGTTTGGCTTTTGATACTGTTTCATAATTTTTATAGATTTATTATGGAGTAAATTTTAGTTTTTTAATGACTGCTGTGGTACAAGTATGGTATGTGTGCAGGTTGATTTTATGCAGGAAGGAGGGACTGTGGGCAAACACCTGTCCCTCCTCCCATAGAAAGAAAAGAAGAGAACTAAAATCAAGGTCTGAAGTTTTTGAGATGCATGGACACTGAAAGATTAAAGGTCATACACCGGGAGAAAGATGGACTGAGGAAGTTTGTTCCAAAGTTGACTGGTTGAGTAGATGAAGATTGAGAATACTAATTAACTGTTGTGTTAGAAAGTTTCACAAAGAAAGGATGATAATATGTTGGAAGTCTGGTACTGCAGGAGGCACACAATTAGAGAGTTTAGAAGAGCAGTGCCCATTGTAATGATAGTAGAGAGATAGTGAGGCAACAGTGTGGTGAAGAGAGAGAAATTGAAGGCAGGAAGACATGGGAGATTGATGAAACAAAGAGCCTTTGATTCAACCTGGTCAAGTAGAGCTGTGTGGGTTGAGCCACTCCATGCGTGAGAAGTGTACACAAGATGGTGCGAGTGAACTCTGAAGCTATTCTCTTCATTATACTTTTCTTCCTTTCCTATAACTCTTCTTGCGCAACTATTCTGTTTGCAGTGGCTGTCAGAGGAGGTGCAGAGCTTTGTCTGTGTGTTCTCTACTTTGTGTTTACATTTATAAACATACAAAACAAGAAAAGTAGCAAACATGATAGTAAATTTTCAGTATCCTTTTTAATTTTTTTTCTCTCTTTCCTTTATTTCTTGGGCTGTACTTGAGTGGATCTTGGGGTCTTTTTTTAGCCCACAACTTTTTAAAAAACCAAACTCACTTGGCTAATCTTTTTCCATGTTTCACCTATCTTGTGAGCAGTCCAGCATACTCTCAGACATGCTTCTCTTCCCATTCTTTACTACATAATATATATGTGCATTTTCCACAATACTACATAATCTTGAAATTAAAAAAGAAAAAAATGGCATCAACTTCAAGAGCCTCAGAGTTCCCTGGAGAGGGGACCATAAATGTCCCTACTTTTGGCTTCCCTGCTGCCAATACTGGGAATGCAGACCCCGGCAGTAGGGCTGGATCTGCTGCTGCCCATTTGAGATGTTGTGGGCCTCTGTTTGATTCACTTTTCATAAACTTCTGCAACATTTGTGGCCTTTCAAATTTTCAATCTGTTGAACACTACCTCTCCCCTAAACCTTACCTTCGCTTCCTCACTGAAACTTAGATGTCCGGGATGTCTGACAGCAACCCCTTTTCTGTAGAAAGAAAGATGGACTTGACTTACTTTCTCTATACTCAGTTTCACTCCAAAGGTGGATGTTATATACACACACACACACACACATATAGGGTGAACCAAAAGTAGGTGGACAGTAAATGATAACATTTATTTTGAGAATACATATTTAATTTTTTTGTATACTATAATACAAAATAAAATTTAAATAAATTTGGTTATAATATTTAATATAATATAACACAAACACCATAGTTATAATATAATATAACACAAACCGTATTCAACCTACTGTCCACCTACTTTTGGTTCACCGTGTGTATATATATATATGATACACACAGACTGTGCATGGAACAAGGAACTCTTCTAGGATAATTAGATCCACTATAGTCTGAATAAGTAATGGTAAATGACAAATACCATAGTTTTTCTTTTTCATGATGCTAGCCCAACATGGGCAACGGGTCACTCGCAAAGAGGTCCCAAAAATATAGCTTCCCTCACCAGGTATCTGCAAAGCACATATAGGATCCAGCTTTGGGACAGGATCTAGGGTTTTAAGCAGCCTAGCCCAGCTACATTTAGAACCTCAATATAAGCAAAAGACTTGCTGCTTTCACGTCAGATTGAATACATCAAAGAAAAAGGGGGTATTCAATCTGACGTGAAGGCAGCTCATCTTTTGCTTATATTGAGGTTCTAAATGTAGCTGGGCTAGGCTGCTTAAAACCTTAGATCCTGTCCCAAAGCTGGATCCTATGTGCTTTGCAGATACCTGGTGAGGGAAGCTATATTTTTGGGACCTCTTTGCGAGTGACCCATTGCCCATGTTGGGCTTGCATCATGAAAAAGAAAAACTATGGTATTTGTCATTTACTGTTACTTATTCGGACTATAGTGGATTTAATTATCCTAGAAAAGTTCCTTGTTCCATGCACAGTCTGTGTGTATCATAAAAAACCTCAGGGAACCATTCTGAGTTCATTCCATTATATATATATATATATATATATATATATATATATATATATATATATATATATATATATACAGGGTGTCCCATAAGTCCGGCATCATAGGAGAAATTCATATTTTTCTATTTCTACAAACCATAATTCATATTTTTCTCTTTCTACAGGCCATAATGTCTGAGAGTAAGGAAGCACGAATCCAGATAATTCTACTCAGGAAATTGGAGTCAGAGAGAGGCCGCTGCTGAATTTAACAGATTGTGTTATTGGCTCATGGTCTGGATGCAGAGTTGTGTTAGCAGACTTGCTGCAAAGTTTAAGGAAACAGGATCCATAGAAGATAAACCACGCAGTGGACCTTCAAGGAGGTCCACTGATAATGATACAGCGACTGCTATCCTGGCTCATTTTAACAGAAGTCCCAATAAGTCTCTTCGGCGATTGTCCGCTGAGACAGGAGTGTCGAAAAGTAGCATCCATCACGTTCTTCAGGCTCACAAATGGCATCCATATAAACTTCAAATCCTACAGAAATTAGGCGAAAATGATCCCAACCAGTGGATGGAATTTTGTGAATGGGCTATGGAACAATATGATTGGGATGCCAATTTCCCATCCACCATTCTGTTCAGTAACGAGGCTGTTTTTTATGGAAATGGTGAGGTAAATCGACAGAACACCCACTACTGGTCTCAAAACAACCCTCACTAGTATACCTCTTCAAAGGAACAAGGTACATCTCGGGTGATGGTATGGTGTGGCATTTGGAAGGATCGCATCATAGGCCCCTCTCTTTTTCAATGAACATGTCACCGGAGGCACCTACTTATGTATGCTCAAGGAAGAAGCATTTCCCAGTTTCTTGAACAACGAAGGAAATTTCCCAACATGGTTCCAGCAAGACAGCGCTCCTGCACATTACAGCACCCAAGTAAGGGAATATCTATACCAACAATTACCTGGTCATTGGATAGGATGTCAAGGGCCTGTGGAATGGCCAGCTAGAAGCCTGGATCTCACGCCACTAGATTTTTATCTCTGGGGCCACTTGAAAGCGCTGGTATCCGCAGAGAAAATTAGGACTGTTGAACATTTGCAGCAGTGCATTATTGGGACATGTAACACCATTACTCCAGACATCATTCACCGTGTGCTTGCTGACTGGGTATCACATCTGAATTTGTGTATTGAAAATAATGGTGGACATATTGAGCATGTTCTGTAAATAAAAGATTTTGTTTTGCCTTTTTTTATTATTTTTCCTATGATGCCGGACTTATGGGACACCCTATATATATATATATATATATATATATATATATATATATATATATATATAACAGGGTGGGCGGAAAGTAGCTCCCTATTTGGATTGGTAAAAAAATACGTATATTTTCCATTTATTTCAGAAGAAATAATATGAAAAGGTAGGCATACATGGTAGGTTTTCTCTAAAATTCAATGTGGGCTCCAACTCTTTCCATCAGCTTCTGGAGCCGCCCAGGAATGGCGTCCACTGACTTTAGCAGGAACTCCGGCGGGATGGAGGACATGACTTCCCGAATTCGGTCCTCCAGTTCTTCCAATGTCCTCGGTTTGGTGCGGTAGACTTCTTCCTTTACCACCCCCAAAAAAAGAAGTCGCACGGTGTCAAGTCGGGGCTCCTGGCTGGCCATTGATGTGGACCACGACGACCCATCCAACGCCCAGGGAAGTGGGCATCCAGCCACTCACGGACAACAAGAGCGAAGTGCGGAGGGGCGCCATCTTGCATAAATATCAGATCGTCGATGTTCTCCCATGTGCTGACAACCGGCCAGACCTCGTTTCGCAACATAGGAAGGTACCGCTCAGCATTCATGGTGTTGCGCAGAAGGAACGGGCCCACAACCTGATCTGAGGTCATACCACACCACACCCACCGTTACACTGAACCGATTCTGCCGTTTTTCAGCGGTAACCATGGGATCCTCTCCTGCCCAGTAGTGGCAATTGTGGCGGTTGACAAAGCCTCCGACGTGGAACACCGCCTCGTCGCTCCAGAGGATGTTGCGGAAGAGATGGGGCCAGTCTTCATGCCAAGCCAGCATGATTTCCCCGAACTCCATGCGAATGTCGCAGTCCTCGTCCGAGAGAGATTGGCAGTAATGCGGATTCCACGCACGCCAGTTCAGCTCCTTCTTCAGCACAGTTCGCACTGAGTAGCGGGAGAGTCCAATTTCCCGAGCTGCCTGGCGAGTTGACTTTCGTGGACTCCGTGCGAACATTTCCTGAACTGCCTGCACCGTCTCCTGGGCCCTGGATGTCGAAGGGCGACCACATCTTCGAACATCTGCCACAGACCCCGTGGTCATGAGCTTCGAGTGGCAGTTCTTGATTGTTTTCGGGTCCACTTGGGCACGTGGTCCGTGAATGGCCCGCCACCATCTTTGAACTCGAACGACAGATTGCCAAACTTCGTACCGTGCCGCCAACTGGGCACGCTCCTGCAGTGTTAAACGCTCAGCCATGTTACCCTTCAATCTGAAATGAAAAAAAAAAATGAACGTTACAATTGTACCACTTTAGAGAACACAAAGAGAACACTTTAGAGAAAAAAAGATTACCGTTACAATTGTACCACTTTAGAGAACACACCATAACAATATAACAATACAATCACAATTTATACATAATTTATATGTAATTTAAATTAGGGAGCTACTTTCCACCCACCCTGTATATATATATATATATATATATATATATATATATATATATATATATGCAATGACCTAACTTGTTCATTTGTTCCCAAACTCAAATCCTCCAAATTCTGTACCCTCTGGCTTAGGCTTGCATGCCAATCTCAAACTAAATGCATCTTTGTTGTCTCCCTCTCTTCAAAATCTTTGACCACCTTGCTTCCAAAGTGGAATACATTCTATCTCTCTCCTTTTCCTGAAATCTCCATTCTTGGAAATTTCACTGTTCACCACCACCTTTGGCTTCTATCATTTCACTAACATCCTTGGTGAACTAGCTTGCAACTTTTTTATTAAATGAGCTTCAGCAAATTGTACAGCATCTTACTCATATCCCTGATTGCCTTGGAGATAGGCCCAACATTCTGGATTTATTTCTCCATTGGGCTCCTCCAACCACAATCTTGTATCCATTTCCTGTCCTAACACTCCAATTTGATCTTTGGATCCTCCCAAGAGGTGCTGCTGTTCCTCCATCTCTTCCTCCCTCTGACTTTATTATGTTTGAAATTAGAATCTCTTCTAAAGATGTTCTTTCTGCCCTATCTGGCCTCAATTTGAGGAAGGTGTACAGTTCTGATGGTGTTCCTCCTGTTCTCAAGAACTGTGTTTCTATGCTGACACCCTTTTTTGGCAAACTCTTGTGTCTTTGTCTTTCATCTGATACATTTCCTTCCTTCTGGAAGTTCTTTCATTCAGTCTGTCTCAAAAAAGGGTGACCTCTCTCAACCCTCCAACTATCATCTAGTTACTTTGACTTTCCTTTCTAAAGTTGCTGGATCTATCCTTAATAGGAAGATTCTTAAACACCTCTTTCCACACTCTTCTTTCAGATTGTCAGTATGGGTTCCAGAAGGGGCATTCTACTGGTGATCTTCTTGCATATCTTTGACTCTTGGTCATCCTCCTTTCAGGATTTCAGTGAAACCTTTGCTCATGTGGTAGATATATCAAACTATTAAGAGAGTCTGGCACAGATTTTTAATTTCTAAACTGTCCTCTTTCAGTTTCTATCTTTTCATCAGTCTTCATCTCTGATTTCCTTTCTGGCTGATTCTATAGATGCTGTTGTAGATGGCCACTAAAGCTATTAACAGTGGTTTATCAGGGTTCTGACCTGTCACCAACACTCTTCCTTATATTTATCAATGATTTTTTTTTAAGTAGCACTTTCTTTCACATCCACTCCTATGCCACTGATTTCACTCCACTTCTACCCTAGTTTTGCAAAGCATCCCTGTCAACAGTTGCTCCATGCTTTGCATAGGGTGGCTATGGTTTCCCCCCTCTCCCCCTCACCAAATTCAGCCTGACTAAATTTTTTTAGCAAAAGCCCCAGTACAGGTCACCCTTGCTTTAGACAACTTCTCTTAATGTGGTTTTGCTATTCTGCAATGACCCTACTTCTACCACTCTGTGTGAGAAACATTTGCAATTATGCAACTTGGCTGGGTTGGATGTGCGAAGCTTGTGCAACCAATGTAAGTGCACATGGACTCCACTCTGCAGTTGGTGTGGATGGAGTGGTGACACAGCCTGCACACTTCCTCAATCTCCCTCACTCAGTGTCACATTGTCCATTGTTGCCTGTGGACTTGTGTAACTTGCTCTCATCTTGTAGTGTGTGGATTTGTCATAATTGTTGACTTTAGTGCAATGAGTATTCAAGTAAATAGCCTTATTTTTATGCAGGAAGGATGGGCCAAGGGGAAGTTACTGTGAACCCCCCCCCCCTCCTTATCTCCTAATGTGAGGAGCGCGCCAAAATCAAGGTTCAGGGTTTTGGAAGTTGTCTAGACATTCTGCATTTGAAAGATTGGAGGTCAAAGACAGGAGGAAAGGTGGTTTGAGGAAGATTGTTGGTTTGCTCATTGTATCAGTTGCTCAGAGACACTAGTACTAGAGAGAAAAGGAATGAGAATGTCTAGAAAGTCTGGTGTTGCATGTTCTTCTTAAAGAAGGAGGCATGCAGTTAGTGTTTTGAGAAAAGTAGTGTCTGTTATAATAGTGATGATAAAGAGAGAGAAAGAGTGGCAACATTGTGGTAGAGACAGAGTGAAGATGGTCAGTAAGATGCAGGGAATTGATAAGATGATGAAAAGCCTTTGATTCCACCCAGTCAAGTTGGGCTGTGTGGGTTGAGCCACTCCACTCATGAGAAGTGTATTCCATACAGGGATGGACAAGACTCCTATAAAGAAACAGCAACTTCTTAGGAGTGGAGAAACTGTTGAGGTGCTACAGCACACCTAACCTCTTAGAAGCTGTTTTGGAATGAGAGTATATGTGATCTTTCCAGGAAAGATCATGAGAAAAGGAAATACCAAGAATGTTAAGAGAAGTGGAAGGAATGAGTTGTGTGTTGTTGAAGGTAAGGAATAGTTGTGTGGAAGATTGTGATGAAGAGACAGATGGAGGAACTGAGTTTTTGAGACATTGAAAGCCACAATACTTTTCTCTACATGTCAGAGATAGCAGAAAGGTCAGAGGTCAGGTGGACCATTGTCATTCTACACAAAGCATGGAGTGACTGTTGAAAGGAGTGCCTTATAAAGGGGTGGATAAGTGAAGAGTGGTATCATTGGCATGGAAGTGGATAGGGTAGGATGTGCAATAGATCATTGATATATAAAAGGAAAAAGAGTGGGTGACAGGACAAAACCCTGAGGAACACCACTTAATAGCTTCAGGAGAAGAACAGTGGCCATCTACTGTCAAGGAAGATGGCCAGTAATCTATAGAGCAGCTATAGATTGACCAGAAAGGAAATTAGGAATGAAGGCACAGATAGAATGATAGTGAAGGTTGACAGTTTGAAAATTAAAGATTTGTGTCAGACTGTCAGAACCTTTTGATATGTCTAGTGCAATAGCAAACGTTTCACCAAAGTTTCACAGTAGAACATCTCTTGCAGAACCCATACTGATGATCTGAAAAGATTATGAGAAGAGAGGTGTTTAAGAATCTTCCTATTAAGGATAGACAAAAAAATTTTAGAAAGGCATGAAATGAAAGCAACTAAACAATGGTTGGAAGGTTGAGAGTAGTCACTTTTCTTTGGGACAGGCTGAATGAAAGTAAACTTTCATCAGGAAGGAAAAATACCAGATGAAAGAGTTTGCATAGGTAGGATGTCAGCACAGAAGCAGTGTTCCTGAGAACAACATTAGGAACACCAGGACTGTACACCTTCTTAGAGTTGAGCCCAGATAGGGCAGAAAGAACATCTTTGGAAGAGATTCTAATTTCTGACATAATAAAGTCAGAGGGAGGAGGAGATGGAGGAACAGCACTGGAATTGCTCATGGTTGAGTTGGAGGTGAGAGTTTGAACAAAGAGTTCAGTTTTGTCAGAAGAGATGGAAAAAGCAATTGGAATGGGAAAAGAGGGAGAGAAGAGTAAGTAAAGTTGTTGGAGAGGTTCTTATCCAATTCTAATTATTCTTGTTCTTTCTGGAATTTAGCCAAGTTTTCTCATTTTTGTCAGATGAAAGAATTTTTGGTGTGTTAAAGAACAGATTTTGCACAATTCTGGGCAGAAATATAATTTAAGTGAGAGTTGAGTTTGATGGTGACAATATCTTCTGAAAGCCTCCTCTCTTTTGTGGATAGCATTAGAACTAGTAAAGTTAAATCATTTTTTTTTTTTTTTTTTTCAATTAGTAGTAGGAATAGAATATGGAATGTATGCCTTCATGCCTGAGAGAATCATCTCTGTGATGCAATCAGTACATTTGGAAGGACCCCAGCCATGGAAGCAGTAATTATTCCATGTGAAATCAGGAGTACTGCCCAAGGGCTTCCCAATCAGCAGTGCCAAAGGCTGAATTGGAGTGACAGGACACGGAACAGATATAAGATTGTGGTTGGAGGAGCCCAACAGAAGTTTGACAGAGTAAGAAGAAAGAAAGATGTTGGGCCTATCCCTAAGGCAATCAGGGATATGAGTAAGGTGCTGGACAATCTGCTCAAGGTCATTCAGGATAGAGAAGTTGTTAACTAGTTTACCAAGGGTGTTAGTAAAATGAGAGAAAGTAAAGGTGAAATTGTTGCAGAAGTTTATGAAAAGTGAATCAGGCAGAGGCCCAGAACACCTTGATTGGGCAGTAGCAGATCCAACCCCAGTGCCTGGGTCTGTTTTTCTGGTATCAGCAGAAGTCAGGAGTCAGATTGGGGACATTCACAGTCCCCTCCCCAGAGGACTCCAAGTCTCTTGAAGTTGCCTCTTTTTATATATATATATTATATATAGGCCCTATAAATTTTGAAATGATTGTTGTCTAAGATTCATGTATATGAAGTGAAGATTATGTGAAGTGTGTGTGTGTGTGAGTATGCTGGACTGCTCACAAGGTAGATGAGATATGGAAAAAGATCAGCTCAGGAGGCCAGTGACAGGAGAAATGGGAGTTCCAGCACTGCCTATCCTTTGTATCTTCTTCCTACAGTACTTCCCTGATTGACTGGTATCTACAATTTTCTCCTCACATTGTGCACAGCCAATGAGAAAGTGGAAATTAATTTTAAATAATTTATGTAATCTAGCAAAATCATGGTTTTGGTTCAGTGTTGATATATTTCATGCAGGGAAAGGAAAGCAGGAGTTAGTGACGTTTTGCTCCAATCACTGGAGCATTCTCAAGCTTGAGAATGCTCCAGTGATTGGAGTGAAACATTGCTACTCCTGATACCTTTTGCCTTAAGCTTGAGGCTCTCTTCATTGAAATATAGAATTTTTTTTAATTTAAAAAATTTAAGATGCATATTTCATTTAAGATTTCCTTTTAGGTGTACGAAGTAGGAACTTTATGTTAGCCAGAATTGTCACACTTCATTTGATGCTTTTATTATTCATCTTTAAGTTTGAGTTTTATCATTAACTGTGACTGACTTCAGTCCTAACTTAAATTCAGAAGTCAAAAGGCAAAATGGAAGTGAAAATGAAACAAACTAATTCAGTTACTCATAATTCAAAGTACAGTAAAATTCAAAATTAAATTTTGATTTCATCACTCAAAGTTAGTCAAAGACAAAATTGAACTGTAAACAAATCTCAGGATTTAAACTTTATATCATTTTTCAAAGCCAGCAAAAATTTTAGGTCAGTTAAAATACAGACAGATAAAATTCAATCAGCCCATCCATCCAGTAAAAGTTTTGGTACTTTGGTTTTGACTCTTTATTTATGAATTTGAATTTTGTTTGTGTTGGGAAGCTTTCAACAGAAATTAGCCTTGCTTTTTAACCAGGAAGTAGAATAAACTTCAGATTTGGGTAAAGTCAAGGTTGGAATTGAGAGAGTTAATTTTAACTTTAAATTCTAACAAAGTAAAAATAGTTAAAAGTTTAAAAATTTTTACTTGATGAGCATAATTATTATTATTATTATCATCATCATTAGTATGATGTATGAATAATTTCAATGTGGTAATGAGTTTTATAAAAAAATGTTGAATGTGGTCATTATTGTTTTTCAGATGGGTAAAAATAAATCGGAAAGAAGAGTGAACATACAGAAAATGACTGCAGCTGACTTCATGAACAAAGAATATATTAATACCAGAGAGAGAGAGAGGAAAGTATCAATGTTCATTTTGTTCTTATCAAACCAAGGTGCATCACAAACTTAAAATTCATTTAAGAATTCACACTGGTGAAAAGCCTTTTAAATGTGACACTTGTTCTTACAGTGCATCAAATAGTTATGCTCGTAAGGTCCATTTAAGAATTCACACTGGAGAAAAACCTTTTAAATGTGACAGTTGTTCTTACAGAGCATCAGATAGTTCTTCTCTTAAGAAACATTTAAGAGCTCACACTGGTGTAAAGCCCTTTAAATGTGACACTTGTTCCTACAGTGCATCAGAAATTGGGAGTCTCAAGACCCATTTAAGAATTCACACTGGTGAAAAGCCTTTTAAATGTGACACTTGTTCCTATAGTGCATCAGATCGTTCTACTCTTAAGAAACATTTAAGAATTCACACTGGTGAAAAGCCTTTTAAATGTGACACTTGTTCCTACAGTGCATCAAATAGTTCTGCTCTTAAGAAACATTTAAGAATTCACACTGGTGTAAAGCCCTTTAAATGTGACACTTGTTCCTACAGTGCATCAGAAATTTGGGAACTCAAGAGACATTTAAGAATTCACACAAAGCCCTTTAAATGTGACACTTGTTCCTACAGTGCATCAGAAATTTGGGTACTCAAGATACATTTAAGAATTCACACTGGTGAAAAGCCTTTTAAATGTGACACTTGTTCCTACAGTTCTTCAAATAGTTCTGCTCTTAAGAGACATTTAAGAATTCACACTGGTGAAAAGCCTTTTAAATGTGACACTTGTTCCTACAGTTCTTCAAATAGTTCTGATTTTAAGAGACATTTAAGAATTCACACTGGTGAAAAGCCCTTTAAATGTGACACTTGTTCCTACAGTGCATCAGATAGTTCTGCTCTTAAGGTCCATTTAAGAACTCACACTGGAGAAAAACCTTTTAAATGTGATATTTGTTCTTTCACTGCATCACAGAGAAGTAGTCTTCAAATGCATTTAAGAGTTCATACTGGAGAAAAACCTTTTAAATGTGATATTTGTTCTTACACTGCTGCACGCAAAAGTCATCTTCGGAGCCATTTAAGAATTCATACTGGAGAGAAGTTAATCCTTGGGGATAGGGGATTTGAAAGAATACTTCCCACATGGTCCCAGTGTGTCGTAAAAGGCGACTAAAAATAAAGGACGGGTGCGGGGTTAAACCCCTCCCTCCTGTATGTAGCTTTCCACAAACAAGAACAGGATGTAATGTTTACTAAGGAAAGCTCACACACTGGCAGGATGTCACCCAGGATAAAAAGGTCCCCTCAACCCGCTTACGCACCAGGGTAGGTGAGGTGAGCAATGGTGCACCTTTTCTCAGTCCCAGAGAAGATTCTTCACCAAAGGGATCAATGTGACGGATCCCACCAGGTCAAGGTATTGACCCTGGACCCCAGCAGTTACATCGAACAATGGGCCCAACAAGAAACATATGTTGGTATGATGCAATAAACTGGACCATTGGAGAAAAGAAAAGAACGTAATCTTAGTGGCAAATCAAGGCTAAGCCAAATTCAGATATAGTTGAAGTGTTTGGCTTCGGGTGGAAGCCCCACTTACAGCTATTAAAAATACTAAAAAAAAGAGTGTAAACCAAAAAAGAGAAAAACCTTTTAAATGTGATATTTGTTCTTATACTGCAGTACACAAAAGTAGTCTTCAAAAGCATTTAAGAGTTCATATTCCCTATTCCCTATCCCTGGGATAGGGGATTTAAAGAATACTTCCCACGTGGTCCCAGCGTGTCGTAAAAGGAGACTATAAATAAGGGATGGGTGTTGGGGAAACCCCTCCCACCTGTATGTAACTTTCACAAACAAGACTGGGACATAATGTCTACTAAGGAAAGCTCACATACTGGCAGGATGTCACCCAGGATAAAAAGGTTCTCTCAACCTGCTTATGCACCAGGGTGGGTAAGGAGAGCAATGGTGCAACTTTCCTGTCCCAGAGAAGAAGAAACTTCACTAAAGGGATCAATGTGGGGGATCCCACCAGGTCAATCAAGGTTTTGACCCTGGACCCCAGCAGTTATATCGGACAATGGGCCCAACAAGAGACATATGTTCGTATGACACAATAAATTGGACCATTGGGGAAAAGAGAAGAACTTAATCTTAGTAGCAAATCAATGCTAGGCTAAGTTCAGATATAGTTGAAGTGTTTGGCTTCAGGTGAAGCCCCACTTACAGCTATTAAAAATGCTAAAAAGAGTATAAACCAAAAGTGAAAAGCCTTTTAAAAGTGACACTTGTTCCTACAGTGCATCAAATAGTTCTGCCCAGGTCCCACCATCACAGCCATAAGGAAGTCACCACTATAAGGACACTAACCCTAGCTAAAAGCTTCAACCAAAATGAGATGTTTACCAAGGAAAATCCATACTGGCAGGACATTGCCCAGGATAAAAAGGTCCCCTCAACCCGCTTACGCACCAGGGTGGGTGAGGAGAGCAATGGTGCAACTTTTCTTAATCCCGGAAGAGAAGAAACTTCTCCAAAGGAATCAATGCAGGGGACCCCATCAGGCCAGAGTAATGACCCTGGACCCCAGCAGTTCCAACGGAAAATGGCCCCAAAATAAAACCTGAGAAGGTATGATACAATAAAATGGACTATTGAAGAAAAGAAAATAATTTTGCACTGCTCTGAATACTCAAGGTTTGAGAAGGCAGAAGAACATAATCCTAGCGGAGCAAATCAGGAACTCCAACTTACCTGAAGAGAAGAAAAATACCTCTGTCAAGAAACTACAATCATTAGCCTCACAAGTGCATAAGTACCTTACAGAAGAATAAATTAGTAATATTAAACAAAGCACCCTTAGGGAAGCAGCCGAGGATTACATTGCCAGAGAAGGAGAAGAAAGAGAGGAAAAAATGAAAAGATTGTGGACAAGAGAGGAGAAATGGACACTGATATGGGCTACAAAGTATGCCAGAAAGAAACACGAGAGGCAGAAGGACATCACAAGGGAGAGAGATCTTCCACTTTTGCCCATGTAAGAGAGAAACTACAGCTACAAGATTGACCACTCAGAAGCACAACTTCATAACGAAGAGGGCATTTAGTGACCAAGAAATAGAATACATGAACAATGAAATAGATAAACTTATTCAAAATGAATCCAGCCCAATAATGAACCCTATCCCACTATTACAGTGCCTTGAAGCCACCCAAAATATTGATGATGATGCATCTGATAGTTCAGTGGACACACAAAACAGACAGCACACTAGCCAACATTTTGTAACCAATCCAATTCAGCAAATAGGAATGGGTGGCTCACCACCCAGTTTGCCTGGATCCTCTCACTCATCATTGCCTTCCCCAGCCAGATCAAGAACCCCCTCCCCCATCACCACCACGATATGAAGATATGGATTTACAGCAAATGGAAACAGCGGAGGAATTTGCAAATATAATTGAAAATGTTAAAACCATGAATATGGAAAGCCGGCCCCAACTGATCAAACTTGGTAAAAATAGAAAGTTTAAACAACTATTATGCAGAGTAAATGTTGCAATTAATAGACTAGTTCCAGTCAACACAGACCTTACTGAACTTAACCAAATAAATTACGCTGCTGGCCGATACATGCAACAGAAACTTGTCCCAAACTTTAGACCAAAGTCCCCTAGCCAAAGGTGTAAACCAAAACCCCCTCCTTGGAAAGTTAAATTAACTAAACAACTTACACAAGCCAGATGAGAATTGAACCAATTAAAGCACTCTTTCCAAGCACCCACACAACAGGGAAAACAAAAAAAAAATAGGGAAAATAAAGAGGAAATAAAGAGGAATTATAACCTGAGATATAATCAATTACATGACAAGGCGTTGGAATTGGAGGGAGAAATCCCTGCTGTAGCCAATAGAATCAGGAATAAACAAAAGCAGATTGACATGGAAAAACCATAACAAACAATTTTCATCAAACTCTAGAGGCTTTTACCAAAATCTCGCTAGGGAAAGAATAGTAGTCCATGAACCACTAGATCAAACCCAGTTGGAGGCATACTGGAAACCCCTCTTTGAAACCTATGAACAGCATAATCAGGATGCTGCCTAGATAGAGACCATCAGGGTGGCAAATGAGGGTAAACCAGAAATGGAGGAGTTATTTATAATGGAAGACAAGATAAGAAGGAAACTGGCAAAATTCTCCAACTTTAAAAAACCTGGCCTAGGCAATCTCCTGAATTTCTCGCTGAAACAGGTCACGGCATTACACCACCATTATACTGCCACTTTTCACAGAATTTTGCAGGGAGTAGAAGAAACACTAGAATGGCTTACAAGTGGAGAGAGAACCCTCATCCCTAAGACTCGTGAGACAAATCTCCCAAATAAATACCGCTCAATCTGCTGTCTCACCACCACCTATAAACTTTTTACAGGCCTAATTGCAGACAGTATGTATGAATACCTGGATGCTGGAGACTATCTGGAAAAAGAACAGAAAGGATGTAGAAGAAACTGCTTAGGTACAAAGGATCAGCTGCTTATCAACAAAACTATCCTTGAAGACTGTAAGAAGAGAGGCAGAAACCTTAGTATGTGATGGATAGACTATCAGAAGGCATTTGATAGTGTCCCACACTAGTGTATTTTGGAATGCCTTAAACTGTACAAAATCCACCCTACCATTATTAGCACTAACAAACCAGATTACAAAATGGCAAACAAACATCAATCTTACCCATGAAAATTTAGGAAGAGATACTGAGATTAAAGACTTGGAAGAGGATAGTTCCTACAAATACCTTGGGATAGAAGAAAGTGGAAATATAGAACACTGGACAATGCAAGAGAAAATCAGTGGAGAGTATGTACGAAGACTGAAAAAGATGTGCAAAACCCAACTTACATCAAAGAACAAAATAACAGCCATAAACCAACTCGCCATCCCTGTTATCAGTTATAGTGTGGGGATCATAGACTGGCCACAATCAGAACTAAATAAACTAGATGTTAAGACCAGAAAAATCCTCACTCTAAACAGAATAACATACCGGAACCATTGTCTTCCCAGATTGTACTTACCAAGAAAACTGGGAGGAATGGGATTGACTGAGGTTAACCAGCTGCACCGATCATCGACCATCAGCATTGGGCAGTATCTGAAAAGTTCGAGTAGTCCTACAATAGCTCTGGTCTGTGAACACCACAACACAAGGGTAACGCAACATACTTCCATAACCAAACTGGCCCAGCACTTTGGAGGCAATAATATGACAGAAGTAGAAACTGAAAGAGTCCCAGCCACCTTAATAGCTAGGAGAAGTCGCAAAAGATTTGTCCAGGAACAACAGGCCAAGCATGCAGAAGAATGGGAACATCATCACAGAGCTGGAAAATATTATCAGGAATTATAGAAGGATTATATCAACAAAGAAGGATCATTGGAATGGTTAAGGAGAAGAGTTCTGCAATATGATGGAGTGTGACTAATAATGGGTGCCCAAGATCTTGCACTCCTAACAAATCCATTTAAAAAAATGGCTGGAGTAAATAATAATGACAGGTGTAGATTCTGTCATGTTGAGGTAGAAAGTGTTGGCCATCTAATATCAGGCTGCAGGGTGCTCCTGGCAGAGGGGTTACTATACAGCCAGACACAATAAAATTTGCAAATATATCCACTGGAAGATCATGATAGCATTAGAATTAGAATGTAATAAAAATGTATGGGAACACACACCTGCACCAATTACTGGAAACAACCATTAAACTATGACACAATAATTCCAACAGCCACTTTTATAGACAAACTGCAGTAAAACTGGACATAGTAGTGTGGGACAAGAGGGAAAGGAGTGCCTTACTTATTGAGGTCAGTGTCCCAAATCAAATGACTATGGCCTTAATAGAGTGGAAAGGGAGAAAATTACAAAATACCAGGCGTTCATATATGACAAAGAGAGAAACGAGATTGAAAGAAGCTACCATTCTCCCCATCATAGTTGGGGCAACAGGTATAATGAAAAACAACCTATCAACTTGGCTGAACTCAATCCCAGGACAGCCCCAGGCCAAAGAAATCCAAACAGGGGCATTAAAAGGAATGGTCACCCCTCCTTAAACGAACGGTAGGACAAGTTCAGACGTAGTTGAAGTGTTTGGCTTTGGGTGGAAGCCCCACTTCCAACTATAAAAAACACATTAAAGAGTATGAACCAAAAGTGAAAAGCCCTTTAAATGTGACACTTGTTCCTACAGTGCATGAGATAGTTCTGCTCTTAAGAAACATTTAAGAATTCACACTGGAGTTCTTAAAGGGGTCAATGCCAGGGATCTCACCAGGTCAAGGTATTGACCCTGGACCCCAGCAGTTACATTGCATTGGACAGTGGGCCCAATAAGAAACATATGTTGGTATGATGCAATAAACTGGACCATTGGAGAAAAGAAAAGAACGTAATCTTAGTGGCAAATCAAGGCTAAGCCAAGTTCAGGTATAGTTGAAGTGTTTGGCTTCGGGTGAAAGCCCCAACTATTAAAAAAAAAAAAAAAAAAAAGTGTGTAAACCAAAAAAGAGAAAAACCTTTTAAATGTGATATTTGTTCTTAAACTGCAGCACACAAAAGTAGTCTTCAAAAGGATTTAAGAGTTCATATCCCCTATCCCCTATTCCTGGGATAGGGGATTTAAAGAATACTTCCCACATGGTCCCAGCGTGTCGTAAAAGGTGACTGTAAATAAGGGATGGGTGTGGGGGAAACCCCTCCCACCTGCATGTAACTTTCCACAAACAAGACTGGGACATAATGTCTACTAAGGAAAGCTCACATACTGGCAGGATGTCGCCCAGGATAAAAATGTCCCCTCAACCTGCTTACGCACCAGGGTGGGTAAGGAGAGCAATGGTGCAACTTTCCTGTCCCAGAGAAGAAACTTCACTAAAGGGATCAATGCGGGGGACCCCACCAGGTCAAAGTATTGACCCTGGACCCCAGCAGTTACAATGGAAAATGACCACAAAGAGAAACCTGTCACTATGACTCAATAAATTGGACCATTGGAGAAAAGAAGATAATTTTTCACTGCTCTGAATACTCACAGTTTGAGAAGTGGAGCAGGCAGGCAGAATGCAATCCTAGTGGAGCAAATCAAGACTAAGCCAAGTTCAGATATAGTTGAAGTGTTTGGCTTTGGGTGGAAGCCCCACTTACAGCTATAAAAAGTACTAAAAAGAGTATAAACCAAGAAAGTGAAAAACCTTTTAAATGTAACACTTGTCCCTACAGTGCATTAGCTATTCTACTCTGAAGAGACATTTAAGAACTCACATTGGTTAGTCTGGCATACAAAGTATGCCAGACAGAAGGGCATCACAAGGGAATGGAGAGAGAGCTGCTTCTACTTTTGCCCATTGAAGACACACACTCCAGCCACAAGATTGACTACTCAGAAGCACAACTTCATAGCCCAGAGAGTATTTAGTGAACAAGAAATAGTATACATGAATGATGAAATAGACAAGCTTATCCACAATGAAACCAGCCCAATAACAAACCCTATTCCACTATTCCAGTGCCTTGATATAGCACAAACTATTGATGATGATGCATCTGATAGCTCATTGGATACACAAAGCAGGCAGTATGCTAGCCAACATTCTTTAATCAGTCCAAACCACCAGATAGGAATGGGTGACTCACCATCCAGTTTGCCTGGATCCTCTGACTCATCATTACCTTCCCCAGCCAGATGAAGACCCCCCCCCCCCCCTCACCACCACCACAACATTAAGATCTATGATAATAAAAACCCACTCTAATAGACAGAGTTTATTTCCACAACAGTTTCGATGCCCACTGGCATCCTCCTCGGGTGGATACAGAAAAACGAATGAACCAAAAACAAGAGGGAAAACAGTCCAGGGACCGTTAAGCAATTTGCACCTAGATTAGATCCCGTTCTCCCGACACTGGAAGGGCATTTTTATTAAAGGAACCTGCTTATATACTATATGTATATAGTTTCTATTATTTTACATAATTATTACATTTATTATTAAATATATTACATTTAATATTGCATTATTATTTATTATATAAATTATAAATTTATTATTACATTGTTTATTATACAGAAATTATAAACCGAAAAGCGAATGAAAAATCAAGAATGAAACAATCCGGAGACCATTAAGAAATTCGCACCTAGATTAGTTCCTGTTCTCCCGACACTGGAAGGGCATTTTTATTAAAGGGACCCACTTATAAGTACATTCGCACAAATTTAAAACTATCTTCTTCTTTTATACATACAGAATATATTATTTTGACATAATTACTGTATTTATTATTGCATTTTACATTTTTTTTTTTTTATCATCTAGTATTATTACCTTTACACTAATTATTACATTTATATTTATTTCCACATTTATTACTTCCATTATTACATTTACATTTATGTTTACTATTCCATTTACAGTAAAGAAACAATCCAGAGACCTTTAACAAATTCACACTTAGGTTAGAACCCATTCACCCGACTCCATATGGGAGTTTTTAGACCAAGAATCTCATTAAAGGGTCCAACTTATAAGTACCTTCACACAAATTAAAATTATCCTCTTGTTCTATAAATAAAGATTCGATATTTTTCTTTTGACATAGTTATTACATTTATAAAGTACCTTACTTTTCTGTTTATAATTTCTGTATAATAAACAACAATGTAATAATCAATGTAATAATAAATTTATAATTTCTGTAATAAATAATAATGCAATATTAAATGTAATAATTTTAATAATAAATGTAATAATTATGTAAAATAATAAACTCTATGTATAAAACAAGAAGATAGTTTTAAATTTGTGCGAATGTACTTATAAGTGGGTCCCTTTAATAAAAATGCCCTTCCAGTGTCGGGAGAACAGGATCTAATCTAGGTGCGAATTGCTTAACAGTCCCTGGACTGTTTTCCCTCTTGTTTTTGGTGCAGTCATTTTTCTGTATCCACCCGAGGAGGATGCCAGTGGGCATTGAAACTGTTGTGGAAATAAACTCTCTCTATTAGAGTGGGTTTTTACTATCATATTTTGACCTTCACATAGAAAAAAAGGTTTTTTGCACTTATGAAGATCTAGATTTACAATAAATAGAAAGAGAGGAGGAATTAGCAAATGTAATTGAAATTGTTAAAACCATGAATATGGAAAGCTGGCCCCAACTGATCAAACTTAGTAAAAATAGACCATTTAAACATTTATCATACAGAGTAAATGTAGCAATTAATAGTCTAATCCCAGACAACACAAACCTTACTGAACTTAATCAAGTAAATTATGCTGCTGGCCTATACATGCAAAAGAAACTTGTCCCAAACTTCAAACCAAAGCCCCGCAGTCAAAACCATAAGTGTAAACCAAAACCTCCTCCCCTGGAAAGTTAAATTAACTAAACAACTTACACAAGCCAGATGAGAACTGAACCAATTAAAACTATTTCCAAACACCCCCACAACAAGGAAAACAAAAAAACAAATAGGGAAAATAAAGAGAAAGTATAACTTGAGAGATAATCAAGTACATGACAAGGCACTGGAATTGGAAGGAAAAATCCCAGCCATAACCAATAGAATCAGGAACAAACAAAAGCAGATTGACATGAAAAACCATAACAAACAATTTTCATCAAACTCTAGAGTCTAGAGGCTTTTACTAAAATCTCATTAGAGAAAGAATAACAGTCCATGACCCACCAGATCAAACCCAGTTGGAGGCATACTAGAAACCCCTCTTTGAAACCCATGAACATCATAACCAGGATGCTGACTGGATAGAGACCATCAGGGTAGCAAATGAGAGTAAACTGGAAATGGAGGAGTTATTTATAATGGAAGATAAGATAAGGAAATTGACAAAATTCTCTAACTTTAAAAAACCTGGCCTAGATAAACTTTCAAATTTCTGGCCGAAACAGATCATGGCATTACACCATCATTTCACTGCTGCTTTTCACAGAATTTTGCAGGGAGAAGAAACACCAGAATGGTTTACAAGTGGAGATACAACCCTCATCCTTAAGACTTGTGAGACAAGTCTCCCAAATAAATACCACCCAATCTGCTGCCTCATCACCACCTATAAACTATTTACAGGCCTAATTGCAGACAGTATATATGAACACCTAGATGCTGGAGATTATCGGGAGAAAGAGCAAAAAGGATGTAGAAGAAACAGTTTTGGAACAAAGGATCAGCTGCTCATCAACAAAACTATCCTTGAAGACTGTAAGTAAAGAGGCAGAAACCTCAGTATGTCATGGATAGACAGGGCCGTTTTCTAGCATAAGCAGACTAAGTGGCCGCTTACGGCCCCGCTGCTACTAGGGGGCCTTAAAGAGGCTGGAAGTCAAATTTTTCAATGTGGTGGTGGATTGTGCCATCGGGTCAATAAATGAGGGATTCAAAACATTAGATGATGTGAGGGACATATTTGAGGTTCTCCTAAACTTCACCACAATGAACAAGGAAGACTTATCCTGCAAGTGTGAAAAGCTCTCTAAGATACTGAGCTCTGGAGCTGACTCTGACATTGATGGAAGAGAACTGGCCCTCGAAATTAAGAACTTGCCGACTTTACCTTCACACAACATGACTGCATTGGAGCTTCTCTCCTTCATTCATCAGAAGCAACTGGAGGAACTATACCCCAATCTCTGGGTTGCACTAAGAATTGCCTGCACTCTACCTGTGACAGGAGCATCAGCCGAGAGGAGCTTCTTTAAGATGAAGCTAATCAACAACTACCTCAGATCATCAATGGGGCAGGATCACCTCAGTGGCCTTGGCATCATAAACATCAACCAGGACGTTGGCAGGGAGATTTCATATGATGATGTTATTGATGATTTTGGCCAGAAAACATCTAGGAGGCAAAAATTTTGAAGATACAAACTGTACTGTATAACTGTTAGCTATTACACGATTGTATCGTAGAGTTAGTAATTGTTTGGTAGTTGATAATTGCATTATTTTTTTATACATAGTTCTGTGTCATTTATTCTAAATAATGTATAAGCTAATTTTCAGGAATTTCATGAGTATTTTTTCTGTTTGTCTTCTGAAAGTACATATTTGTTGTTTTGGACATGTTTCATAAAATTGTTTCAGAATTGTTTTTTATTAACACAGCCATTTTTTGTATGTGTGTGCTGAGGTGATGTAGTAAGGCGTGAGTTGGTGGATGGAGGGGTGGGGCGCCAGAAACGGCCCTGTGGATAGACTATCAAAAGGCATTTGATTATGTCCCATACTCCTGGACTCTGGAATGCCTTAAATTGTACAAAATCTATCCTACAATTATTAGTACTTTAACAAACCAGATTATGAAATGGAGAACAAACATCAATCTCACCCATGAAAATGGAAAAATATCCATGGTAACGGTTCAGAATAGGGGCGCCACCTCAATTTTTGTTGTTTTTTTTTCCACTAAAACATGCTAAAACCATTGGTGTCCCGTTGTTTAGGATGAATGTGACCATCGCCATTACAGTAAATTATTGCTTGAAGTGATTTCGCCCCCCTGACCCCTACTACAATCCGGGGGGACCACCGTGGGAACCGGGGGTTTTGGGTAGGGGAGCACAGCACAAGCAATAATTTATTGTAATAGCGATGGTCAGATTTATCCTAAACAACAGGAAACCAATGGTTTTAGCATGTTTTGGAGGAAAAAACACGTGTCATGAAACACATCAAAAACCTAGGTTTCATGGAAAACCTAACCTAAAAAATATAAAACCCTATACCGATCAATTTGTGATATGTGATCTTTACGGGGGCTCCGCCCCCGTACCCCCGAGACCTAAATTATACAAACTGGACACTACATTTAAAGGGAGAACACCATGCGAGCTCTACTAGCGTCACCGCACATCCGTCACAGACCGAAGCCATTTTCGAACTGAAGTGAATGAACGATATGATAGTAGGTTGCCAACTCAAAATTTCCTAGATTCATACCCAAAAATATGTTTTTCGTAATTTTCTAACTTCGTTTTTTTGACTATGCGACACATGCAATCAACGTATTTTAATGGGAGAAACAATTTTGTCTGGTATTTTTCGAAATTTTGCGTAATTAAGTGGCGCCCGTATTCTGAACCATTACCATATCCATCCCCCATTTCAAGATTATGAGGGGTATATAACAGGGAGACAGCTTGTCACCCTTGTTATTCTGTCTCACCCCAGACCCCCTAAGCAAACTACTTAGCAATAACAACAAGGGCTACAACTTCAGTCAAACTAGGTGAAGAAATCCAGTGTTTTGAACCAGCTACTGTTTATGGATGATCTGAAGGTGTGTGCAGACTCTGACCAAAACATGGAATGCCTATTAAGGATAGTCCATACTTTCTCCAGTGACATGAAAATGAAGTTTGGATTGGATAAGTGTGCTAAGTGTATACTTAGGGAAGGCAAGAAAATACAAACCCATAACATCAATTTAGGAAGAGAGACTCAGATTAAAAATGGAAGAGGATAGTTCCTACAAATACCTTGGAATAGAAGAGTGGCAATATAGAACACTGGCAAATGCGAGAGAAAATCAGTGGAGAGTATGTACAAAGACTGGAAAAGATCTGCAAGACCAAACTTATATCAAAGAACAAAATAACAGCTATAAATCAACTCGCCATCCGTGTTATTATTTATAGTAGAGATAATAGACTGGCCACAATCAGAATTGAACAAACTAGATGTTAAGACCAGGAAAATCCTGACTGTAAATAGAATAACATACTGGAACCAGTGTCTTCCCAGACTGTCCCTACCAAGGAAACTGGGAGGAATGGGATTGACTGAGGTTAACCAGCTGCACTGATCAATCATCGACCATCAACATTGGGCAGCATCTGAGGAGCTCTACAAACCCTACAATAGCTCTGGTTCATGAACACCACACCACAAGGGTAATTCAAGGAACTTCCATAACCAAACTGGCCCAGCACTTTGGAGGGAATATTTTGACAGAAGTAGAAACTGAAAGAGTACCAGCCACATTAATAGCTATGAAAAGCTGCAAATAATTTTGCTGGAACAACAGACCAAACATGCAGAAGAATAGGAACAACAACAAAGGGCTGGAAAATACTATCAAGAACTACAGAAGGACTACTCTGTTAATAAAGGAAGATCATTGGAATGGCTAAGGAGAGGAGTTCTGCAATATGATGGAGAATGGCTAATACTGGGTGCCCAAGATCTTTCACTCCTAACAAATGCATTTAAAAAAAATGGCTAGACTCGGTAATAATGACAGATGTCGGTTCTGTCATGTTGAGGTGGAGTGTGTTGGCCATCTAATATCAGGTTGTAGGGTGCTCATGGCAGATGGGTACTGTACAGCTAGACACAATAAAATTTGTAAATATATCCACTGGAAGATTATGACAGCATTAGAACTGGAATGCAGTAAAAATGTATGGAACCACACACTTGCACCAGTTTGCTACTGGAAATAACCATTACACTATTATGATGATAATTCCAACTGCCACTTTTATAAAACAACTCGGCAGTAAAACCTGACATAGTAGTGCGGACAAGAGGGGAAAGGTTGTCTTACTTATTGAGGTCAGTATCCCAAATGTCCTCAACAGAATGGAAAGGGAAAAAATTAATATCAATCACTGATATATGATACAAAGAGAAACTGGGAATTGAAAGAAGCTGCCATTCTCCCCATCATAGTTGGTGCAACAGGTATGATGAACAATTTAACAACTTACATGAATTCAATCCCAGGACAGCCCCAGGCCATAGAAATCCAAATAGGTGCATTAAAAGGAACAGTCGCCCTCCTCAAATGAACGCTAGGCAAGTTCAGACATAGTTGGAGTGTTTGGCTTCGGGTGGAAGCCCCACTCTCAGCTATAAAAAACATTCTAAAAAGAATATAAACCAATAGTGAAAAGCCTTTTAAGTGTGACATTTGTTCCGATAGTGCATCACAGATTGGGAATCTTAAGGTCCATTTAAGAATTCACTGACAATGCACTGGCTGAAGAAATAGGAACACCAGACACTCCAGCTACAGTAACAGCCAAAAAAATAAGAACTAAATATACCCAAGGTGGTTACAGCAGTGTCAAAGAAACTTTGAGACAACATTCTAGGGCAGGAAGATACATCACAGAGCTAGAAATTGATTATATAGATAAGGAAAGATCCCTGGAATGGCTGGCTGAAATGGGACAGTAAAAGGTTGATTCTTGGAGCTCAAGACCAAGCACTGTATACCAATGGATTCCAAAAATGGCTGGCATTAGTAATGATGATAAATGCAGATTTTGTAGAGCCGAGGTTGATAGTGTAGCACATCTTCTATTTGGGTGCCAGACCCTGCTGACTGAGGGGCATTATACCATGAAACACAACAAAGTGTGCAGGCTTATATATTGGAAAATCTACCACCATTACAAAATAGAAGTGCCTCCCCACCACTGGGAGTATAAACCAGATGTGGTGGGGAATGCTACTGTCACCATATACTATGACAAAATCATCCCTACATGAAGATATATCCAAAACAGAGCCATCAAACTGGATATAGTAATATGGGACAGAATAGAAAGCGACAGATTATTGATGCAAGCAGCCCACTGATTATGAACTAAACCGAACAGAAAGGAAAAAAAAATAACCAAATACCAAGATCTGAAGAATGACCTAAAAAGAATGTGGTCATTGTATGAAATAGAAATAATACCAGTGATAATGGGAGCAACTGGGCTGCTCAAAAAGAACTTAAACTTTTATCTAGAGAAAATACCAAACAACTCAACAGCCTCAGAGGTACAACTGGAAACAATCTGGGATTGTGTCACTATCTTGAGAAGAGCCCTTAGAAGCATCATCAGCAACTAAACACAGATCTGGTTAAACCCTGAGTTGGGGTTTCCAATATGCGAAAAGAAAAAAGCAAAAGAATATAAACCAAAAAGTGATACTGATAATCATAATATCTATCACATGGAGCTTCCACTTCCACATTCTTTTTAAGTCAATCTTCAAGTCTTGATATTTTGTGACTTTTTTCTCTCTGCTGTTAATTCCGTAGTCATTTGGAACACTTACATCTATTACACAGGTCAACAAAAAATTTTTTGTTTCGTTGCCAAGGAAATTCGTACGAATTTAGGGTATTTTGGGGTTGCTGAATTCCAAAATGAAAGTAGTTTTTCCGATTTGGCTCTAGTTCTTGAGATAATGAATACCCTCAATTAATAGGAAACGTAACCATAACGCGTGCATATGGGAAACTACCGGAACATTCTAGATGGTGAGACACGCGAATATTCTTAGTGTTTACTCCGCGATCATTCTAGAATATTCCCCCTCCGTATATAAGTCATCGGCCACCCAACCAGTAAGTAGGCTCCGCCTGAACATTAAATTTGTTGCATTTTTACGTGTTTCACTGGGGTACCAATTATCTCATAAATTAGAGCCAATCTAGCAAAACCGATGTCATATTCGGAATCAGCACCACAAAGTTACCCCAAAATCACTCTAATATGATTGGCAATAAAATGAGTGTTGACCAGTGTTATTAATCCTTTCACTATGGTGACATGTGCGTATGTCTGATTAGTGTGCTCCAATATATGATGACATTATTGACATGCGTACATATGTCCAAAACTTAAAGAAGAAAGCTAAATTATACAACATTTCTGCTTTTAGTTACAAATATTTAAGTTTTGGACATACACACATCTGTCATTGTATATTGGAGCGTGCTAATTGGACATACACACGCATGTCACCATCTTGAAGGGGTTAAAGCAGTTTTACCTTTTTTTCCCACACTACTAGGTCTGGTTTTACTGCTTTATTTTCTATGCATGTTCCTGCTGGTATGATGGTGTCATAGAAAATAGTTACTATTTCATTTCCTACTACTGGTGGAGGGTAGACTGTCCCAAGTTGTGATGTTAAAAAAAACATTTATTTGTTCAAAGTCGCATAGGTTTTCATTTTGTGACACTTGAAACATACATCACGTACAAATTTTATCCAATTTAGTGCATATTTAGTGACTGCTCACAGCATTCAAAAATATAAAATTTTGGGAGAAAACACAATTTCTTACCTTTGATACCAATTTGCGTCATAAATTTATATTGCTTGATTTTATAAAAAACTTGCTTTTGTAGGGGTTAAAATTTTCCTACGATGGAACTCAACAACTTGAAAAAGAAACTGGCGTTGCTCTTCACTGGTCGTAATGGTTTTATTAAAATCAGTGGCAAGTTTTACCATTCTTTCAGCGCAGTCATTAACCACTTTCAGCTGGGAAACTAAATCCTTTCCATGAATATATGCTGGGTGTTCAACCATGCAGCTGAATTTACTGTTAGAAATGATTTATCAGTTTTCATAGCCTTGAAAAAATTTAATGATCTGCACGTTATAAAGTCAGAAAGATTCTTAAATTTGAAAGTCCGAATTGTTTTGCATTCTACTCTGCGAAGATCTTTAGTTTTAACTTGGTTTCCAAGAGCTTGCACCATTGCATCCTCTTCCGAGTTGTTGACTTCTGAAAAAATGCTAAAGGTGCTAAATCCCCGCATAAGTACCAAAGGTGGGATCTGAGTTTGCCTACTGCCACAGTCGATATCTCCTTATCAATTTCTTGGTAATCTTCCAGCTTTGTTATCATCCAGAGATCATTGATAGGGGCAATGGCAGCTCTTATTGCATTAACCCAGGGTTTTATATACTGTATATTGATACGCAAAATATGTTAAGTCTGATGGCTTCTTTTTCTTTGTCTCTCAAATTGAATTGATCTCGAAATAGATAGATTTTCAAGCAATCAATGCCTTTTGGCCATCCATCTTGCCCTATGGTATGCTCCAGGAGCTGTAAAGTGTATCCCTCTTGATGGTTTTTCCCCCAAAGAAATGAGGGCTAGCTCTAGGAATTCCTGATAATCGTGGCGCTCATGGTTGTCTCGCAATTTTTCATGCAGACATTGGTACCAGGTCATCACGTTCCCGCTTCACCCATTCTAATTCTTTTTCTGACATTTCTCTGACATTTCTCTGGCATCACTTTCAAGGGGAGTATATTCACTTTTGTCTAACCAAGATCACTGATCCTTGAGCCTTGCAAAAATATCTATATCAGGCCTTCGAGATACAAAGAATGTCAAAAATAGCTCCCACTACTATTTGAAGAATGTGGTGGCTGTAAGCTAGGAAAAGTATTTTCTGCTGGAGTCCCTGCTCAATGGTGGTGCAGGCAGGGCCGGATTTACTTGCTTGTGGGCCCTAGGCCAAACCTTATCAGTGCCCCCCCAAAAAAAATTTATATATATATATATATATATATATATATCGTAATATTGTAATGTAAAAAAAAAAGAATTACAACATAATATAACACATCAATAATTTTATTCAAATTAGTTTTATATCATGTACAACTTATTCTTACACAAAGGAATAATGGAAAAAAATAGTCAAATTGAAGCATAATAAATTTTGCAATAAGAATTACAACATAATGTAATACATTACACATTAATAATTTTTAATCAAATTAGTTCCATATCAAGTACATCAAAGTAAATCAAGTTCCATATCATGTACATCTTACACATAGGAATAATGGAAAAATACAATGAAACTGAAGCATAATAAATTTTGCAAGCACAACTATGTGAAGTTCAAAATTACTTTTTCCTGCTTTTTTCTATGGCAAATTTGTCAATGATACTGTTAGTGTCAAGGGATTGTAGGAGGTCCCCAGTGGGCCCCCAGTTACTGGTGGGCCCTAGGCCAATGGCCTATGTTGCCTATTATTGGAAAATCCGGCCCTGGGTGCAGGTTCCTCCATGGATGCCAGCAGGGCCGTTTCTAGCCATTAGTGGGCCCTAAGCAGTATATCCATTTGAGGCCCCACCCCTGCATCCACCAACTCACGCCTTACTATCATACATCACCTCAGCACACACATACGAAAAATGGCTGTGTTAATAAAAAAACAATTATGAAACAATTTTAATGAAACATTCATGTCCAAAACAACAAATATGTACTTTCAGAAGACAAACAGAAAAAATACTCCATGAAATTCCTGAAAATTAGCTTATACATTATTTAGAATAAATGACACAGAACTATGTATAATGAAATAATGCAATTATCAACTACCAAACAATTACTAACTCTACGATACAATCGTGTAATAGCTAACAGTTACACAGAACAGTTTGTATCTTCAAAATTTTTGCTTCCTAGATTTTTTCTGGGCGAAATCATCAATAACAATCATATGAAATCTCCCTGCCAATGTCCTGGTTGATGCTTATGATGCCAAGGCCACTGAGGTGATCCTGCCCCATTGATGATCTGAGGTAGTTGTTGATTAGCTTCATCTTAGAGAAGCTCCTCTCGGCTGACGCTACTGTCACAGGTAGAGTGCAGGCAATTCTTAGTGCAACCCAGAGATTGGGGTATAGTTCCTCCAGTTGCTTCCGATGAGTGAAGGAGAGAAGCTCCAATGCAGTCATGTTGTGTGAAGGTAAAGAAGTCGGCAAGTTCTTAATTTCGAGGGCCAGTTCTCTTCCATCAATGTCAGAGTCAGCTCCAGAACTCAGTATCTTAGAGAGCTTTTCACACTTGCAGGACAAGCCTTCCTTGTTCATTATGGTGAAGTTTAGGAGAACCCCAAATATGTCCCTCACATCATCTAATGTTTTGAATCTCTCATTTATTGACCAGATGGCACAATCCACCACCACATTGAAAAATTTGACTTCCAGCCTCTTTAAGGCCCCCTAGTAGCAGCGGGGCCCTAAGCGGCCGATTAGTCTGCTTATGCCAGGAAACGGCCCTGGATGCCAGTATTGCTGGCTGTTGTATCAAAACAAAGACCAGCAATCCAGTTTCGTATGCCATCCCATTCCTCTATTAACTGTAATATTGCTCTACCCATCTTGACTCCCGTACCTTCCACCAATTTAGGGATTCCTAGGAGTTTTCTACATTTCTACCCGAGGCAACAACAGCTAAACGGTCAGATTTTCCTCCATAAGAATTGGGGACTAGCTTTCCATCGAAATGTATAATGAGAGGAGTTTCTGGGTTAAATATTTTCTTTTTTTCTTTATTTAACTTGGCTCTAGATTTCAGTCTCGATCTTTGTATTGATGATTTTGAGAGGATAACCTCCCAAATATCAACTCCTGCTGCCTGAAGAGCAGGAGTAAGTATGTGCATTGCTTCTCTTAAAGATGTATTTGTACGATCCAATGCAGCAGAGAACCTAGGATCGTTGATTATTCGCCGAGGATTTGTATTTGATATTTGTCGTTTCGAGGGAGTTGAAATAGAAGTAGAAGGCACGGGATTGGAGATTTTTCGTTTATGGTATTCACTTATGCATGTTTTTTCCTCAGTGTCACTTGATGTAGAATCTAGTTCATCCTTTGAATTTCTTGTCTTTGTTTGCTTTTCAGCAGTGTTCATGTCATATGTTTTTTTTCGAAGCTCATTTTCTGCCTCTAGCCTCTTTTCCTTCCTTTCCATTTCCGCCACGAAAACTTTATCTTGACTAGCCATGTGCATTTTTCGTACTCCACGTTGATCTTCCAGAAATTCCCAATCTTCTGCAATCTTTATTAGGCCACTTGCATTTGCATGAGATAGATATATGAAAAAGAATATCAATCTGTTCTTCAAATGCTTTTGTGCTAGATTCTTGGGTGCTGCTTTTTCTATGTTTATTTTTTTCCCCAAGCATACATACTGGTTATAGATTTTCTTGAGTTTGGCAACATTTGGTTTTTGTGATGTTGGTATATTGGCCTTCCTCCACATTACCAACGTTTCCTCAACAGTAATTGATGCTGCTTCTGGTAGCGTTTGCTTCTCCTTTTTGATGCCATGGAATAAGCGACAAAGCACTTGTCTAAGTGTTGGAAGCTGATTTCCATCATATTATTTCCCATGATACCAATCAGCCATACTGTATTTTTGCATTCTAGTTTCAGTCATTTTTGAGGTGAGCCTAAATATAGTTAGATAAATTTGCTAGCCAAATAAGCTTATGTAATCTTTATTAGGCCATTTGCATTTACACGAGATATGGCAAACATAATTTCTGAAACATAAATGATAACCATTAGTAACAAGAAAAACCATAAATAATACATAAATGAAAAACTTAACATTTAAATATTGTGCTGTACACTACAGAGGATGCGAAATTTACCCTATTTCAGCAAACTTCATGTCCTCTGAACAGTCGCTTAATATTACTCAATCAACCCTATATTTTACCAGGCATATTGTAAGACCAAACCTCATCAATTGACAGGGTATGCGAACTCAATTTTCAAAATTATTTTTTTGGGACAGTCTAGTGGAGGGGTATGTTCCCAGGATCTTTTGGTAACTGGGATCTGGTGCTTTTTGCAGAGGTGCAAATGAATGAGCCTGCAGATCTTATTATGTG
Source organism: Bathynomus jamesi (assembly GCA_023014485.1). Lineage (NCBI taxonomy): Eukaryota > Metazoa > Arthropoda > Malacostraca > Isopoda > Cirolanidae > Bathynomus > Bathynomus jamesi. Next base: position 1,120,430 of record JAJOZX010000627.1, read on the forward strand.
TCTATGTACCACCGATCCACCAGCAGTGTTGTGCAACCTGATATTAGGTGTCCTACACTCTCCACTTCACTGAATGATACGTGCAGAACCTGCACTTATTCAGTGATATTCCAGCCATCTTTTTAAAACCATTTGTGTATAGCGCTTGGTCTTATGTGCCATTATGATTTATTCTCCATCAAAATGCAAGTACCTCTATTTCAGTTGCAAGTCTTCCCACTTCGTCTCCAATGTTCCTGGTTTTTCTAGTACTTCTCTTTCTTCCTGAATGCTTGTTGGTGCAAAATGTTTGGCTAGTTTGGTAACTGAAGTTCGCTGCTGTGGTTTTTTCCACGATGTTCACATACGAAGCTTAGATGGGGGTTGATGGCATTGATCAGGTACTGGCCAGTACTAACTATGGTAGATCTGTGCATTTGGTTAATCTCCATAAAAAAACCCATCTTTATTGCGCATCATTTACAATCCATAGCCATTTAACCCAACATACAAATACAATCTTATCTTTCTTTTTTTTTTCCTCCTTTAATTTACCGCCGATTCGTACCTAGTGAAAGTGCTACATATCTTAGCGAGTCAGTGGGTGGGTGGTGTCACTGAGTTGGGGATGGTAGACTCGGAGGGTTGAGGAAGATTCAGTTGCTGGATTGTGATTAGGAGGGGTATGGTCTTAGATACGATGAATTACATGGGAATGAGTGATGAAAAGGAAAATCGCTTCCGCTGAATAATGGGGACCTTCGGCGAGTATGGATTGTAGACGCTCGGGTATGGAAATTTTTGGACAAGAGAGGGAAACACCTGCGACGAAGAGCGGACAGGTTTGGGCATTCGACCAGGAGATGGACGATAGTAATAGGGGCTGGTGATTTAGCCATAAGGTGACCATGTGTAATGCATGTGTGTCTTAGGCGGAGACGGGCTAGAACCACTTCATTATGGCGGGACCAGTGGAATGAGGAGGCCCAGTATCCTAATTGCGGTTTGATCTTGTGGAGTTTGTTTTGTGTGGCCTGGTCCCATTCCCGTTGCCAGATGGAACGGAAGTGGGAGCGGAGAGTCGGGAAGAAGCCGGAGAAAGGGAGGGGCCGGGAGGAGGCCGGCAGTAAGCAGGCCGTCTTTGCCGTGGGGTCCGCCTTCTCGTTACCCTGGATGCCGACATGTGCCGGGACCCAGCAGAGGCGATTGTCTTGTGTCGGAAGGTCGTTAAAAAGTGGAAGGTTTGCTGGATGGTGCAGACGAGCGGATGAGGGGGGGGGAGGTTAAATCTCTCTAGGAAGAGAAGTACGCTTTGGGAATATAAATAAATGACAAAGGAACTGGCAGAGTGGGTGCGCACAATGTCGAAGGCCTCCATAATCGCGAAGAGTTCTGTTGAGAAAACGGAGGCGTCGCGGGGCAGGCTGACGCCTCGAGAAAGCGGCTGGGACAGTATCACCGCTGAGGCGGCCGTACCAGCCTCCGATCGGGAACCGTCTGTATAAATCGGGACCCTGTCCAGGTGTTGGGTTGCGTGTTCTCGGAAGAGTGACTTCTATGCCGTAGCGGTCGTGGTAGTCTTTGGTAGAGCACACAGGTCCCTGCAAAACTTGATAGGGGTGAGGAGCCATGGAGGGTAGATGTTGTATGAGATGGAGATAACTGAGGGGGCGGGCATGTTAGAAATGTCAAGGAAAGAGCGGACCGCTTCAGTGAAGTGCCAGCTCTGTCCCTGGGAGTTCAGAAATCGCCGCGCATAGAAGCGAAGAGGGTAGTCTCTGTGCACGGAGCTATGTCCTCATGATGAGCAAACCCCATCGGAGAGCGAGAGGGAGATAATCGAAATCCACTTGGAGAAGAGCGGAAGGCACCGGTAGCGAGGCGGAGGTCCCTATTAAAGACCGGGTCCAAGATACGGAGGCAGGCGTTGGAGGATGAACTGTATCCTACACTGCCATAGTCCAGCTTCGACTGCATTATGGAAGTGTAAAGACGAAGGAGAGAGCGTCGGTCTGCACCCCATGTGGTGTGGGAGAGGTGATCTAGGAGAGTGATGGGACGTTGGAGGGATTGCTTTAGGTGTTTGAGATGGGGAACCCAGTTGAACCGTAGGTCTTGAGTCATGCCCAGAAATCGCGTGGAGAGTACCACCTCAAGAGAATTGCCGTATAACGTGACAGAGGGAATAGGAAGGGTTGCGGGACTACTACTGCTGAAGAGCATACACTTGGTCTTAGGGGTGGAGAGGCCGAACCCCACCGACGTCGCCCACCTTTCCATCCGGTAGATGGCGAGCTGAATTTGCCGTTGAACGACGGACGGCTCCCGCCCTGCGAAGTAGATCGCAAGGTCATCCACGTATATGGAAGAACGGATGGTGGGTGGAAGGCATTTTGAGACTGTTTATACAACGATGGAAAAGCATAGAACATTGAGGATGCTTCCCTATGGGACCACGTCCTTCTGCACGAAGGTGTCTGAGAGGGCTGAGCCCACCCGAACTTTAAAGGTTCGGGAGGAGAGGAAGCTCCTGATGAAGGTCGGTAGGGCTCCGACGAGAACCAGATTTTGGAGCTGACTAAGGATTATTGTCCCACTGGTGGTGTCGTAGGCCTTCTGTATGTAAAAAGAAATTGATAGGACGAACCGTCCACTGTTGAAGGCATTCTCTCTGTCCCGGCTGAGGAGCAGGGGGGTGTCGGTGGTGGAGCGAAATTGTCTGAAGCCGGACTGGGTAGCCGGGAAGGAATTACTATTTTCAAGGAAGAAGGATAGTCGCGTAGCGACCATTTTTTTCGAAGATTTTGCAGGCACAACACGTTAGGGCGATTAATCTGTAGTTTGTGGGATCGAGGGAATCTTTGCCGGGTTTGGGGATAGGGATTACGTGGGTCTCCCTCCACCGGGAGGGGGAAGGTGCCTTCTATCCATATGCGGTTGTATAGGTCTAGTAGGAAAATTTGTAAGGTAGGGTGGATGTGCTGGATCATGCTGTACGGGATACCGTCCGGGACGGGACAAGGGGATCATCGAGAGGCCAGTGCCGCCTGTAGTTCACGCATGGTGAACAACCGGTTGTAGGTGGTGTCTAGGAACGGTGAAGAGGAGCTATTGTTACGGGCGGGTACGAGGGAACTGTCTGCAGAGGAAGAAACGGCGGCGAAGGTAGAAGCTAGATGGCTTGCCACCGATTTAGGCTCGTATAGAAGTCCGTCGTTAGTCCGAAGGACGCGGGTCGGGAGAATGTCGCCTCTCGACACCCCGTACCTTCTTCCAGATGGTAGCCGAAGGTGTGGGGGTGGTGACGCCAGATACAAAAGCACACCAAGAAGCTCGGCGCGCTGTCTTCATTGTACGGTAGGCGATGGCCCTGGTCCACTCCATCTCCGTGCGATGGATGGGGAGTCGCGTACGGTAGAAGCGTCGAGTAGCCTTCTTCGTGGCGCGGATGACCTCCGTGCACTCTGGGGTCCACCAAGGTACCCGTCGGGCGCGGGAGTAGGCGAAGGATCGTGGGATGTTAGTGCACGTAGCTGTTACAACGATTGACTCGAAGTATGCGATGCACTGTAGGAGGATGGGAAGTGGGCAGTCGTAAGGGTTGTATATGTATTGTCGTGGAAGAGGGACCAATTAGCTTTGGCAGTAATCCATTTTTCCGGTACCCGAACGGTCTGATCGGGCCAATTTAGCGTGAGTTGAACAGGGAAATGGTCACTTCCATAGTCCTCTTGGGGACTTGCCATGTGAAATCTAGGAGGGTATCGATCGAGACGGACAGGTCTATACAAGATGGAGTGCAGGTGGTGGCATGGTAGAATGTAGGAGAGCCATCATTGAGGCACTCGAAGGAGAGCTCGGTCATGATAGTAATCAGGGTTGGGGCCATATAGGTAGTGTGTGTCTCTCTCCACAAGGGTGGCGACTATTGAAACCGTCCAGTAATACAAAGGCCTGGGGAGTTGTTGTGCCACCTCCACCAAGTCATCGCGGGAGATTTGAGTGTGGGGAGGGAGGTATATTGAACAGACGGTGTACTCTCTATCCAGGGAAAGCCGGGTAGCAATCACCTGTAACGGGGATCGGATAGAGAGATTGTGAAAGGGGACTGCGTGGTGTATGAAAATGGCAGCCCCTCCTTCGAGTGCAGGTAGGAGACGGGATGGTGATATTGGAATATCCAGTAGGGCAGGGCATGGGCATGGTCTCCAGGATTAGCTCCTGGAGACAGACACACACCGGACGGGAAGTGGCAATCAAGGAATTAAGACCTTCGTAATTCGCGAATATTGCTCTGCAGTTCTAATGTACTATTGTAGTTTCGGTGGGGGGGGGGTCCATTATTCGATGATGGGGGATGGGTCAAGGTGTAGGTGCTAGGGGGTTGGGGTGTGAAGAGCGATCTGGAGTTCGCGAAGTGGAAGGATGGGTCAGGAGCTACCTGCCGTTCACCAGAGGAATCTGTCGGCCAGTCGACCTCCGCGGAAATTGCGGGGTCGAGTCGGCCGAGCGAGACCGGAGGCGTGGATCACGGCAGCCAGGCGAACGTCGTGGGCTCAGAAGGTGAGCGGTTTCTTGGTGGGCTTCTGTGTTCGGGCCAGGAGGGAGCGCTTTATTTTCCAAAGTGGCACCTCCCCGCCTGTCTGGGGTCTCACGGCGGACCCTGGGTGGCGATAGGGGGTACCAGAAGGATCGGGCAGGTTGGAGGCAGGATGTGCTCAGGGTGGCTAACAGGGAGGGGGCCGGGGATGTTGGTGAACGATTTGTTCGCAACGAACACAGAGTTTGTGCGGTTGCCGGCAAACTGAGCTGACGTGTCCAAACTTGTTGCATTTAAAGCAACTGGTCGGGTCTGGGATGTATGGGCGGACACTAAACTCGCATGACGTGCGGTCTCCAATACCCAATACAACACGGTCAGGAGGGACTAAGGTATTGAAGGCAAGAAGTAGGCGCAGGGTGGGGGAGGGGGTGCCTCCCTGTCGGGATGTAAAGCGATGGATCTTAGTGACAACCTGGGGTGCGAGGTCCTCCAAGAGCTCGTTCATTGTATCGATAATTAATAGGCGGGTGGGGTAAATAGTGCCCTGACCCTGGTTCAGGCGAGGGTGTGGGATGACGGACACCGAGCATCCAAGGACCTCAGTGAGGAAGAGTAGAGCTTTCGTCTCTGCGGCTGAGCGTGATTTTATGAAGAGGGAGCCATCCCTCTGTGGTCGCACATCATAGCGGCTGTAGTTGCTGCGGGCTCGGATCGCCTGAAACGTCGGTTTAGAGTTGGTCGGAAGGAACCCAGAGGTAGGTTGGATCACTAGGAATTTGTGGATACTTGGAAAGGATAGGGAGGGTGTAGAATCGAAGTGGACTGGGATATCCAACGGTCGATAGGATGGACGTGAATGCCGACTTCCCCGTCCGCCGTGGGCCTCTCTCCGTGGGGAGGCAGGCCGTCGGCGGGTGAAGGGGGGCATATAGGGAGAGTAAGAAGCCGGGTTTTGGAGACAAGTCTTGGGTGGAACCTGACTTGCCCGAAGGCGGGTGAGGTGGGCAGGGGCGAGAACCCTGCTCCAGAGGGTGTATGTCCAAGGGCATGTTCAAGGTACATGCTGGGGTCGGTAATAAAAGAGAGTGCAAGTGTTCCGCTGCTGGAAGAGGGGGCGACCTCCTCAAGACGTGGTCTTCCAGTGATAGATGACTCGGCGGGCCTGGTTGCCCACCACCCGAGTTCTAGGACAAGAGGTAATAGTTTCCATATGTTATTGATATTGTAGAACACGGACCCAGGAGACGAGAGAAACTGCCTACCGGTGAGAGAGGCCGAGCGCAAACCGTAGGGGGTGGGGTACCTCGTCCACAGGGGGCACACCGTCTGTTTAAAAATGGGGCCCCGTGATGCGAAAGTTTGCCCCCAAACGGCGCAAAGATCCCATCCCCCCAATCCCACCGGCCAGGACACCCAAACATCCAACACAGTGACACCCTAAGGGCGTCACCACGGGAGGACAGCATTGGAGACCCGTACTGAGAGCCAAAGACTTTAGTGGCTCTTAGCCCGGTCCCCCAGCAGCCTGACCGGCATGGGCGACCCTTGCCACAGGCAGGGGGCCAATCTTCTAACACAACTTAATATGCATATACCTTTGCTACATTACAAAAATAAGGTATTGTAAACCAGCAGTTGTCTGAACCAAGACTGCCATATAGATGAGGCACACAGTACCTGAAGACAGGATATTGAACAAAAACAGCTGTTTTGGACCCTTACCTTACCTTACAAAGGTTTCGCGTGATGATTCCTCATTTCGCGAAGGTCAAGCTTGTCGCCCCTCCTCTCGAGTTGGCCTGGTGAAGTAGTGAGTTGGTTTCTTGTTCTCTCCACCTCACAGAGCCAGGTATGCCCGGCTTATCGGGGATTGTTCTGAGCCAGGCGTCTAATCTTCTTTTGAAGATGTCCACTGCAACTCCCTTCGTGTTTCTTAGGCCTTTGAGCAACTGATTAAACAGTTTTGGTCCTCTCACTACAAAACTATTTTCTTTCAGGGTTAAGGATGTCCCCCGTCTTGCCTTCAATTTGGGAATACGACACAGTCTACCGTTTCTACCTTCCACCGTTGTTTGGGTAGTTATAGTGTTCAGAGTAAGATTAGGGACTAGTTTCTCCATTATTTTCCAAGTGTAAATAATGGTGTATCTCTCTCTTCTCCTTTCCAGTGAATATAGGTCTAGTTCACGTAACATTTCCCAGTAATTTAGTTCTTTGCACCCATTGATCTTGGCTGTGAAGCTTTTCTGGATCCCTTCCAACTATCTAATGTCTTCTTTTTTATATGGGGATGTTAGGACCGAGCAGTATTCCAATTTGGGTATGATCAGGGTTTTCAGTAGAGGAATCATTACATTCGTATCCCTTCTTTTAAAGGTTCACAATATCTGCCCCGTTATTCTCTTTGCTCTGTTTACTGCTATCTTATTTTGTGTTTCAAATTTCGCATCATCTGTCATTACAACCCCTAAATCTTTTGCTCTAGAGTTTCTCTGAATTTCCTGTTCATTTGGGGTATAATATAAATTAATATATATTCCATAGATTTTTGGTCTTCTCTTTTCCGTACCGTAATAGCTGAAATTTCTCGGTGTTAAACTTCATATTGTTGTCATCTGTCCACTTGTAGATTCTGTTTATGTCGGTTTGTAGAGATCCTATATCTTCTGGGTAGTAATGAAATTATATATATTCTTCCGGATTAACATTTGGCTGGTAGGTAGGTAGGTAACGAGTAGTAAAAATAAATCTGGCACTGTACCATTTTGGTTCCCTACATTGCATACGAAAATTATCATAAGCAACAGAGTTTATTCATAGCAGTTTTTGTATAGTTCCACCATTAGTCCTGCTCCTCCTTGTTTTCTTGGTCAATGCAGTCTGTTATGACATTGGTTTCTATATATTAATTTGTGTAGTTGAAAATTTTCCTAGTTTATACATTGAGTTTATTAATTTCATATTGTGGCCAATCTATTATTCCAGTTATACTGGACGACTGGGATTGCTAACTGATTAATTGCTATTATTTTGTTTTTGGTGGTAAGTTCTGCTTTACATATTTTTTTACTCTTCTAATATATTCAGTGGAAGCTTTCATCCTCATTTTTCCATGTTCAATGTTTGTGTTTTCTTCCATTTCTAGGTACAGACTGACCTCACAAATTCGTCTCTCAGAACTCTGTTTTAAAAAAAAACCATGTATTTTTCCGTGCATTACCCAATTACCATGTTTATTGCTCGTCTATGGTCATTTTAGAAAAAAAATAAAAGTTAAATTTAAAATCTTTTAATCTCTGTGAATAGAATACTGTGATTATTCTGAAATTCTACCACACAAAGAAAGTGGTTGGTAGATAAATGTGAAAAATGCTCTGTATGAATTGGTCCACAATTAACCCACCCCTTATATCTCCAGTCTAACTATAGAGTAGATTAAGTCTAGCCTTGTAGGGGTCAGCCTAGAGATTCCGGAAATGGTCCAGAGCGGGCAGATAAATTGAGGTCCACAGTAGGATTCCTCACCAAATTAGGTTAGGGCAATCTACCTTCACCTTTGTTAAGCTATGAGTTGATACTAGGTCTTAGGCCACAATGTAGGCCTAATTTGTCTGACCGAGCTTAATTTAATGAGTTTACTTTAGACTGAGTTAAAACACAATTAGTCACTTACTGCTAGTTATTAGAGAGTCCCTTTTCCTGTCTTGTTTAATTGTTAAGAGCGTACTTGCTGGTGGGGATCTTTTTTCGGTGTCTGTTCGTCTCCCTTCTCTCGTTCCGTCTTGTCGCCCCGTTCCTAGTTTTCGTTCTGCTTTTTCGCGGGGCTTTTTCCACCAGCGTCCTCTTAGTTTTTTCTTCGGTTGGTTGATCGGTAATGTATATCTATTACCGAGCACGCTCTTGTCACACAGTATATAAATACTAGTGTGGAGAATAACTCTGGTGAGCAACCAATTGGTTTCATTCACCCAGTTATTGACATAAAAGGAATTTAATAATTGTTAGATTAACTACCTACCTACTCAGTGAACCATTTTCGTTACCTCCCAACTACCCACACATCAGTTTTCCATATACTGGGGGCCCCGGGAGATAAAAAAATTTATGTCTGAGTGTAGACTAGCTAACTATTTGACTGAAAATGCCCGTTAATCTGATTAACAGTGCCTATCCTCACCTTCTCATGGAGAAGATGTAGCATTTAATTAGAAGAGAAAATATACATCCATAGGATGAAACTGTCTATGGTCTTTACCATAAGAAAAGAAAAAGTGAAAGTTAGAAGATAAAATTACAATTCCCCAGCATCTATATTTTGTTGTAAAACTAGTCGCGCCTTTAATGCTGTTTGTCGCTGAGGTCTTGTGTCTGTCAATGTTGTAGTAGGATGCGTTACCACTCCTACTGTCAAAGGAATAGTTACTGAAAGTTCAGTGTCTCCAGTTGTTACTGTCAGTGGAGAAGGTTCTCCAAAGTCCATAGTTTTGGGTCCAGACTCTAAGGGGTACAAAAGAGAAATGTCTCTTGTTGTGTCACCCGTTGAAGTCCTTAATTTGACCACTCTTGTTACCCCGTCTGCCCCTGGTCTGAGTTCTAAAACTCTAGCCAGAGGCCAGTATTGTCTTGGAGTACTGTCATGTATGAGAACAAGGTCCCCTACCTTAATTGTGTCAGACCAATCCTTCTTAGTCATTTGTTTATGTCTCTCCCTTAGACCCATCAAGTACTCAGTTTTCCACTGTTTAATAAAATGAGCTTTAACTCTAGTTAAGTGTTGTAACTTAGTCTGGAGTTCATCGTGTCGTTGAGTCCAGTTTGGGTCTTCTGAAGAGTCTATATTGTAGTCGGGCAGGAGACTAACTTGTTCTCCCCGAATCAAGTGATTTGGAGTTAATGGTTCCGGGTCATTAATGTTGTCACTCACATAAGTGAGTGGTCTATTGTTGATGATGTTCTCAATCTCAGCCAGGAGAGTGAGCAACTCAAATAAGTGTATCTGTTTTTTACCAATTGCTTTCTTCAAGCAATTCTTTACTGTTTGTATATTCCTCTCCCAGATAGAACCATACCAAGGAGAGGCAACTGGAATATACTTCCACTTTATGTTTGAATTTTGTATATATAATTGTGGGAGTTCGTTGCTTAACAAGTCGTTGATGACTTGTTCACCAGCCTTGAAATATGTAGCATTGTCAGTCCAAACTGTCTTGGGTACTGAATGTCGTGCACAGAATCTCTTAGACAGCAACAAAAGATTCTGCTGTAAGGTCCTCCACAACATCCAGATAAACAGCTCGTGAGCCAGCACATGTAAACAGTACAATGTACATTTTTTGTTCAGTGTCAACCACCCCTACAGTCAATGCCTACAGTCTCAAAGGGTCTGTTGAGAGTAACTCTCTCCTCTGGCAAAGCAGGAGGATTTGGTTTCCTATAGGGCCTAGCATTAGCCCTGTTCAAAAATCAACTTTTTCTTATTTTCATAGGTTTCTGTACTTTTTCCCATGCTTTTTGACCTGAAAAGGCCGAAAATCACAACCATTTTGACCTAGGTTGTTGGGAAGCATTGCCGCATGGAGCTTTAAGTTTTCTGCCTTGAAATCGGCCAAAAGTACCAGTTCCGGGGTCCCTTGAATCATGTTTTGCACTATAACTTTTTATCTAAACAAGATAGAGCAACAAAATAGGCACCAAATTAAAGTGGTTTTAATCCTCTTTCTAACTTATACAATTATGATACTCTTGGAACAAGAAATGGCACATTGGTACATACAAAGATTTCAGAAATATCACAAAATTCGTTTTCTCACACTCAAGGCAGACAAGGCACCTTATTCATGACACAAATTTGAGATTAACATTTTGTCACAAGTCTAATCGATCAAGAAGTGAAAGCATTACATGATGATTAATTTCATAATGACATTTACACAGTCAGTTGTTGAGAGTTTGTTTCTTGAAGCTGTCAAAGCGGCGTCTGTTGAACTCCACAGCTTGAAGGAGATAGTCCCTTTGCTTGGCATCTGTTGTTATGACATTTGCAAAGTCGCTCATCATCTTGACACCACGTTCAGCAATGTCATTCACCGCTTTCAGATTCTTAACATAGTCCAACGCTTTTCTGTAGTCCTCATTCTGTGGCCAAGACGTGACAGGTTCCAGAAGCCACTCGGATCCAATGTTCAGTGTGTCCAGCAGGAAATGTGATTCTGGGCCAATGAGATCAACCAGGGTGGTCTTAGCTGTGACTCTCTGGAATAGAGGCTTTCCTGTTCTGAAGCTGTCTGGCTTCTCAGTGGCATGTAACTGGGCAGCAATGTCGTGCTTCAATGTGTCACTCAATCTACTGCTGAACAGGGCAAATGGCACGACTTCCTGCGTCAGGTACCATTTGTGGTTTTCCATCTTATTAAGTACTGCATCAGCAAGCTCTGGGTCAGTTTTCTTGTACTTCAACATGTCCTGGATTAGACTTAGATCATTCACGGGAGCATCTGCAGCAGACATTGACATCATCCATACAGGAGTGTAGAACAGCGCAAGGAAGGTGTTGAGTCTTTCCAGCTTTGATACAGTGTCTTCGTCGTACTCAAGTTGATCTGCAAACATCAGCATTTTCATGGAGTACAGGTTTCTGGCCATCCATCTGGCCTGATGAATGGCGCCTGGTCGACTCCAGTGAATACCTCGAGGAGGCGTTCCTCCAAGAACAATGACTGTCAGTTCAGCCATTTCCCTGTAGTCGGCTCTTGGAAGCCTTTCTGCTGTTAGAATGTCTTGGGGTATTTCTTCACTGTTCTTCTTTTCCTTCAGCCATTTGCTGTTGATAGCCAGCATCTTTGGGTTTTCCTTGGACAAGTCCGTCCAAACATCCTTCAGATGCTCAAACCAGGGATTATCTGGCCCCTTCACCTTCCCAAACAGCTTCTCCCAAACTGCTCCTACTAGGATTTCCAGGATGTGATGTCGACAGGCCAGATAAAACACCTTTTTGTTCAGCATTTTCTCTAGCAGTTTGGCAGCTCCTCTGTGAACTCCACTGTTACTGGATGTAGTGTCAAAAACAAGGGCAGTAACATTATCCGTAAGTTCCCATGTCTCCAGTAAATCCATTGAAGCCTCAGCCTGAGCTGTGCCAGAAGAATTGTCGATGACAGGTACTCCCAATAACTTTCCTTCAGTGTATGAAGGTGGACCAGACACTAGCACAGCTAAAGTCTCTGAGGTACTTCCAGGTTCACTGCCCAAGACATCTTTGAGCAACTTTCCATCCCAGTGTAAGGCAGCGTACTGTGGGGGGTTTTCACAAAACTTGGACATGTGACTCTGGCTGATATTATACCTGGACAGCATTCTGTTGCGACGTGTTGTTGAGGTTGAGATGACGAAGTTATCCAGATCAGCCCCTCCAGCTTTCAAGGTGGCAGAAACCATGGCAGTAACTTGATTGTCTGATAAACCAAGACGATCAGCTGTATTGCAGATGACATCACATTCCATGACCTTCCTTGGAAACGTCAAAGTCACACTAGTCACAGTCTTGATGGTGAGAACATCCAGGACGAGGCTGATGGTAATCCATGTCCTCTGTGTTAGCGTCGTTGTCAGTTGAGTCACCCCAGGTAATGTCATCCACATGAACAACTGCCTCTTGTTCTGCTGCAGCTGTAAAATAGTACATGTTAAGACAGTAATTGTTAAGTACATGCTAAATATCGCAATGGAGTAAAACTTAAAACTTTTTGTAACGTTCAAAGTAATTAGTTTTACCTTGTTCTTGTCTATGCTGCAGTCTTTCATTCCTCGCTGCTTGCTGCAGGGATCTTGTCTCAAAAATCTTGTCATGACCAGACATATGACCTTTCCTCTCAGTCTTTTGGTCTTCGTAGAACCTGATATCCTCATCTTTCTTCTCTCTGGATAACAGTCTGTTGTTCTGTATTTCCTGGATTGCATCTGGAGCTCCTATATCGAACAGGCTGTCTAATTCCAGCACAAATGCTCCTCTTTTTCCTCCAGGGTTACTTGCTCTTCCTTTGCTTTTCACCAGAGCACGATGTTTCTCATGTAGTTTCATGAAGAGCTTCATTGCGTTGTACTTGGTCATTGTCTTGATCCTAGCCATCTGCCAGAATGGGATGATAGATTCAACTGTTTCATATGCAAGGTCTTGAACCATGGGCCTCCCTGCATTTTCCGGTAAATTCTGAAGATTAAGGAAATACTGGAACGCCTGTCTGTTGGTGGGAAGCTGGGAACCACTGATAAAAGCTGAAGGGTATCCAACCAGGAAAGTTTCAGTGAGAGATCTGGTAGATGGCCCAGTTGACACCTGCCTGTGGACAGTACGTGGAGGTTCTGAGATATCAACTGTGCGCCCACGGAGCTCCCTCAGCTCCTTGCTTAATGGCATTGTGAAGTTGTAACTTGTAGATGGTTTTCTAGATTCTGATTGAGTTTCTGTTGTTTCCTGAAAAATGATAGATAATTATTATTATTATTATTAATTATTATTTATTTATTATTATTATTATTATTTATTAATTTTATGCTCTTTCATTTGATACCTAATTTGTTGCTCTATCTTGTTTAGATCAAAAGTTAAAGTGCAAAACATAATTCAAGGGACCACGGAATTGGCGCTTTGGCCGATTTCAAGGCAGAAAATTTAAAGCTCCATGCGGCAATGCTTTCCAACATCCTAGGTCAAAATAGTTGTGATCTTCGGCTTTGTCAGGTCAAAAAGCATGGGAAAATGTACAGAAACCTATGAAAATAAGAAAAAGTTGATTTTTGAACAGGCCTAGGCCCTAGCATGAATACGCCTACGTGACACACTCACTCAGGACTGTTTTAACAGTGATCCTTCCCTTGGGTATCCAATAAGTTTTTCTTAATGTAGTTAGTGTCTGTGGTACCCCCATATGATGTACATCATTGTGTGTTTGTCTGATGATTAATGTGGTCAAATAGCTAAATCTAGGTAAAAGGATTGGATGTTTGCTTTTGTATGACAGTTTTGATTTGTCTAATCTCCCTTTACACCTTAGAAGGCCTTCCTCATCTCTGAACAAATTTAGATCCACAACTACTGATGGTACAGGTTCTTTTGTTTGTTTCCCATTAGTCAAGAATTCTAACTCTTTATTGTACTCTTTTTGTTGTGCATGGCCTATCCAGTACTTGGTTGCAACTTCTGTATAATTATGATTGTTTTTATTTAGCTGTTTGTTTATTGTAGTTAAACAGTTGTGAGCAAACCTCAAACAGTAGGCTGTGACCCTGACAAGTTTGCTGAAATCAGAATACTGTTCATAATTAGTGATTGGTTCAACCTTTTCATTTGAAAAGATTAAATTTAATGTCAAGTTAACTTGTTCCACAGGCCATTGGTCTGTATTACAGAGCCACTTTGGTCCCATGAACCAAGTTTTGTTTGACTTCAACAACTTGTAGGATAAACCTCTGGTCAGAAAGTCTGCTGGATTTTGTTTAGTTGGAACATAGTGAAAGTTTACTTGTAGGCTTTCATTAGCTTCAGCTATTTCTTTTAGCCTATTTCTTACAAAGATATTCTTACTATTAATGCTATCATTCCGTATCCAGGCAAGACAAATCTGACTGTCAAGCCAGATGTGGATATCAGTTATGTTCACATCATGGTAAGCATCCTTAAGCAATGAAATGGTTTTAATGGCTAATGCAGCAGCCAATAGTTCCAATTGAGGTATGGTTCGGGTAGGTTTGAGAGGTGCAACTTTCCCTTTTGCATAAATTAGATGACTTTCTGTAGGACTTACAAGATACGCACAGCACCCATAAGCTTGTGTGCTTGCATCAGCAAACACATGAAGTCTCTGGGGCTTATCCCTAAACCCACAGCATCTTTGAATTTTAATGTTCTGCACTTTTGTTAAATCAGCAGCTAACTTCTTCCAAGATTTTTGATCTTCATTTGTTATTGGATCATCCCACCCAACATTTGTCCTCCAAATTGCTTGGAGGAGAATCTTTGATTTTATTGTTGAAGGCAGGAATAGACCCATGGGATCAAAAATTTTGGAAGCCTCTGATAATATTTGTCTTTTAGTATTTGCTTCCTCATCAAGTTTAAAACCTTTAGTACAGATTGAATCATGACTGTTAGAAGTTGCATCCAAATACCAGTTCATACCTAAAGTTTTAACTCTGTCTGATGGCTCAGTAAGACCATTATTATCCTTTAAAATCCTTTTGTTTAAATCCTCATCATTTGAAATCCACTCTCTAAGTTCAAAGTTACCTTGTTGCATAATGTTCTGAGCCTATTAGATTGTCTACGTAAAAATGTTCCTTGAGGAAGTTCAATGTTAAAGAGTTATTAAACTGGTTCAAATGATGTCTAATTGTCAATGCTAATAGGCTAGGTGAGCAATTGGCTCCAAACAACACAACATTAAATCTATAGGTTATGAACCCTTTATTCAAATCAAATGGATCCTTGAACCATAAGAACCTAAGTTGGTTCTTATCATATTCATTTTTAAGATTTATTCTCAAAAATGCCTTTGAAATGTCACTTTTACGGCATATTTATCTAACCTGAACCTCAGTAAGATCTTCACAAGGTCAGAAATGAGATTAGGACCCTCAATCAGGCAATCATTCAAACTGTGTTTATCACTGTCTTTGAGGCTACAGTTATATACTACTCTGAGTTTTGTTGTTGGGGCATCTTGTCGATAAACCCCCCTGTGGGTTAAATAATGACAACCATCTTTTTTAAAAGGGTTATTTGTTACTTCTTCAATGAAGCCTTTCTGTAGCTGTTCTTTGAAGACATCACTGTACTTTTTGATTATTATTACCTTGTTTGAGTTTTTTCATTACTTTATATAAATGTCCTTTAGCTACTTTGAGATTATCTCTTAAAGTTGGACAATTTATTTTCCAAGGTAACTCAACAAAATAACTATTGTCTTTGCACTGAATGGTGTCTTCAAATCTTTCTACCATTAACTGATCTTCTGAAGTTTGATTTGTGTCATGTATACCCACAGATTCTACCAACCATAAAGTTTGAATTGCCTCATCCAGAGTTTCATTTGATAGTGATGAATTAATGTTCTCAGTTGATACAATATTATTCAAAGTGTTGCTATTCTTACAGGTGTTATGTAGGACTGAGTTGAGGCACATAGTGTTTGTTAGTCATGAACTATTTTGGTTTAGGTCTAGGTTGTATTTGGATAGGTCACCCAAAGGGGCTATCCCTGATATAGTCTGATAAGCTATACCATTACCTATCTTTACTATGCCCTTATGAATAAGATTAATATAATCTGCCCCTATTAACATTTCAATGTTAGCTACTGTGTTGTTTGTGATATGTTTGAAAAAACTATATAGGGCTATGGGTTGATTGCCTGTGCCCTCATCCGTTGGAAATTTCCAACAGACGTCAGTGGAGGGTTACCGACAAAAGCCCTAGGCTTTTTCGTTAGAGAGTTATAAATATGTAGGTCTTTAAAGGACCTCTTTATATTTATATTGATTACGGTAATTCTAGCATCGGGAGTTGGGAAAGCCTTATGTTAATAAAAACTGAAATTGCTCACCTTATTTTTGCTGGGTCTTTGTTTGTTTCGATGTAGGGCGTGACGGTCATTTTCGGTGTAGGGTCGCCACGATGGGGTTACGCGGCGAATTTACTTAAGGTAATTAATATAGGCAGTCACTATATAAACCCCTGAAGGAATAGGCCTATCCTTTTATAGTCATTAGGTTTTATATTATAAGGAATTCACTCAGGACTCTAGGGGGGACAAAGACATCCTCCGCGTTTAAAGCTTCGCTTGGAAATAAACAGCCCTGAGAGCCGTTCCTTGGTTCTCGTGTATTATTTGCCGTTCTAGCAACATTTTGTTTTGTCTACTTCTTTTTGGTAGACTAAACAATAAATTGGGTTTTCTTGTTGCTATGTGAGGCTGATTCATACATACAGGTTCTTTGTACGTATGGCAATTCAATTATTTCATTCCCAATAGGCTATGTCGCCAATCCCGAGGCAATTTTGTATAGATATTTAATTCAATTAATTAATAATTTATATTTAATTATGAAATAAATGTACCACATATGATACCATGTTGTGAGCGCGTATAGTTTTTCCATAATATGTCTATCAGCTATTTTGTAGTGTTTTCCCAAATGATTTATGGTTTGTTCTAGTTTGGGTATAACCAGTTTGTTTTGTCCTACTTTAGAAATAATAACTGCTCCAATTTTCTCTAATTTATTTTCTAAATGTAGTTCCAGGTCAATTGTCTTATAGCTATTTTTGTCCGAGTTATCCTTAACAAAGGATGCAATATTGAGTTTTTGTTCATTCGGGTTTGGTGTCAAACCCAATTTATTAACTACATTTTGCGAAACAAATGTTTGTTGAGAACAACAGTCTATAAGACATCTCACTGGAGTGGTGCTACCCTCACTATTCACTAAGTCCAAAGTAATAGTTGGTAAAAGAATCTCAGTGTTTCTTGTTACGTTGTTTGAACAAACAGAATGTCCCATGAAAGTGGCATTTTCTTGATTACCTTTGTTTGGTGGAGGTATCTTTTGAGTTTGAGTACTATTGTTTGGACACTTTGGTGAATCACACATTGATGAGACATGTCGTAAACTTTTACAAAACTTACAATTGAATCTTAACCTAGATTTAGTCTTTCTTATAATGTCCCTGGCCAGTACACTTTTTACATAGGTTCAACTGTTCACATCTTTTAGCTCTTGAGTTAAAGTCTGAATATTTGTCACACCCAGTACTACTATGTTCATCACTTGCACAAAATTTGCAATGTGGTGTGTAAGATGAGGCAGCAGTTACATTAAAGTTCTGTAATGTAGGTGTTCGTGTATTACAGTTGGTCACATTTGATTCTACAGTATCAAGTTTTGTCTGTTTGGCTATAGCTAGTTGGTCTCTGGGAACAGTCTTTGGTTTATCCATAGTCTGGGTCTTATTTTGTGTTGGAATATTTCTCAATTTGTAATTAGTTAGGAGAGTTGGAAAGTGTTTTCTTATATTTTCAAGAGTAGGATAATTTTCTCCCGTCTTTAGAACTAAAACATCTTTAACCCTCAAAGGAAGGCACCTAAGAATTATGCCTTGTATAATCCAAGATAAAGCTTTATAGTGCATTAGCTTAGACCCTGATTTTTGAAGTAAGTGGACATTCTGGACAAAAGCACCAAACTTGGCTCAAATGTTGTTCAGGACCTTAGCTACCAATTTTTCCCCGGAACCAAGACGCACAACCCTATCTTGGCTGCCATTTTGGAAATCCAAGATGGCTGCCAGCTAGAAATCAACAAACTATTGTGGAGTAATTGTAAATAAATAGTCCCTAAACCTACATATTTCGATGCCAGGATTGCTATAAAATAATCAGAATTACCCTTAAATGTTTATTTAATGTAAAATATTTAATAATATAACTATATAATATGTGCTTTTCTGTTTTGCAGGTGATTTGTGAACATGGATTGGAGCAAATGCATGGTTTGTCAAGAGAGCAAAGGTGAGACTCTTAAATGTCCACTCAATGCTGTGAGTGGTAAAAAAACAAGCATATGCAACATTTATGGAGAATGTCAACGCATTCAAGAATCTTGGAAGACTACCAGTTCAAAAGCTTGAAAGGGCCACAAAAAAAGAGAGAAAGGGCGGATGAAGGTGAAACCAGTTCATCTACGGGGAAGCGGGTTCAGCGGCATCCTATGGACAAAGCAACTTGTGTGTTTTGTCAACAAACACATGGGCATCTTCACGAATTCAGTACATTTGGCGCTGACGTCAATTTACGAATGATGGCTACAGAACT
Organism: Bathynomus jamesi; assembly: GCA_023014485.1. Classification (NCBI taxonomy): domain Eukaryota; kingdom Metazoa; phylum Arthropoda; class Malacostraca; order Isopoda; family Cirolanidae; genus Bathynomus; species Bathynomus jamesi. The sequence goes on from JAJOZX010000627.1 coordinate 1,138,817, forward strand.
CAGTGACACAGAACTAATGTCTAGAATAGGAGGTGGTGATCTCATGGCCATTGAAGCCAAGTATCATCTGCAATGCTTGACATTTTATCGGAACCGTTACCGCTCACTTTTGAGACAAAAACAGAGCAAGGAAGAAGGCTATGAAGAAAACTTGATGAAAGCAAAGGCAATAGTTGAGGTCGTTAATCATGTAGAAAATTGCGTGGAAGGAATCTTTCAAATGAAGTTTTCTGTGCTATTTGATCTGTATCAAAAAAGACTTCGGGACTTAGGTATTAATAAGGAAATGAACAGAGGACGATTCAGAGAGAAGATTCTGGAGTATTTCCCATATGCCCAGGAAGTGAGTGATGGCAAGAACAAAATCTTAGTTTTTCAGCAGGGAATTCAGGAAATGCTCAAAGACAAATAGACAGAATTTTGAAGGAGATACTATGATTCTTGCAAAAGCTGCTAGAATCACACGCAAGGAAATCGTCAACTTTACTGGATTCAAGTTTGCAGGTGCCTTTCCATCTGGTTGTCAACAGGAATCGGTACCTACAACCTTGAAAACCCTTATATCTATGATCACAAATGGTGCTGACGTGAAGGACCAAACACCAGAAGACTCCCCTGCAACTCTCACTGTCTCGCAACTTATCCTTTTTAATTTTAGGAACAAGCATACATCATCATCTAAGGTTCGCCATTCTTTGGAAAGAGAACCACCATTGCCTCTGTATCTTGGTCTGAAAATTCATACTGAAATTCGGTCAAAATCATTAATTACACAACTATATGAATTGGGTCTCAGTGTGAGTTATGAGCGAATTCTTCAAGTCGAAAGCCAACTTGCAACAGCAGTGTGCCAGAACTTCAAGACCAAAGGAGTGGTTGTACCAGCTCAGTTTCGTCATGGACCATTTATTGTTGGGGCACTTGACAATCTGGATTACAACCCATCTAGTACAACTGCCGTTGGATCATTTCATGGTACAGGGATTAGTCTGTTTCAGTTCCCAACTGTCTCAAACTGTGGAACCAAACAAGGTGATCTTGTGCTACCTTCTCTAGGTTCAAAGGACTTGGAGTTACTCATGTCCTACTCAATTGTACCAGCTGTTGCAATGGACAAAACCAAGGTAGAAGTCCTGAAGTTGTCTAATGTGTCTGACCCTATTGAGGGACACTATCATGAAGCATGTTTCCAGGAAAAGGAGTGGATGAAAGAAGCGTTCAGGATCTTGGAGAAAGACACGATAGGGAAGGGTGATGTTATAACCGTCACTTATATCATGGTCAGCATACCACGCTACAAGGCAAGAACAAGATGAAGATCAAATGAAAACCCTTCCCTACCTCCTTCCCTTATTCCATGAAAAGGCCGCTACTCCAGCGATGATCAAGCATGGAATGAATGTTGTTCAGTCTGCTACTGAATTCCTTAACCCCGGGCAAATACCAGTTGTTGCATTCGATGCACCCCTATATGCCCTTGGTAAATTCATTCCTTTTACGGAAGGGGCAAGAATACGGCATGGGCAGCATGGCACCATTACCCTGAGGTAACACAAGCATTCACATTCATGGCACGAAATCCATTTGCAGATGTTGACGCCGAAACTCCCCACTTCAAGCTTCTTGAACGGTACACAGTTGTCCTCCATGACAACACCAGTGACATTGAACGTGTAGATGAGGCAAGAAAGGTCATGTTCTGTCAGAAGGGAAAAGCTATGGAGACTATCCCACCAACTCAGGATGCTCTTCTCCAACACACCAGGAGGGTCACATACCAGGGAGGAATATGGTCGACCTGTGAGAGAAGTAAACAGAATCTTCCAACTCCTGAAGGATGGGGATGGACCTTTAGCGAAGAGTCCCAGTCATGGACACCAGTTTGGACCACAAGACCAGTAGCATCTAAAGCTTGCAGCGAATTGGTCAAATGCGGCTGCAAGAGCAAGAGTGGATGTGGCACCAGGTGTGCTTGCAAGAAGGCCAGGTGGAAGTGTACAGAACTGTGTAGCTGCAACTGTGCAGTTTAACATATAGCGTCGAGCGGGGTGAGTTGGGACAGTTCGGGACAGGGGGTGAGTTGGGACAGTAGGCATTGCAATGCTAAATGCCAAGATATTTCCATTTTATGGTGCCCATTTAATAGCCCTGCCCTTACTCTACAAATGTTGTTAATACAAGTTTTCTATAGAACCACGAATAATGCATGAAAATTGTGCAAATATGAAAGGGTAGCATTTTGACCTTTGTAGAATTTCATTTTTTAAAATGCACATATTTTGCCAATTTTCCTCTCCCACATTCAGTTATAGAGCTAAAGGTCTACTTTTTGGTGGGTGAAATCTTCAATTGTTATAGTTTCGTTGATTTTTCTTAAACATGGTTTTCTTGAACATGGTTTTTGTGTTAAAATATTCACGATTTTCACTGTATATGTTGTACGAAGTGTGATTTCTGCAGTAAACATACTTCTGATCAGCTTAAAAGTTGTTTTATTGATCTGATCATGCCAAAAAACATAGTTTGATGCCAAACATGCCAAGGGAATTCTCTATTGAAACTTATATCAGAAATTCCATTTTGTCTATGGCGGCCATCTTGAAATCCAATATGGCGGCCAAGTAATGGTCTCTGAAGGTGGTTCCGGGGATATTTTTAATTGTTCGTCCAAAATATACAAGTAGGGAAAGTTTGGTGCTTTTGTCCGGATTGTCCACTTCAACTTGTTTAGCTGCCCTACTTAAACATCTATCTCATTGCTAACCAGTTGTCCTATAATAGCTTCTAATTTTTAATAAAAATTTTCCATATCACTATGGTTATCTTTTATGGGTGCAAAATCAATAATTTGTTGAGATAATTCAAATACAATCTCATCTTTATTAATGTAATTACGTTTTAAGAGATCAATAGCTACTTCAAATGAATTCCCTACGGCTGGTAAATAGGCTATCAGGTTATAGGCTGGGCCTTTAAGGAAACTAGCTAAGGAGCTAAACTTATCAACAGTTGAAATATAAGGTTTATTACCTATTAAACTCTCAAATTTTTCAATGAAAGATGGGAATTGTACCGTGTCCCCTTCAAATGTTGGTACTAGCAAAGTGGGTAAAGTAGCCCTAAATTCTTGTGACAGGATTTGGCATGCCACTTAAATTTGGTTGAAAGTTAGCTCTACTTTGATTAAAATCAGAAGTAGGTTTATGTGGTGTTAAGTCAGTCAAACGAGACTGTAGTCTCCTTATTTGCTGTTCAATTGAGATTACCTGAACATCATTATCAGCGCAAAGGTCTATCAATTGTTCTTCAGCCATTTCGGATTCAACTAACTCTGAAATACTCTCATCAATGGCTATTATTTCCTTCTTTTTAGTTTCCAATTTAAGAATTACACACTCTAAATCTTCCTTACCTGGTTGTGTAATATTGTTAAAAGTGTTCACGGCCTTTGTAACAGCACCCAACTTTCCCCCCCTTTTCTTTTTTAACTTTTTCAATTCCGCACTGTCCATGTTTAAGTCAAAATTGTTTAGCTGGGGATCGTAATGAAATAGAGGACAAGAAGAAATTACCAGAGAAGAGAGATCACAGACAAAACAGTCAAGTTTTAAATTTGGTTTAATCCCCCCCCAAGTACTTATGTGTCACTCAGGTCTAAGCTTATAAGCGAATGAGACTCCTTAAATGTAAATGTTTCCTAGTTAAGCCCTAGGTTGTAGACCTAATTAGGCTTGATTAGGTTAGGCTTAGGCTAGACCATTTAGCCTAATTCTGCAATTTTTGTTAAGTAAGGTTAAAGTTTGTAAATTCCCCACACACGGACCAATGTGAAAAATGCTCTGTATGAATTGGTCCACAATTAACCCACCCCTTATATCTCCAGTCTAACTATAGAGTAGATTAAGTCTAGCCTTGTAGGGGTCAGCCTAGAGATTCCGGAAATGGTCCAGAGCGGGCAGATAAATTGAGGTCCACAGTAGGATTCCTCACCAAATTAGGTTAGGGCAATCTACCTTCACCTTTGTTAAGCTATGAGTTGATACTAGGTCTTAGGCCACAATGTAGGCCTAATTTGTCTGACCGAGCTTAATTTAATGAGTTTACTTTAGACTGAGTTAAAACACAATTAGTCACTTACTGCTAGTTATTAGAGAGTCCCTTTTCCTGTCTTGTTTAATTGTTAAGAGCGTACTTGCTGGTGGGGATCTTTTTTCGGTGTCTGTTCGTCTCCTTTCTCTCGTTCCGTCTTGTCGCCCCGTTCCTCGTTTTCGTTCTGCTTTTTCGCGTGGCTTTTTCCACCAGCGTCCTCTTAGTTTTTTCTTCGGTTGGTTGATCGGTAATGTATATCTATTACCGAGCACGCTCTTGTCACACAGTATATAAATACTAGTGTGGAGAATAACTCTGGTGAGCAACCAATTGGTTTCATTCACCCAGTTATTGACATAAAAGGAATTTAATAATTGTTAGATTAACTACCTACCTACTCAGTGAACCATTTTCGTTACCTCCCAACTACCCACACATCAGTTTTCCATATAAATGGGTACCCTGGGTGGCCTAGTGGTTAAGACGGTGGGGCGTGGTTCAGATTCCACATTAAATTGTAGGTCTAAGGTGGAGTGAAAAGCTTGACCTTCGTCAGAATGAACAATTCAGGCGGAAGCTAACCAAAGGTTAAAAAAAAAATTATTGAAATCATTGTGACAACTTAATAAAATAAATATACAGTAGTATTATTAGGTTCAGTTTAGCTTATAACTCCTACCTCTCTTATGACATCACAGTTCCTGCCTTGTGTTTGTTTACAGTGATATGGCAGTGGTGTGCTCATCATATGTTTAGCAATATTAAGTGCTATTCTGTTTGATATATTTATATTTGATTCTCATACATACGTATTTAATAGTGTGTACTCATTAGTTCAACTGGAAGAGGAGCTTACCATCCCCATGGTAACTAACAGGGAAGCACCTGATGCAGTCACAAAACTTATGTACTGGCTTCAGCAACGTGAGTCTACTACTATAGCACAGTTGTGGAATGTCAAAGAGCTACAAGAAGACATTGAAAAGGCCTCTAGCACTGAAATCAGGCAGTCAACAATTTTAGAGTGCTGGAGGAAAATGTCTTCCAAATTTATGGATCACACTTCATCACCATCATCAGAAGACCCCATAGAAAAAGAACTCTCACCATTGGTATGCCAATAAAAGACAACGTAGGCCCTCTAGTGGTGGACGTTAACGGCGCTTTGGCTTCCGACGCTCAGGTGATGGCGGGTATTCTTAACTTTTTTTTGTGACAGTTTTTACCGTAGAAGACGTAAATAATGTCCCCGACGTGGACGATATCGTTCCATTTAGTAGCGAGACTATTTTGAATGAAATAACTGTTTACGAGGGTGATATTGCGCATTATATCAATAAGCTAAAAGTTAGCAAGGCTCCAGGGCCCTGACGCGCTTTATCCTAGACATCTAAAAGACGTTATCGTAGGCCCCTTAACGAAGATTTTTAATCAGTCACTGGAAGCGGGGATTATTCCTGAAGACTTCAAATTAGCCAACGTTACGCCCATTTTTTAAAAAGGCGACCGCACAGTAGCTAGCAATTATAGGCCTATTAGCTTAACGTCAATTGTCGGTACGGGTGCACCGGATATTGCGGAATATCCGGTATCCGGCAGGATATGGGTCATATCCGGCCGGATATAGGCCATTAGAAAATTAACACCTGTATGAAAATCTGCCATAATATAACAACACATTACAAATATTTTATATACAAAAAAAATGGAAAGCCCTCCAGGGCCCACCCCTAAACCAGTCCAGCACTTTTTATATTAAAGCAACACAATACTGATGACAAGAATAAATAAAACATCTGTCCATCCTTAACGATTACAGTTCTATTAATATAATCAGAGCTTTTTATAAAAACGTCTAGGCGTTAAATGTTTAAAAGAGAGTAAAATATTGCTAGACCCCTGCACTTGCTTTCCATTCTTTTTTCTCCATTTTCTCCTTTATTTTCAAAACAATACAAAACATTACAAGCTTGACAAATGTAAAAGAATACATTGAATACAGTGTAAAATGCCTGAAATGAAATCAATGAATGGAGGGCAGTATTGTGTAGGTCAAATGCCGCCATTCAGCCTGGAGGTCTTCAGAATAAAAAAACTCAAAAACAGTGATTTAGAACTTTTTTCCGTTGTGGTACAGAAACAAGAGCATTTCTCCTCTTTTAGGTAATATTCGGGATCGCCTTGCTTCGTAGATGTTTCTATATTCAGAAAACATTCTCTCTGAAAATACAGAGGATGCGGGTGTGCAGAGAAGCTTTGAAACAATAGTTTTAAGGAGAAAATTGGTCCTCCTGCTTCCAAATTTGAACTGGACAGCGTTTCCTATCTACAAGAGGTTCAGATGCATATCGGTCTAACTCCCATGCAATCAGTAGAACAGGAGCAGTCTTTTTCTCAACCTTTCTTCTCTTGTAACTTACTTCCCCAGATTGCTCTCCTTTTGTGATCTCCATAAAACACGCTTCAAGAATGTCCTCTTCGTCTTTCCTCTTTCGCATAGGAGAACTGGAATTTGAGCTTCTTTCGCTTCCACTTTCATTTGAATCATTACCACCTTCATCATTTTCAATACCTATGACTTCTTCAATCAGCCAGGATTTAGCCTGCTCTTTTTGATCTTGTTGAAAGAAAGATAAATACCGCGGATCTATTGCAGTCGCAGTCACATAAGCCCTATTTTTCATTATGTTCAAAGACTTCCCATCATTACTCTCCGACAAGAAACGCGCTCGAAGAGAAGTCAGGAGTTCTCTCTTTGTCGTTTGAACACCTTGGTCATCATGGCCAATCTTTGAAAGAAATCTTTGTAAAATACAAATGCTTGGGATTACGGAAGACAAAGTTGATTTTTCCGGACTCATTTCCTGAGTTAGTTGGAAGAATGGTTTTAATATCTTAAGGAGATTTCGTATCAGGGTCCACTCGAAGGATGTGATGGTAGGTAAGTCACTACGATCAGCCAAATACAGTTGTACTAGAATTTTTAATTTATATAATCTTTCTAGCATCAAATATGCACTGTTCCAACGTGTTGGGACATCTTGAACCAATAGAAGAGGCTCAAGATTTTGCTGCACTTGAATGTGTTTGAAATTGTTACAGGCCAAAGGAGAAGGATTACAGTGAGTTGCAAGGCGGCGACTTTTTGCAAGGATATCAATTACACTCCTCCGAACCATAATTGAGTCACTAATAACCAGTTGGAGTAAATGAATGCTGCAGTGTATTGAAGGTATTTCAGCCAGGTCACTACCAAGAGCCATATTACTAGCTCCATCCCTCACCAATAAATTCCTCTTATTTGCATCAAGATCCCAACTATCCCACATAGAGCGAAACTTTTCAGGTATATTCTTGCCAGTATGTATGCGACCCTGAGAAATGAGAGGCATATAGCACAGCATCGTATCTTTCAAAATCTTTACAAAACCAGTGACCCGATAATGATATAAAACTTTCTTGAGAGGTTGTGCATGTCCATATATCTGAAGAAAAGCTGACATGCTTTACTTCTTCCAGCTTCTGAGCAATTTTAGACTTGAACTCATTATAAAGATTATAAAGACGAGGAATTATAGTATCAGAGAAGTACCTTCTGCTCGGTAAGAGATATCTGGGTTGGAGGTAGGCCATTAGATCAATAAAACCATCATCTTCAACTAAAGTAAATGGCTGGTTGTCCAAAGCCATCATCATGCCAATTTTACGGTGAATCATCACAGACCTGGAGTCATTGATGTCCCATATTTTTTTAGATGAAAGGCTTTCCTATATTGTGATCTGCTTACTCATTTGGTCCATTTTCTTTTCTTTCAGAGTACTACCAGTAGAAGTTGATGGTCTAGCCCGTATTCTATCTATGCCTATTTCCTTTGATTCAGTCGCAGCTATTCTTTTTTTGTCATTTTTGTTTTTGGCTTCAGCATACTCTTCTCTTTTGGGTGATTAATCTTCAAATAATTATGAAGAGGTGTTGTGCTAAAAGACTTTTGGCCACCTTTCTCCGTCTCACGTTTGATAATCGTTTGGCAAATATTACACTTTGTAGTGATATCGCTACGATCATTTATTGTATACAGTGACCACACAAAACTTGTCATGATTAATACTTAATAGTTTAATACAACACAAGAACCTGAAAGAGAACGAAACAATTAAACATCTGAATATGCTCAAATTATTATTTATCTTATATTTGGGGGGGGGGGGGGGGGGGCGCTTGCCCCCAATGCAAAACAAAACATAGCAATACGAGTGTAAATATAATATGGTACCAAATAATATATATCCGGCCGGATAGATATGGCCATATCCGGTATCCGGCCGGATATGAAAATTCATATTCGGCGCACCCCTAATTGTCGATAAACTTTTGGAATCCGTAGTTGGGGATCGTATCATTGGTCACTTAGAAAGTCATGATTTGATTAATAGTAGTCAGCATGGGTTTCGACGCCATAGATCTTGTTCAACTAATTTGTTAGAGTTTTATAACGAAATAGTGCGCGAATACGATAGGCATACAGCGGCTGATGTTATTTATTTAAACTTACGACATAGATGTAGGGCTGACCAGTAACGTGTCAAAATTCGCGGACGATACTAAGAGGCAGCAGTTCTTAACGTGGACGACAGAAATAAGCTCCAAGACGATATAAATAGGATTATGGAGTGGACGGATAAGTGGCAGATGCAATATAACGTAGACAAATGTAAAGTATTGCATATAGGTGGACGGATAAGTGGCAGATGCAATTTAACGTAGACAAATGTAAAGTATAGCATATAGGTTCTCGTAACAACAATTACACGTACACGATGGATGATCGACAGTTAGCGAGCGTTGACGAGGAAGTAGATTTAGGCGTACGCGTATCTAAGGATTTAAAAGTTAGGAACCAGTTCCTGGAGTCTTGCGCAAAAGCTAGTCGGATGTTAGGCTTCATAGCACCTAATTTCGAATTTAAATCGAAGATTATTATATTGCCCCTTTACAAGTCCCTAATTAGGCCTCATTTAGAATATACCGTTCAGTTTGGTGCCCGTATTTGCGTGAGGATATTGATAGGTTGGAAAGGGTTCAGCGTCGCGCCACGAAACTAATTCCCTCATTACACAAAAAGCTTTACGAAGATACGATTAAAGAGTTCGACTCGCACTCACTCGAAACTAGGCAGGGCCGTTTCCTAGCATAAGCAGACTAAGCGGCCGCTTAGGGCCCCGCTCCTACTAGGGGCTCTTAAAGAGGCTGGAAGTCAAATTCTTCAATGTGGTAGTGGATTGTGCCCTCGGGTCAATAAATGAGAGATTCAAAACATTAGATGATGTGAGGGACATATTTGGGGTTCTCCTAAACTTCACCACAATGAACAAGGAAGACTTGTCCTGCAAGTGTGAAAAGCTCTCTAAGATACTGAGCTCTGGAGCCGACTTTACCTTCACACAACATGACTGCATTGGAGCTTCTCTCCTTCATTCATCAGAAGCAACTGGAGGAACTATACCCCAATCTCTGGGTTGCACTAAGAATTGCCTGTACTCTACCTGTGACAGTAGCGTCAGCCGAGAGGAGCTTCTCTAAGATGAAGCTAATCAACAACTACCTCAGATCATCAATGGGGCAGGATCGCCTCAGTGGCCTTGGCATCATAAGCATCAACCAGGACGTTGGCAGGGAGATTTCATATGATGATGTTATTGATGATTTTGGCCAAGAAAAAATCTAGGAAGCAAAAATTTTGAAGATACAAACTGTTCTGTATAACTGTTAGTTATTACACAATTGTATCGTAGTTAGTAATTGTTTGGTAGTTGATAATAGCATTATTTTTTTTATACATAGTTCTGTGTCATTTATTCTAAATAATGTATAAGCTAATTTTCAGGAATTTCATGAGTATTTTTTCTGTTTGTCTTCTGAAAGTACATATTTGTTGTTTTGGACATAAATGTTTCATAATTGTTTTTTATTAACACAGCCATTTTTTGTATGTGTGCGCTGAGTAGGGTGGTCCATAACATAATTTCACTTTTTAAAATTTTTAATGGTCCAACATGCTAATGTTATGGGCATTGGTGCAAGAAACATGGTTACCAGTTTTTGGAGTTCCGATAATATCAGAACCCCCCACCCCCAATTTATATTGCATAATAAAAAACTGAGTAAAAACATCTCTTAAGCATTTTTTTAAGATTAATCATATTTAATCTTAAATAAAAGCATACATATTGCATATCAATTTATTCAGAAATCAACTTTGCACATTTTGGTGTATAAATTGATTTATTCGTAATAGTATAAAGGGTGTCAGGAAATGATTGCCCCCCCCCCCCTATACAGAAGAAACTGAAAGGAATAGAAAAAAACAGACGAAACCACGCGAAAGAGCGTTTAATTTTGAATAAAAAACACTTGTTTTAATATCGGGTGTTGCCCCCCATTTGCAGCTCTGACGGCCATTAATCGACGGGGGTATGATCCCAGAAGTGTCTCAAAGAGATCGGTATCATGACTCATTTCTTCAAGGACTTCGTTGAGCTTTGCAGTCATAATTTCTGTTGAATACCGATTCTGAATGGGTTGTTCCAGCATTAAGGACTCCACCCGATCCTTCATGATGGATCCGACATGTTCACAGACATTAAGATCGGGAGAATTGCCAGGCCATTCATTATTTCCGAAAAAATCAATGTTATTGTCCTTAAGCAGTTGTTGAGTCGCAAGTGCTTTCATACAGGGGGCTTTGTCGTGAAGAAAGGTTGCCTGTTCAACATCCAAAACACACTCGGGGTCTTTCAAAAACGGAATTACATGTTGGGCTAAAATTACATTTCGAAAATAAGGCCCATCCCAACTGGTTCCTCTTGATTTGATAACCCAGATGAGCTTCCGAATAGAGAACGTAATGAAAACACCCACACATGCTGGATTTTTTACTATTTCTTGATACTTCTGGTCGTCTGGGACTTCATCAGGAGTTGTTGCCCAAACCCGATCATTCTGAAAATTTGGTTTTCTGGAAACAAACGAAGAATTCATCGCTGACAACCAAGTGAAGGAAATCGTCTTCCGTCCATTCCTCAAGATAATCACAAAACCATAGCCGATCTTCAATATTAAGATCACTCTTCCGTGGCTTAGCTATTTCATGCCAAGCACTCAAGCCTTGGCGAACTCGAAATTGATGCACAAGTTGCCGATTGACTATCTTACCACGACGGATAAGTATCTCTTTCGCTACCTCAGAGCAGCTCTTCTTTCGGCGCCGTGATGCAGCAAGCACAATGTCTTTCGATTCTTGAGATAATTTCTCTGGTCTTCCTCCTCGAAATTCTGTTTCACAATCTTCAGGATTCTTATTCCAATTCCTTTTGACAAAGTCTTCTGATCTTTTTAATCTCTCAGCCACCCAGTGTCGAGTTATGAAAGTTGCACCAGCTTCCTTTGCTTCACGAAATGTGACAGCTCGAATGCGGTCAAGAACTCGCTTTTTCTCTGAATCGTTCAAAATAGATGATGCCATGGTTTCTGTGGGGAAAAAAATGGTAAGAATTAAAATCACAGGAATAGAATATAATGGTTTTTATTCAGATTTTAACGCTCTTTCAAGTGGTCTCACCGGTTTTTATCTATCTCTTCTAGTTTTTGCTCTACAGGGGGGGGGGCAATCATTTCCTGACACCCGTACATAGAAATGTTCTATAACAGCTGATTAAGCCAATATTATGTTTTTCAGATATCCAATGATGTATATAGTATACGATGCATTTTTCACTTGGTTGATTCTAATCTTATTTTAAATGAATATCATGGCTACTCCTAAGAAATTAAATATAAAGTTAAGAAAAAGCAGTTATGATCCAATTATTGGTAATCTTAAAGATGAACTGATTCCTACAGGACTATTCCAGCTACCCTCCCAATCAGATGCACTTCAGCATTTCTGTCATTTAAAAAGAAATTATATGGTTATGAACAATAAAGAGGCTGCAACAGTTGTATTTAATAAAGTTAAAAAGTTCTGGGACTTAGCTGGCATTAAAACGCAAGATATTTCCAAAAGCAGAAGACCAAAAGAAAAGATTGACTTTAGTTAATGAGTATGAAACACTGAAAAAAAACAAAAACAGGAATACTTTCGAAGATAAAAAGGATATTTTTTGTAAAAAATTAGATATGCTATTGGATATATCGGCAGCAAATGCTATTGAAACAATAATGAAAGACAGAATGAAAACAACAAGAAACAAAAGCGAAGATATAAAATTCCTTGAAGATCAAAGAACTATTCGGAATATGTACGTCTCCAGCCTTGATAAGTCTTATGTAACTCGGACAGAAAGCTCAAAGAAATCCTAAGAAAAGAATTCGCATTTTTTATTCTCAAATGGTTTCTGACACGGCTGATAGGCTGAATCTCTCGCATAGCCAAAGAACAGTTTACGCTGCAGCAGTTGCCTCAGAATTAAGTATAAATATACATGACATCGAATTCTGGATGGAGACAGGGAGCGTGTAAGATCCTAGAAGAAATAATTGGGACTCAATTACTGTGGCTAGCATGTAGACATCATCTATACGAGCGCATTTTGTGCTCAGTCTAAACAAGTCTCTTCAGAAGTACAACGTCCCCTGAAAATGAAATATTTAAAAGCTTCAGATTAAATATTTGGCCAAAACCGGACATAACACTACCAACAAAAACACTAAAATTTAAAAATCGCCAATTGAGAGCCAAAGCTTCTGAGGTAAAAGATTTTCTAAAAGATGCACTTAATTCAGCCAGTTCACCTCTATTTCCCAGAGGCGACTACAGAGAATGTGCCGAGGTTGCTCTATTACTTCTTGGGGAAAACGTCTCAAACACTGGTGTGAGATGGGCTAAGCCTGGGGCAGTACACTATGCGAGGTGGATGCCATCTGTATTGTATCCAGCAAAGATGTACGCATTCTCTGATCAAGCTGGGTATGATTCAAATATGATAGCAAAACTAGAGAATGTGCATATTCAACTGCCTCTACTATATAAAACCTTGGTTGCTTGCTTCCGTTGCCTGTGATGCACCTGTCAACGATTTAAATCTTTTTAATGAACTCATTGAATATAAAAATTATGATCACGATGTAGCATCCGGTGCTCTTAAGGGATTAAATGGTCAGCTATGGTATCTGACTGAGGAACTACTAGCACTTGCTTTGTTTTCCAGGCAAATTTCAGATGCAGAAAAATGTCTGATTGCAAAGTCAATGAAGAAAGTCTGTCAAATCAACCCGCAACACCCTCCTCCCAAAGGTCAGCCAATCTTCCCTAAGCTAACAAATACAACTAAGTTGTGTCAGTTAGTTGGTAAGGGTTCTTCAATTGTTTTCCAATGCTTGGGTACTAGTGGTGACTGGCTAAATAAACCTGTTACTTCTTGGAAAAATTGCAAATCTTTCCAAGTTATGGAGAACTTTGTCAAAAATATGAAAGTTGGGAATGATCCTGCCAAGAGAGCAGTCAAGCTGATTGAAGATTTCAAAGACAGAATTGTTAATGATGAATCACAAAAACAATTTCTGGTAAAAGTTATAGAGCAACATCAACGCCTTCTTCCAGACTTCAAGAAAAAATCTTTGGCTGAAATGTATAATTATGTTAAGCGAGCGTTTATTGTGTAATGTTATGCGGAAGTATTTATCTTTTTAATTAAACTTTGGTATAATTTTTTAGTCATTGTAAAAGGAATTCATTTTTGTTTAAAAATAAATGCAAAAAAAAAAAAAGATGGGGACCTGGAATCAGGTTTGTTCCCACTCGAAATATACTGTAGCTGGCTTGATAAGCTGGTCTAATTTCGAGCCCATCACCGCGAAGCTGCCTGGGATGATGCTTCAGGGTGGCGGTAACACCCCTAGAATAAATTTTGGGGGGGAGGGGGTCTGATATTACCAAAACTCCAAAAACTGGTAACTATGTTGTTTCTTGCACCAATGCCCACAACATTAGCCCGTTGGACCATTAAAAATTTTAAAAAGTGAAATTATGGACCACCCTAGCTGCTGAGGTGATGTAATAAGGCGTGAGTTGGTGGATGGAGTGGAGGGGTGGGGCCTCAAATGGGTATACTGCTTAGGGCCCCCTAATGGCTAGAAACGGCCCTGAAACTTGGAGATAAATTCTGGAATTATAACCACTAACATCAGTGATCATTTTCCTACTTATGCTATATTCAATAACATTGTTCAGGTTGCGGACAAAACAACTATTGATTACAGAATATTCTCAGAGGTTAACAAAAGAAAATTTATTGGGGCTGTAGAAAATACTCGACTTGACTGTGACGAACCTATAAATGACCCAGATCATATGTTTCAGTTCTTCTATGACACCTTATTCCATATTTTTAATATTTGCTTTCCTTTAAGGAGAAACACAGTTTCGCCCAAGTGTTGCAAATCCATGGATCACTCCAGAAATTATCACTTTAATAAAGAACAGAGATAAATTATTCAAATTGCAATTGCAGAGCAAAATTCCTAAAATACAATATACTCAATACAGAAACAAATTAACTAAAATAATCAAAATTGCAAAATATAACTATTATAACAATCAATTTTCCAAACATAAAGGAGATATGAAAAACACTTGGACAACCATAAACAATGTTCTCGGAAAACAAATTAAGAAAAATTCAAGAGAAATTAAATGTTGATAATAAAGAAATTACTGATGATACTGCTATTGCAGACTCTTTAAATGCTCATTTTACTTCAATAGCGGATAAGCTTCGCTCACAATTACTAAATAATGATCACTCACCTCTAGAAAATATGCCACCCAGCCCACTAAATTCATTTTCTTTTGTTCCTGCTGCCTCAACTGAGGTCCAGAATATTATTGGTAAATTAAAAAATACAAAAAATAACATTCATAACATTCCTGTACCTATATTGAAACTTGTTAAAGATAAGATATCTGTAACTTTGGCTAAAATTATCAATCAAAGTATTTCCAAAGGAATATTCCCATGAATGCTAAAAACGGGGTGTATAACACCCCTTTTTAAATGGGGTGATCCTACACTAGCAACAAATTACAGGCCGGTGTGTTCATTATCTGTGTTCAGCAAAGTTTTTGAAAAAATTGTAAAAAGTAGAATGCAGCGATATTTAGAATCCTACAATTTATTATCTCCAAATCAATATGGCTTCCGTAATAATAAAACAACAGAAATGGTTATGTAAATGGAAAATGTAAATATAGCTGAGGAGAACAAAGAAATAATGATATGAATATTTATGGATTTGAGTAAGGCGTTTGATGTAATAGACCATAATATTCTACTTAATAAATTATATTGTTATGGCTTTAGAGGAGCAATCAGTGATTGGTTTAAAAGTTATTTGTCCATAGATATCATTTTGTATCAGTAAATAAGGTTTGCTCAACTAAAGCACTTGTCAAACATGATGTGCCACAAGGCTCAGTTCTGGGTCCACTGTTATTTTTACTATATATAAATAACCTTCCACATTCATCTGATATACTGAACTTCATAATGTTTGCATATGATACAACTGTCTCTTTTTCTTGCAAAGATGTTAATACAGCTAAGAATATATTTCATTCAGAATTCATCAGTGTAATGAAATGGTTGACCATCAATAAACTCTTCCTAAATACCACTAAAACAAATTTCATGATTTTTACTAATAAAAGAAATGTTTATCTTGATGAACTTAATGTTAATGAAAACGCCATAAAGGAGTGTACTATAACAAAATTTCTTGGTGTAATGCTAGATAAGAATTTGCAAGGGAGTGATCATGTAAATTATATCGCGAAAAAGATTTCAAGGAGCATGAGAATAAAAACCCACTCTAATAGACAGAGTTTATTTCCACGACAGTTTCGACGCCCACTGGCATCCTCCTCGGGTGGATACAGAAACACAAATGAAACAAAACAAGAGGGAAAAACAGTTCAGGGATCGACCGTTAAGAAATTCGCACCTAGGTTGGATTCCATTCTCTCGAGACAGGAGGGGCATTTTCATTAAGTACATTCGCACAAATTTTAAAACTATCTTCCTGTTCTAAACATACAGATTCTATTATTTTTACATAATTATTACATTTATAATTAAATTTATTACATTTAATATTGCATAATTATTAATTACAGAAATTATAAATTTATTATTACATTGGTTATTACATTGTTGTTTATTATACAGAAATTATAAACCGAAAAACGAATGAAAAAAGGCGATTAGGAAATAATCCAGAGACCATTGAGAAATTCGCACCTAGGTTAGATATCGTTGTGATTTAGTATACGTGGGAGAAACTGGAAGAAATATTGAAACCCGTATCAAAGAACACAAATATGCCTTCAGAAGTTGTAATACTAATAATGCCATTTTTTATCACGCTAGCCAAAATAATCATGCTATAGATTGGGAATCAAGTAAGGTACTTTATAAATGTAATAATTATGTCAAAAGAAAAATAATAGAATCTGTGTGTATAGAAAAAGTAGATAATTTTAATTTGTGCGAAGGTACTTATAAGTTAGACCCTTTAATGAGATTCTTGGTCAATAAATCCCTTACGGAGTCGTGGGAACGTGTTCGAACCTAAGTGTGAATTTCTTAAATGTCTCTGGATTGGAATGTTTCCTTACTCGCTTTTAGTAAATGTAATAATGGAAGTAATTAATGTGGAAATAAATATATGCAGTAATTATGTCAAAACATTAGGATCTGTATGTATAGAACAAGAAGATATTTTTAATTTGTGGAAATGTAGTTATAAGCTGACCCTGTAATAAAATGCCCTTCTGGTTTCGGGAGAACGATATCTAACCTAGGTGCGAATTTCTCAATGGTCTCTGGATTATTTCCTAATCGCCTTTTTTCATTCGTTTTTCGGTTTATAATTTCTGTATAATAAACAACAATGTAATAACCAATGTAATAATAATTTATAATTTCTGTAATTAATAATTATGCAATATTAAATGTAATAAATTTAATTATAAATGTAATAATTATGTAAAAATAATAGAATCTGTATGTTTAGAACAGGAAGATAGTTTTAAAATTTGTGCGAATGTACTTAATGAAAATGCCCCTCCTGTCTCGAGAGAATGGAATCCAACCTAGGTGCGAATTTCTTAACGGTCGATCCCTGAACTGTTTTTCCCTCTTGTTTTGTTTCATTTGTGTTTCTGTATCCACCCGAGGAGGATGCCAGTGGGCGTCGAAACTGTCGTGGAAATAAACTCTGTCTATTAGAGTGGGTTTTTATTCTCATATTTTGACCTTCACGTAAAAAAGTGAAGTTTTTTGCATTTATTTCAAGGAGCATTGCTATAATGTTTAAACTTAGAAATGTAGTCCCTAAACAAGTTTTATTGACTCTATCATACTTTTGTTCTTCCTTATATAACATACTGCACCCTTGTTTGGGGAAACTCCGCTAACAACGCATTAAATGGTATCTTTGTCATCCAAAAACGAGCAATAAGGTTATTATCTGATGCTGATTTCCTTGATCACTCTAGTGCATTATTTAAAGAGCTAAACCTACTAAAGCTCAATGATATAAGCAAACTGGCACATTTTATTTTTATTTACAAGTGTAAGGACAAAATCATTAATCTGCAATGGGTAAATAGATATTTTGTAACTCATCAAGAAATCCACTCGTATCAGACCAGAAATAGATCAAAGCTTGTTATACCTCAATTTAGATTGTCTTCATCTCAAAAAACTACTCATTTTCATTGGATTGAAACTATGGAATGACTTACATGCCGATATAAAAAATATTGTGAATGTAAATTTGTTTAAAACCAAGTTGAAATCCCGATTAATAATGGCATACTACCAAAAATCTAGGATTAATGTCCACTAATATTGTTTAATATTGTAATACATGTTTTAACTATTAATAATACTTATTTATTTATTATAAATTTATAACAACTAGCTGCTTATTTTTAATAAGAGCCCCGTAAAGCCTAAAGCTTGAGGGCCAAATTAAATAAAATAAATAATTGAGCTTCACAATTACACCAGTACACATTTGAAAACTTGTTGATCAATTTTTACAAACTAGTTGGTGATTCTATATAATTTGAGTGCGCTGATCTCAAAAATATAGTTAGTTTTCCCTATCATGTATGGTTTTCTTACTACAGTGTGTGTCATAAATCCCCCATTTATCCCCAAATGTCAACCATCTTATCGAGACCAACATTGGATTGCACATGCTAAACCATAAATTTTGTTGTTATAGACTACAGTAACGTTTACATAATAATGTAGGGTAAATATATATAACAACCAGTCCCATTCCCAGCAAAATACTCTCTCCCCTCCCATCACTGGGTGGTTAACATTTGGGGACAGATGAGGTATTACAACACCCCTTGTAGCACAAAATCTTTAGGTGATAGAGTAAAACCTAATTAAAGCAGAATTAAATAGCTCCTAGCTCTTGGACAAGCAAATTGCTTGTTTATGAAAGAATAAAAAAATAACTGAAAGAAACAAAATATATTTACCTTCTTTACCAAGTGAAGAATGTGTCGGATGCCAATAAATTGTTCTCCTGCAATCTAGACCCCAAAAGTTCTGCAGAGTCCTTAGGCAGATTCAAATCCCTGACTAAGTCATTTAGTTCAGCTTGGGTTAATGTTTTAGGATCTCGGTCAGTTGTTGGTTGTTCATAAACATTATCATTGTCTGGATTTGGAACTGAATCAGAATCTGAATTGTATTGATCCAGACTCTCGGGTGGGCGGGGAATAGGAACTTCTGGACCATGGGGTACCGGCCTTATTGCAGATGGAAGACTTGGGTATTGAAGGCTCTCTTTATTCTTTGCATTATAACCTTTAACATTGCAAGAACAGAAGTAGCAGTCGTCGGTATGGTTTCTAGGCTCACGCCATACCATAGGGATCCCAAATGGCAAACTTTTCTTTTTACCTTTGCTCCAATTCCTTAGTGCCGCAACACACGTAAGACAAACCTTGTGTGGAGCCCAACTTTTGTCTTGATCTCCTAATTTAATTCCAAAATAAGCATGATAAGCTCTCTTAATGAAGGTCGTTACATTTGTCCTTTGTTTTACAACATACCAACCACAAATATAACAAAATATGTCTGGACTATGGGTACACTCTCTAGAAGCCATTATTAAAATTTTAAAGACGTAATGTTAGAATTATCTATCTGAAAAATATGAAAAAACGAAATTAATTAAAGATAAAAAAGGTAAAAAATTACAAAACATCCCAAAATTGTTTTGCTAATAACTTTAAAACTGTGGGTGATAGAAAAAAACTGGTAGCATTTTTTAATTCAGCGCAGCGAACTGCTTCAGAATCACAACTCAAAATAAAGAAATCGATTTTCATGCAGATCGGTGTTATTCATGTCGATGCTTGGACTTTTCGTCGAACGGACTTTTCATCAACAGACGTATCGTCAAATGGCTATTTCATATTTCTACCACCCCATCTCAGATAATGTAATGGTGCAATTAGAGGTTAATCAACCAACCAGGTAATTGCTCACTTAGAGGTTAATAAACCAACCAGCGCCCACAGCCGGGTAAAGTTTACGTTCCCCCTACATTATCCTAGTGTAGTTTACATTCCCCTACATTATCCTACTGTAGTTTGCATTCCCCAACTTTGTCCGCGTATACCTAATCAAATAAAATGTTAAAACTAACGAAAATATTATGACAACCTAACCAATCATCAATATATATATATATATATATATATATATATATATATATATATATATATATATATATATACTGTATATATATTGACCATTAATTAGGTTGTCATAATATTTTCGTTAGTTTTAATATTTTATTTGATGGATTCATTTAAAAAATGTCTCCTAACGATCCTAGTGTAGTTTACGTTCCCCAACTTTAATATATTAATATATAAATAATATATAATTACTAAATAATATATAATTACCAAATATATATACCTAAAAGCAATACCTAAAAGCTATTGCACATAATTTGTAAGTTTATAGGGGCACAATTTTAAAATTTCTTTCTTCCGAAATTTAAATAAATATATTTTATTTTTAAATAAAAATACAGTTCTTTCCAAAAAAAAATCCCGTAAAGGAAAATAAACCTTTTAAACAAATTAATTTTATTTTTACATGAAAATGAAGTTCTTTTAAAAAAATCTTTCGACGAAACGTCCGTTCGACGAAACGTCCGGCCACGATTCATGTCATTGTAAATTGAAATTTTTTTTTAGTTATTTTATTATTATTAATAAAGGTTATTCTATCTATCATATCTATCTATTGAAGTTTTCAAAAACATTAATAAAATCACTAACATAAATTTTGACAAACTGTTCACTTTCGATAATAGCAATACTCGTAATAATGGATTGAAGTTACGTGCAGACGTTTCATTACTAACATCATTAAAAACTTTACGTTTAAATTGATAAGTGGAATAATCTACCCGCGTCCGTAGTGAACTCTACCAGCGTTAATATGTTTAAAAACTGTTTAGATAGGCATTTTAAAAATATTAACATTGTTTAAAATAATAAAATTAGCAACAAGAGCTCTGGGGGTAATGGTCGGAGATGAGTCTGTTGACGATTAATGCCAGCAATTAAAAAAAAAAAATAGATTAACACGAACTTAGATGTAGCTCGTAGCGTAAACTAATCCACTTTTTGTTATACTTTTTATACTTCTTTTTCTTATCCTCTCTTTACTTGCATGTCTGTAGTTTGCATGGTATGACAGTGTTTGAGTTAAGACTGTGTTTGCGTGGTTTGTAAGCGTTCTTATTTTACTTCTTTTCATCTTTCACCCCTTTCCTATTCTCTTCGATTATTTTTCTGACTTGTCGGCAGTGGCCGGCGGATGATGATGGTGAGTCTCTCCCTCTTTTTCTGAATGAATGTAACCAACAAATGATAGGGTTTGCTACTTAACCCCTTCTTCTCTTCTTTTAACCCACTACTCTCTTCCTTCTCTCGGGCTAACCTTAGAGTGGATCTTACGGTTTTTGTTAGCTTGAGCTTCTGTAGATCTGTAGATCTACTCAACATTAAAATTTCAGATCACCCAAGCAGCTCAACTACTTTTGCTGAATAAGAAAACATATACAGTATTTGTAAGTATGAAAAAGATTTATATTGTACAATTACATTAAGCTTTTTAGCATATTTTCCTATATTTTTAATGTTTATTCCACAAATCCATGACTTTTATTAGTCAGGCACAGTGGGATACCAATTAGCATGAATTTGCAAGGTCAGCCTGTACTTACAGGTACAGGCAGGTGGCATCTTCACCAAGGTCTCCAATCACCACCAGTTCCAAGTTCTCACCTTTCTTTCTCTTCTAATAATGCACTATGACTAATCAAATCCAAACTTCATCCTGTATATCCATGGAGAAGCCATGGACAATAAGCAGGTCAGTCACGTTCTCTTCAGTATCTCACTTTTTGGTTTATATTCTTTTACTTTTTTCTTTTCACATATTGGAAACCCCAACTCAGGGTTTAACCAGATGTGTGTTTAGTTGCTGATGATGCTTCCAAGGGCTCTTCTCAAGATAGTGACACAATCCTAGATTGTTTCCAGTTGTATCTCTGAGGCTGTTGGGTTGTTTGGTATTTTCTCTACATAAAAGTTTAAATTCTTTTTGAGCAGCCCAGTTGCTCCCATTATCACTGGTATTTTTATTTCATACAATGACCACATTCTTTTTAGGTCATTCTTCAGATCTTGGTATTTGGTTATTTTTTTTCCCTTTCTGTTCAGTTTAGTTCATAATCAGTGGGATGCTTGCAGCAATAATCTGTCGCTTTCTATTCTCTCATATATTACTATATCTAGTTTGATGGCTCTGTTTTGGATATATCTTCCTGTAGGGATGATTTTGTCATAATATATGGTGACAGTAGCATTCCCCACCACATCTGGTTTACACTCCGTGGTGGGGAGGCACTTCTATTTTGTAATGGTGGTAGATTTTCCAGTATATAAGCCTGCACACTTTGTTGTGTTTCATGGTATAATGCCCCTCAGTCAGCAGGGTCTGGCACCCAAATAGAAGATGTGCTACACTATCAACCTCAGCTCTACAAAATCTGCATTTATCATCATTACTAATGCCAGCCATTTTTGGAATCCATTGGTATACAGTGCTTTGTCTTGTGCTCCATGAAACTGCTGTACCCACCTTGGGTATATTTAGTTCTTGTTTTTTTGGCTGTTACTGTAGCTGGAGTCTCTGGTGTTCCTATTTCTTCAGCCAGTGCATTGTCAGTGAATTCTTAAATGGACCTTAAGATTCCCAATCTGTGATGCACTGTAGGAACAAATGTCACATTTAAAAGGCTTTTCACTATTGGTTTATACTCTTTTTAGAATGCTTTTTATAGCTGTGAGTGGGGCTTCCACCCAAAGCCAAACACTCCAACTATGTCTGAACTTGCCTAGCGTTCATTTGAGGAGGGCGACTGTTCCTTTTAATGCCCCTATTTGGATTTCTATGGCCTGGGGCTGTCCTGGGATTGAATTCAGGTAAGTTGTTAAATTGTTCTTCATCATACCTGTTGCACCAACTATGATGGGGAGAATGGCAGCTTCTTCCAATTCCCAGTTTCTCTTTGTATCATATATCAGTGATTGATATTTATTAATTTTTTCCCTTTCCACTCTGTTGAGGACATTTGGGATACTGACCTCAGTAAGTAAGACAACCTTTCCCCTCTTGTCCGCACTACTATGTCAGGTTTTACTGCCGCGTTGTTTTATAAAAGTGGCAGTTGGAATTATCATAATATTGTAATGGTTATTTCCAGTAGCAAACTGGTGCAAGTGTATGGTTCCATACATTTTTACTGCATTCCAGTTCTAATGCTGTCATAATCTTCCAGTGGATATATTTACAAATTTTATTGTGTCTAGCTGTACAGTACCCATCTGCCATGAGCACCCTACAACCTGATATTAGATGGCCAACACTCTCCACCTCAACATGACAGAACCTACATCTGTCATTATTACCGAGTCTAGCCATTTTTTTAAATACATTTGTTAGGAGTGAAAGATCTTGGGCATCCAGTATTAGCCATTCTCCATCATATTGAAGAACTCCTCTCCTTAGCCATTCCAATGATCCTCCTTTATTAATAGAGTAGTCCTTCTGTAGTTCTTGATAGTATTTTCCAGCCCTTTGTTGTTGTTCCTATTCTTCTGCATGTTTGGCCTGTTGTTCCAGCAAAATTTTTTGCAGCTTTTCATAGCTATTAATGTGGCTGGTACTCTTTCAGTTTCTACTTCTTCTGTCAAAATATTCCCTCCAAAGTGCTGGGCCAGTTTGGTTATGGAAGTTCGTTGAGTTACCCTTGTGGTGTGGTGTTAATGAACCAGAGCTATTGTAGGATTTGTAGAGCTCCTCAGATACTGCTCAATGTTGATGGTCGATGAATCAGTGCAGCTGGTTAACCTGTCAATCCCATTCCTCCCAGTTTCCTTGGTAGGTACAGTCTGGGAAGACACTGGTTCCAGTATGTTATTCTATTTACAGTCAGGATTTTCCTGGTCTTAACATCTAGTTTGTTCATTTCTGATTGTGGCCAGTCTATTATCTCTCTACTATAAATAATAACACGGATGGCAAGTTGACTTATAGCTGTTATTTTGTTCTTTGATATAAGTTGGGTCGTGCAGATCTTTTCCAGTCTTTGTACATACTCTCCACTGATTTTCTCTCACATTTGCCAGCAGTGTTCTATATTACCACTCTTCTATTCCAAGGTATTTGTAGGAACTATCCTCTTCCATCTTTAATCTCAGTGTCTCTTCCTAAATTGATGTTAGGGAAAGCAAG
This sequence comes from Bathynomus jamesi, assembly GCA_023014485.1. Taxonomy (NCBI): domain Eukaryota; kingdom Metazoa; phylum Arthropoda; class Malacostraca; order Isopoda; family Cirolanidae; genus Bathynomus; species Bathynomus jamesi. Next base: position 1,162,817 of record JAJOZX010000627.1, read on the forward strand.
AAAATACAAACCCATAAGTGTACACTTAACCAATCCAAACTTCATTTTCATGTCACTGGAGTAAGTATGTACGCTCCATAATAGGTATTCCAGGTTTTGGTCAGAGTCTGCACACACCTTCAGATCATCCATAAACAGTAGCTGGTTCAAAACACTGTCTGGATTTCTTCACCTAGTTTGACTGAAGTTGTAGCCCTTGTTGTTATTGCTAAGTAGTTTGCTTAGGGCGTCTGGGGTGAGACAGAATAACAAGGGTGACAAGCTGTCTCCCTGTTATATACCCCTTATAATCTTGACATTGGGGATGTATATTTCTCCATTTTCATGGGTGAGATTGATGTTTGTTCTCCATTTCATAATCTGGTTTGTTAAAGTACTAATAACACAGGCCTGCAAAATTGAGGGTCCTAAAAACTTTTTTTAAATTGTATGCTGGTTTTATAGGAATTTGGGGTGCTAAATCCAAAAACAGCCTCAGATTTGCTCTATCACATATAGTTTTTTCACAATTTGCTATGACATTTTGATGTTGTAATATGTTACTGAATAAAATAAGTAGTGAAGAATTACCACATGAAACCTATTTCCTGACCATTTCTGAATATATTTATTTTGAAAAACTATAAAACTTGGATACTTACATCTTTACTTAGTGGAATGGCTTAGTAGTCCCGTTTTCTTTTGCCAGTGAAGCTGCGCCTGTTGCATTTCCTTTTGTGAGCTGCTTCCGGATTTTCACGATGCAACATCCAGCAATAATCCCCGATCATATTAACGTTCCACCGGCCTTGGTATCTCTTTTCCATCTCCTTACTGTCTTGATGGAAACGTTCTCCCTGTTCCTCACTTACTGCACCTAGATTTTCTGGGAAAAAGTCCAAGTGTGCATTCAAGAAATGAATTTTGATACTCATTGAGCATCCCAAAGCTTTGAATTTCTCCAGCATGTTTTCAACAATGAGTGCATATTCAGGGTCCTTATTATTCCCAAGGAACTTAGTAACCACACTTTTGAAGGAATTCCAAGCCTCTTTTTCTACTTCAGTCATCGTAGACAAGAAGTTTTCATCTGACAGCAGTCTTCTAATGTCTGGGCCTACAAAAATACCTTCTCCTAATTTTGCTTCTGATAGGTTAGGGAACTTCTTGCAGAGGTACTTAAAGCATTCTCCACTTTTTTCTAGTGCCTTAAACTATTTCATAAGGCCTAGTTTTATATGAAGAGGTGGTAGAAGTACTTTCTTTGGGTCAACAAGATTTTTACGCAAAATATTCTTGCTGCCAGGTTCTAGAGATCATCTTTGTGGCCAGTGTTTTTGCTCCCAGTGTTGACTCTTTGCTCTGCTATCCCATTCACAAAGGAAACATGGGAACTTAGTATATCCTCCCTGCTGCCCCAGAAGCATGCACAATACCTTAAGGTCTCCACAAATCATCCAGTGATGATCATAATATTTTATCTTTGTAAGAACCAATTCCAAATTCTCATAACTTTCTTGGAGATGTACCGAGTGACCAACAGGTACAGAGGCATACTTGTTCCCATTGTGCAAAAGAACAGCTTTTAGACTTCTTTTAGAAGAGTCGATGAAAAGTCTCCATTCATCCGCTTTGTACTCAATGCCAAATGCCTGTACCAAACCATCAATATCACTACAGTAAACTAAATTGCCCTCATGTGAAAAGTAGTGAATAAACTCCTTTTCTCTTCTATACAAATATATCAATGTTCCATCTGATAATAAATTTCTTTCTTTTAATCTGGAGCCTAAGAGTTCAGCAGATTCCTTGGATAATCCCAAATCTCTCACTAAATCGTTTAGTTCAGATTGAGTGAACAACTGGGGGTCTTGACTTCCTATATCATACTGAAATTCTTCATGATCAGTATCTGAACCAGAATTACTAGGCAAATCTTCCAATGTTTCTGGTGGAAGCGGAACTGGAACTTCTGGCCCATGAGGAACAGGTCGAAAAACTGATGGAAGATTTGGATAGAATATGGCTTTCTTATTTTTTGAGTTATAGCCTTTAACATCACAAGAGCAAAAATAGCAGTCATCACAGTGATTTTTTGGCTCCCTCCATACCATTGGCACACCAAATCTGAATGCTTTCTTTTTGCCTTTACACTGTTTCCTTAGATCTTCTATGCAAATAAAACAAACTTTGTGTGGTGCCCATGGTTTGTCTTGGTCTCCTAGTTTCATTCCAAAGTAGGCATGGTACACTTGCCTAATAAAATTTGTTGTTTCTTTGATGTTTCTTGATCACAAATTCCCCGCATATGTAGCAGAAGCTGTCAGGACTGTTGACACATCCACGGCTAGCCATGATTCACAACTTACTACAGTACCCAGAACACAATAAGAGTCTTGAATTTAATTTAATAAAGGCTAAATAAGGCTTTCTTAACACTATCAAAACAAGCTAGTTCGCTGATATAAAACACAAAAAACAACTCAAAATCACTGAAAAAATTCGCTTCAGATGAACCATTGTGCGCACGTCATGAAATATGAGTAACAATTTTTTTTTTTTTTTTTTTTTCCCCCTGTTTAAGGTGCTTCAACCATGCTGGATTATTGACACCACTGACTAACAACTAACTCATACGGCTTGGCAACCCAGTATTTATAGTCTCTTAGAAGTTTCTAGTAATTTCCGGAAATCTGGCATTTTCTCAAAGTCGCTTCACAAAAAAATCGAATTTGTGAAATAACTTTGTGTCGTATGACATTTTTATTGTGTTTTTCGAATTCAGCACACAAAAATACATTGTAAACAGCTAAAATTATGAAAAAAGTTTTTCTATCGCAGGCCTGTGTAATTGTAGGATAGATTTTGTACAATTTAAGGCATTCCAGAATCCAGGAGTGTGGGACATAATAAAATGCCTTTTGATAGTCTATCCACAGGGCCGTTTCTAGCCATTAGGGGGCCCTAAGCAGTATACCCATTTGAGACCCCACCCCTCCATCCACCAACTCATGCCTTACTACATCACCTCAGCACACACACAAAAAATGGCTGTGTTAATAAAAAACAATTATGAAACAATTTTAATGAAACATTTATGTCCAAAACAACAAATATGTACTTTCAGAAGACAAACAGAAAAAATACTCATGAAATTCCTGAAAATTAGCTTATACATTATTTAGAATAAATGAGACAGAACTATGTATAAAAAAATAATGCAATTATCAACTACCAAACAATTACTAACTCTACGATACAATCGTGTAATAGCTAACAGTTATACAGAACAATTTGCATCTTCAAAATTTTTGCCTCCTAGATTTTTTCTGGGCAAAATCATCAATAACATCATCATATGAAATCTCCCTGCCAACATCCTGGTTGATGCTTATGATGCCAAGGCCACTGAGGCGATCCTGCCCCATTGATGATCTGAGGTAGTTCTTGATTAGCTTCATCTTAGAGAAGCTCCTCTCAGCTGATGCTACAGTCACAGGTAGAGGGCAGGCAATTCTTAGTGCAACCCAGAGATTGGGGTATAGTTCCTCCAGTTGCTTCTGATGAATGAAGGAGAGAAGCTCCAATGCAGTCATGTTGTGTGAAGGTAAAGTCGGCAAGTTCTTAATTTCGAGGGCCAGTTCTCTTCCATCAATGTCAGAGTCAGTTCCAGAGCTCAGTATCTTAGAGAGCTTTTCACACTTGCAGGACAAGTCTTCGTTTTCATTGTGGTGAAGTTTAGGAGAACCTCAAATATGTCCCTCAAATCATCTAATGTTTTGAATGTCTCATTTATTGACCCGATGGCACAATCCACCACCACATTGAAAAGTTTGACTTCCAGCCACTTTAAGGCCTCCTAGTAGCAGCGGGGCCATAAGCAGCCACTTAGTCTGCTTATGCTAGGAAATGGCCCTGTCTATCCATGACATACTTAGGTTTCTGCCTCTTTTCTTACAGTCTTCAAGGATAGTTTTGTTGATGAGCAGCTGATCCTTTGTTCCAAAACTGTTTCTTCTACGTCCTTTTTGCTTTTTCTCCTGATCATCTCCACCATCTAGGTGTTCATACATACTGTCTGGAATTAGGCCTGTAAATAGTTCATAGGTGGTGATGAGGCAGCAGATTGGTGGTATTTATTTGGGAGACTTGTCTCAAGTCTTAAGGATGAGGGTTGTATCTCCACTTGTAAGCCATTCTGGTGTTTCTTCTTCTCCCTGCAAAATTCCTTTTAATGCCCCTGTTTGGATTTCTTTGTCCTGGGATTGAGTTCAGGTAAGTTGATAGGTTGTTTTTCATTATACCTATTGCCCCAACTATGATGGGGAGAATGGCAGCTTCTTTCAATCTCCAGTTTCTCTTTATGTCATATATGAGCACCTGGTATTTTGTAATTTTCTCCCTTTCCGCTCTATTAAGACCATAGTCATTTGGGACACTGACCTCAATAAGTAAAGCACTCCTTTCCCTCTTGTCCCACACTACTATGTCCAGTTTTACTGCAATTTGTCTATAAAAGTGGCTGTTGGAATTATTGTGTCATAGTATATAGTATAATGGTTGTTTCCAGTAATTGGTGCAGGTGTGTTTTCCCATACATTTTTATTACATTCTAATTCTAATGCTATCATGATCTTCCAGTGGATATATTTGCAAATTTTATTGTGTTTGGCTGTATAGTACCCCTCTGCCAGGAGCACCCTGCAACCTGATATTAGATGGCCAACACTTTCTACCTCAACATGACAGAATCTACACCTGTCATTATTACTTATTCCAGCCATTTTTTTAAATGGATTTGTTAGGAGTGCAAGATCTTGGGCACCCATTATTAGTCACTCTCCATCATATTGCAGAACTCTTCTCCTTAACCATTCCAATGATCCTTCTTTGTTGATATACTAATCCTTCTGTAATTCCTGATAATATTTTCCAGCTCTATGATGTTGTTCCCATTCTTCTGCATGCTTGGCCTGTTGTTCCTGGACAAATCTTTTGCAACTTTTCCTAGCTATTAAGGTGGCTGGGACTCTTTCAGTTTCTACTTCTGTCATATTACTGCCTTCAAAGTGCTGGGCCAGTTTGGTTATGGAAGTATGTTGCGTTACCCTTGTGTTGTGGTGTTCACAGACCAGAGCTATTGTAGGACTACTGGAACTTTTCAGATACTGCCCAATGCTGATGGTCGATGATCGGTGCAGCTGGTTAACCTCAGTCAATCCCATTCCTCCCAGTTTTCTTGGTAGGTACAATCTGGGAAGACACTGGTTCCAGTTTGTTATTCTGTTTAGAGTGAGGATTTTTCTGGTCTTAACATCTAGTTTATTTAGTTCTGATTGTGGCCAGTCTATGATCCCCACATTATAACTGATAACAGGGATGGCGAGTTGGTTTATGGCTGTTATTTTGTTCTTTGATGTAAGTTGGGTTTTGCACATCTTTTTCAGTCTACATACATACTCTCCACTGATTTTCTCTCGCATTTGCCAGTGTTCTATATTTCTACTTTCTTCTATCCCAAGGTATTTGTAGGAACTATCCTCTGCCAAGTCTTTAATCTCAGTGTTTCTTCCAAAATTGATGTTATGGGTTTGTATTTTCCTGCCCCCTCTAAGTGTACACTTAGTACACTTGTCCAATCCAAACTTCATTTTGATGTCACTGGAGAAAGTATGGACGATCCTTAATAGGCATTCCAGGTTTTGGTCAGAGTCTGCGTACAGCTTCAAATCATCCATAAACAGTAGATGGTTCAGTACACTGTCAGGATTTCTTCACCTAGTTTGACTGAGGTTGTAGTCCTTGTTATTATTGCGAAGTAATTTGCTAACGGTGTCCAGGGTGAGGCAGAATAGCAAGGATGATAAGCTGTCCCCCTGGAATATACCCCTCAATCTTGACATGGGGAGTGGATATTTTCCCATTTTCATGGGTAAGATTGATGTTTGTTTGCCATTTTGTAATCTGGTTTGTTAGAGTGCTAATAATGGTAGGGTGGATTTTGTACAGTTTAAGGCATTCCAAAATCCACTAGCGTGGGACACTATCAAATGCCTTCTGATGGTCTATCCATCACATACTAAGGTTTCTGCCTCTCTTCTTACAGTCTTCAAGGATAGTTTTGTTGATAACAGCTGATCCTTTGTGCCTAAGCAGTTTCTTCTACATCCTTTCTGTTCTTTTTCCAGATAGTCTCCAGCATCCAGGTGTTCATACATACTGTCTGCAATTAGGCTGGTGAGACAGCAGATTGGGCAGTATTTATTTGGGAGATTTGTCTCATGAGTCTTAGGGATGAGGGTTCTCTCTCCACTTGTAAGCCATTCTGGTGTTTCTTCTACTCCCTGCAAAATTCTGTGAAAAGTGGCAGTATAATGGTGGTGTAATGCCATGACCTGTTTCAGCGAGAAATTTGGGAGCTTGTCTAGGCCAGGTTTTTTAAAGTTGGAGAATTTTGCCAGTTTCCTTCTTATCTTGTCTTCCGTTATAAATAACTCCTCCATTTCTGGTTTACCCTCATTTGCCACCCTGATGGTCTCTCTCTAGGCAGCATCCTGATTATGCTGTTCATGGGTTTCAAAGAGGGGATTCCAGTATGTCTCCAACTGGGTTTGATCTAGTGGTTCATGAACTATTATTTTTTCCCTAATGAGATTTTGGTAAAAGCCTCTAGGTTTGATGAAAATTATTTGTTATGGTTTTTCCATGTCAATCTGCTTTTGTTTATTCCTGATTCTATTGGCTATGGCTGGGATTTCTCCCTCCAATTCCAGCACCTTGTCATGTAATTGATTATCTCTCAGGTTATAATTCCTCTTTATTTCCTCCTTATTTTCCCTATTTGTTTTTTGAGTTTTCCCTGTTGTGTGGGTGCTTGGAAATATTGCTTTAATTGGTTCAATTCTCATCTGGCTTGTGTAAGTTGTTTAGTTAATTTAACTTTCCAAGGAGGGGGTTTTGGTTTACACCTTTGGCTAGGGGACTTTGATCTAAAGTTTGGGACAAGTTTCTGTTGCATGTATAGGCCAGCAGCGTAATTTACTTGGTTAAGTTCAGTAAGGTCTGTGTTGACTGGAACTAGTCTATTAATTCCAACATTTACTCTGCATAATAGTTGTTTAAACTTTCTATTTTTACTAAGTTTGATCAGTTAGGGCCAGCTTTCCATATTCATGGTTTTAGCATTTTCAATTATATTTGCAAATTCCTCCGCTGTTTCCATTTGCAGTAAATCCACATCTTCATATCATGGTGGTGATGGGGGAAGGGGTTCTTGATCTGGCTGGGGAAGGCAATGATGAGTCACAGGATCCAGGCAAACTGGGTGGTGAGGTGAGCCACCCATTCCTATTTGCTGAATTGGATTGGTTACAAAATGTTGGCTAGTGTGCTGTCTGTTTTGTGTGTCCACTGAACTATCAGATGCATCGTCATCAATATTTTGGGTGGCTTCAAGGCACTGTAATAGTGGGATAGGGTTCATTATTGGGCTGGATTCATTTTGAATAAGTGTATCTATTTCATTGTTCATGTATTCTATTCTATTTCTTGGTTACTAAAGGCCCTTTTGGTTATGAAGTTGTGCTTCTGAGTGGTCAATCTTGTAGCTGGAGTCTCTCTTACAAGGGCAAAAGTGAAAGATCTCTCTCCATTCCCTTGTGATGTCCTTCTGCCTCTCGTGTTTCTTTGTGGCATACTTTGTAGCCCATATCAATGTCCATTTCTCTTCTCTTGTCCACAATCTTTTAATTTTTTCCTCTCTTTCTTCTTCTCTGGCAATGTAATCCTCAGCTGCTTCCCTAAGGGTGCTTTGTTTAATATTACTAATTTATTCCTCTGTAAGGTACTTATGCACTTGTGAGGCTAATGATTGTAGTTTCTTGACAGAGGTATTTTTCTTCTCTTCAGGTAAGTTACAGTTCCTGATTTGCTCTGCTAGGATGATGTTCTTCTGCCTGCTCCACTTCTCAAACATTGAGTATTCAGAGCAGTGGAAAATTATTTTCTTTTCTTCAATAGTTCATTTTATTATATCATACCTTCTCAGGTTTCGTTTTGGGGCCATTTTCCGTTGGAACTGCTGGGGTCCAAGGTCATTACTCTGGCCTGATGGGGTCCCCTGCATTGATTCCTTTGGAGAAGTTTCTTCTCTTCTGGGATTAAGAAAAGTTGCACCATTGCTCTCCTCACCCACCCTGGTGCATAAGCGGGTTGAGGGGACATTTTTATCCTGAGTGACATCCTGCCAGTGTGTGAGCTTTCCTTAGTAGACATTATGTCCCAGTCTTGTTTGTGGAAAGTTACATACAGGTGGGAGGGGTTTCCCCACACCCATCCCTTATTTATAGCCTCCTTTTACGACACGCTGGGACCACGTGGGAAGTATTCTTTAAATCCCCTATCCCAGGGATAGGGGATATGAACTCTTAAATGCTTTTGAAGACTACTTTTGTGTGCTGCAGTGTAAGAACAAATATCACATTTAAAAGGTTTCTCTCTTTTTTTGGTTTACACTTTTTTTTTTGTATTTTTAATAGCTTTAAGTGGGGCTTCCACCCGAAGCCAAACACTTCAACTATATCTGAACTTGGCTTAGCCTTGATTTGCCACTAAGATTACGTTCTTTTCTTTTCTCCAATGGTCCAGTTTATTGCATCATACCAACGTATGTTTCTTGTTGGGCCCATTGTTTGATGTAACTGCTGGGGTCCAGGGTCAATACCTTGACCTGGTGGGATCCCCCGCATTGATCCCTTTATGAACTCAATGTGAATTCTTAAATGTTTCTTAAGAGCAGAACTAACTGATGCACTGTAGGAGCAAGTGTCACATTTAAAGGGCTTTTCACTTTTTTGGTTTATACTCCCTTTAGTATTTTTAATAGCTTAAGTGGGGCTTCCACCTGAAGCCAAACACTTCAACTATATCTGAACTTGGCTTAGCGTTGATTTGCCACTAGGATTACATTCTTTTCTTTTCTCCAATGGTCCAGTTTATTGTGTCATACCAACATATGTTTTTGTTGGGCCCATTGTCTGATGGAAAAGCTGGGGTCCAGGGTCAATACCTTGACCTGGTGGGATCCCCCACATTGATCCCTTTTGTGAAGAATCTTCTCCTCTGGGACTGAGGAAAGGTGCACCATCTCTCACCTCACCCACCCTGGAGCGCAAGCGGGTTGAGGGGACCTTTTTATCCTGGGTGACATCCTGCCAGTGTGTGAGCTTTCCTTAGTAAACATTACATCCTGTTCTTGTTTGTGGAAAGCTACATACAGGTGGGAAGGGTTTACCCTGCACCTGTCCTTTATTTTTAGTCTCCTTTTACGACACGCTGGGACCACGTGGGATGTATTCTCTCAAATCCCCTATCCCCAGGGATTCTCTCTTTTGGTTTATACTCCTTTTAGTATTTTTAATAACTATAAGTGGGGCTTCCACCCAAAGACAAACATTTCTCTCCAGTATGAATTCTTAAATGGCTCCGAAGATGACTTTTGCGTGCTGCAGTGTAAGAACAAATATCACATTTAAAATGTTTTTCTCCGGTATGAACTCTTAAATGCATTTGAAGACTACCTCTCTGTGCTGCAGTGAAAGAACAAATATCACATTTAAAAGGTTTTTCTCCAGTGTGAGTTCTTAAATGGACCTTAAGAGCAGAACTATCTGATGCACTGTAGGAACAAGTGTCACATTTAAAGGGCTTTTCACCAGTGTGAATTCTTAAATGTCTCTTAAGAGCAGAACTATTTGATGAACTGTAGGAACAAGTGTCACATTTAAAAGGTTTTTCACCAGTGTGAATTCTTAAATGTCTCTTAAGAGCAGAACTATTTGATGAACTGTAGGAGCAAGTGTCACATTTAAAAGGCTTTTCACCAGTGTGAATTCTTAAATGGATCTTGAGTACCCAAATTTCTGATGCACTGTAGGAACAAGTGTCACATTTAAAGGGCTTTGTGTGAATTCTTATATGTCTCTTGAGTTCGGAAATTTCTGATGCACTGTAGGAACAAATATCACATTTAAAGGGCTTTACACCAGTGTGAATTCTTAAATGTTTCTTAAGAGCAGAACTATCTGATGCACTGTAGGCACAAGTGTCACATTTAAAAGGCTTTTCACCAGTGTGAATTCTTAAATGGGTCTTGAGACTCCCAATTTCTGATGCACTGTAGGAACAAGTGTCACATTTAAAGGGCTTTACACCAGTGTGAATTCTTAAATGTTTCTTAAGAGCAGAACTATCTGATGCTCTGTAAGTACAACTGTCACATTTAAAAGGTTTTTCTCCAGTGTGAATTCTTAAATGAATTTTAAGTTTGTGATGCACCTTGGTTTGATAAGAACAAAATGTACACTGATACTTTTCCTCTCTCTCTCTGGTATTAATATATTCTTTGTTCATGAAGTCAGCTGCAGTCATTTTCTGTATGTTCACTCTTCTTTCTGATTTATTTTTACCCATCTGAAAAACAATGACCTCATTCAACATTTTTTTATAAAACTCATTCCCCCATTGAAATTATTCATACATCATACTAATAATAATGATGATGATAATAATAATTATGCTCATCAAGTAAAAAAATTTTAACTTTTAACTATTTTTACTTTGTTAGAATTTAAAGTTAAAATTAACTCTCTCAATTTCAACCTTGACTTTACCCAAATCTGAAGTTTATTCTACTTCCTGGTTAAAAAGCAAGGCTAATTTCTGTTAAAGAAAGCTTCCCAACACAAACAAAATTCAAATTCATAAATGAAGAGTCAAAACCAAAGTACCAAAACTTCTACTGGATGGATGGGCTGATTGAATTTTATCTGTCTATATTTTAACTGTCCTAAAATTTTTGCTTGCTTTGAAAAATGATATAAAGTTTAAATCCTGAGATTTGTTTACAGTTCAATTTTGTCTGACTAACTTTGAGTGATGAAATCAAAATTTAATTTTGAATTTTACTGTACTTTGAATTCTGAGTAACTGAATTAGTTTAAGTTTCATTTTCACTTCCATTTTGCCTTTTGACTTCTGAATTTAAGTTAGGACTCAAGTCAGTCACAGTTAATGATAAAACTCAAACTTAAAGATGAATAATAAAAGCATCAAATGAAGTGTGACAAATCTGGCTTACATAAAGTTCCTACTTCGTACACCTAAAAGGAAATCTTAAATGAAATATGCATCTTAAATTTTTTACATTAAAAAAAATTCTATATTTCAATGAAGAGAGCCTCAAGCTTAAGGCAAAAGGTATCAGGAGTAGCAATGTTTCACTCCAATCACTGGAGAATTCTCAAGCTTGAGAATGCTCCAGTGATTGGAGCAAAACGTCACTAACTCCTGCTTTCCTTTTCCTGCATGAAATATGTCAACACTGAACCAAAACCATGATTTTGCTAGATTACATAAATTATTTAAAATTAATTTCCACTTTCTCATTGGCTGCGCACAATGTGAGGAGAAAATTGTAGATACCAGTCAATCAGAGAAGTACTGTAGGGGGGAGATATAAAGGATAGGCAGTGCTGGAACTCCCATTTCTCCTGTCACTGGCCTCCTGAGCTGATCTTTTTCCATATCTCATCTACCTTGTGAGCAGTCCAGCATACTCACACACACACACTTCACATAATCTTCACTTCATATACATGAATCTTACACAACAATCATTTCAAAATTTATATATATAATATACGTATATATAAAAAGAGGCAACTTCAAGAGACTTGGAGTCCTCTGGGGAGGAGACTGTGAATGTCCCCAATCTGACTCCTGACTTCTGCTGATACTAGAAAAACACACCCAGGCACTGGGGTTGGATCTGCTACTGCCCAATCAAGGTGTTCTGGGCCTCTGCCTGATTCACTTTTCATAAATTTCTGCAACATTTTCACCTTTACTTTCTCTCATTTTACTAACACCCCTGGTAAACTAGTTAACAACTTCTCTATCCTGAATGACCTTGAGCAGATTGTCCAGCACCTTACTCATATCCCTGATTGCCTTAGGGATAGGCCCAGGCCCAACATTCTGGATTTATTCCCAACATCTTTCTTCTTCTTACTCTGTCAAACTTTTTTCTGTTGGGCTCCTCCAACCACAATCTTATATCTGTTCCCTGTCCTGTCACTCCAATTCAGCCTTTGGATCCTCTGCAGAGGGGGCACCTTTGGCATTTTGGCACTGCTGATTGGGAGGCCCTTGGGCAGTACTTCTGATTTCACATGGAATGATTACTGCTTCGATGGCTGGGGCCCTTCCAAATGTACTGATTGCATCACAGAGATGATTCTCACAGAGATGATTCTCTCAGACATGAAGGCATACATTCCATATTCTATTCCTACTACTAATTGAAAAAAAACAAAAAAAAAAACCTTGATTTAACTTTACTAGTTCTAATGCTATCCACAAAAGAGAGAAGGCTTTCAGAAGATATTGTCACCATCGAACTCAACTCTCACTTAAATTATATTTCTGCCCAGAATTGTGCAAAATCTGTTCTTTAACACACCAAAAATTCTTTCATCTGATAAAAATGAGAAAACTTGGCTAAATTCCAGAAAGAACAAGAATAATTAGAATTGGATAAGAACCTCTCCAACAACTTTACTTACTCTTCTCTCCCTCTTTTCCATTCCAATTGCTCAGTTTCCATCTCTTCTGACAAAACTGAACTCTTTGCTCAAACTTTCATGTCCAACTAAACCATGAACAATTCCAGTGCTGTTCCTCCATCTCCTCCTCCCTCTGACTTTATTATGTCAGAAATTAGAATCTTTAACAAAGATGTTTTTTCTGCCCTATCTGGGCTCAACTCTAAGAAGGTGTACAGTCCTGGTGTTCCTAATATTGTTCTCAGGAACACTACTTCTGTGCTGACATCCTACTAATGCAAACTCTTTCATCTGGTATTTTTTTATTCCTGATGAAAGTTTACTTTCATTCAGCCGCCTGTCCCAAAGAAAAAAGACTGCTCTCAACCTTCCAACCATTGTCCAGTTGCTTTCATTTCATGCCTTTCTAAATTTTTTTTGTGTATCCTTAATAGGAAGATTCTTAAACACCTCTCTTCTCATAATCTTTTCAGATCATCAGTATGGGTTCTGCAAGAGATGTTCTACTGTGGAACTTTGGTGAAACTTTTGCTATTGCACTAGACATATCAAAAGGTTCTGACAGTCTGACACAAATCTTTAATTTTCAAACTGCCAACCTTCACTATCATTCTATCTGTGCCTTCATTCCTAATTTCCTTTCTGGTCAATCTATAGCTGCTCTATAGATTACTGGCCATCTTCCTTGACAGTAGATGGCCACTGTTCTTCTCCTGAAGCTATTAAGTAGTGTTCTTCAGGGTTTTGTCCTGTCACCCACCCTTTTCCTTTTATATATCAATGATCTATTGCACATCCTACCCTATCCACTTCCATGCCAATGATACCACTCTTCACTTATCCACCCCTTTATAAGGCATTCCTTTCAACAGTCACTCCATGCTTTGTGTAGAATGACAATGGTCCACATGACCTCTGACCTTTCTGCTATCTCTGACAGGTAGAGAAAAATATTGTGGCTTTCAATGCCTCAAAAACTCAGTTCCTCCATCTGTCTCTTCATCACAATCTTCCACACAACTATTCCTTACCTTCAACAACACACAACTCATTCCTTCCACTTCTCTTAACATTCTTGGTATTTCCTTTTCTCATAATCTTTCCTGGAAAGATCACATATACTCTCACTCCAAAACAGCTTCTAAGAGGTTAGGTGTGCTGTAGCACCTCAACAGTTTCTTCACTCCTAAGAAGTTGCTGTTTCTGTATAGGAGTCTTGTCCATCCCTGTATGGAATACACTTCTCATGAGTGGAGTGGCTCAACCCACACAGCCCAACTTCACTGGGTGGAATCAAAGGCTTTTCATCATCTTATCAATTCCCTGCATCTTAATGACCATCTTCACTCTGTCTCTACCACAATGTTGCCACTCTTTCTCTCTCTTTATTATCACTATTGTAACAGACGCTACTTTTCTGAACACACTAACTGCATGCCTCCTTCTTTAAGAAGAACATGCAACACCAGACTTTCTACACATTCTCATTCCTTTTCTCTCTGGTGCTACTCTCTCTGAGCAACTGATACAATGAGCAAACCAACAATCTTCCTCAAACCACCTTTCCTCCTGTCTATGACCTCCAATCTTTCAAATGCAGAGTGTCTAGACATCTCCAAAACCCTGAACCTTGATTTTGGTGCTCTCCTCACATTAGTAGATAAGGAAGGTAGGGGGCTTTCGCGATAACTTCCCCTTGGCCCATCCTTCCTGCATAAAAAAAGGCTATTTACTTGAATACTCATTGCACTAAAGTCAGCAATTATGGCAAATCCACACACTACAAGATGAGAGCAAGTTACACAAGTCCACAGGCAACAATGGACAATGTGACACTGAGTGAGGGAGATTGAGGAAGTGTGCAGGCTGTGTCACCACTCCATCCACACCAACTGCAGAGTGGAGTCCGTGTGCACTTACATTGGTTGCATAAGCTTCGCACATCCAACCTAGCCAGTTGCATAACTGCAAATTTTTCTCACACAGAGTGGTAGAAGTAGGGTCATTGCAGAATAGCAAAATCACATTAAGAAAAGTTGTCTAAAGCAAGGGTGACCTGTACTGGGCTTTTGCTAAAAAATTTTAGTCAGGCTGAATTTGGTGTATGTGTGTGTGTGTGTGTGGGGGGGGGGGGTCATAGCCATCCTACGCAAAGCATGGAGCAACTGTTGACAGGGATGCTTTGCAAAACTAGGGTAGAAGTGGAGTGAAATCAGTGGCATAGGAGTAGATATGAAAGAAAGTGCTACTTAAAAAAAGATCATTGATAAATAAAAGGAAGAGAGTTGATGGCAGGTCAGAACCCTGATAAACCACTGTTAATAGCTTTAGTGGCCATCTACAACAGCATCTATAGAATCAGCCAGAAAGGAAATCAGAGATGAAGACTGATGAAAAGATAGAAACTGAAGGAGGACAGTTTAGAAATTAAAGATCTGTGCCAGACTCTTAATAGTTTGATATATCTACCACATGAGCAAAGGTTTCACTGAAATCCTGAAAGGAGGATGACCAAGAGTCAAAGATATGCAAGAAGATCACTAGTAGAATGCCCCTTCTGGAACCCATACTGAATCTGAAAGAAGAGTATGGAAAGTGGTGTTTAAGACTCTTCCTATTAAGGATAGATCCAGCAACTTTAGAAAGGAAAGTCAAAGTAACTAGTTGATAGTTGGAGGGTTGAGAGAGGTCACCCTTTTTTGAGACAGACTGAATGAAAGAACTTCCAGAAGGAAGGAAATGTATCAGATGAAAGACAAAGACACAAGAGTTTGCCAAAAAAGGGTGTCAGGACAGAAACACAGTTCTTGAGAACAGGAGGAACACCATCAGAACTGTACACCTTCCTCAAATTGAGGCCAGATAGGGGAGAAAGAACATCTTTGGAAGAGATTCTAATTTCAAACATAATAAAGTCAGAGGGAGGAAGAGATGGAGGAACAGCACCTCCTCTTGGGAGGATCCAAAGATCAAATTGGAGTGATAGGACAGGAAATGGATACAAGATTGTGGTTGGAGGAGCCCAATGGAGAAATAAATCCAGAATGTTCGGCCTATCTCCAAGGTAATCAGGGATATGAGTAAGATGCTATACAATTTGCTAAAGCTCATTTAATAAAAAAGTTGCAAGCTAGTTCACCAAGGATGTTAGTGAAATGATAGAAGCCAATAGTGAAATTTCCAAGAATGGAGATTTCAGGAAAAGGAGAGAGATAAGAATGTATTCCACTTTGGAAGCAAGGTGGTCAAAGATTTTGGAGAGAGGGAGACAACAAAGATGCATTTAGTTTGAGATTGGCATGCAAGCCTAAGCCAGAGGGTACAGAATTTGGAGGATTTGAGTCCGAGAATTATCTGTACAATTTTTGGCTGTTATTAAAAGTCAACCATGAAGTATAGAAATTCCAGTGTTGTCCCATTTTACAGAGAATCTCATTAAGTTTTTTCTGATACCAAGTTTTGACAAGTTTTTTAGAAATTCCAGTGTGTCTGAACATTATCTGTACAATTTCATCTTTCAATAAAATTCTTGATAAAACACGTAAAATTCTTAAACAAGATTATTTAGAATCTGTATTTTCAAAAGTTTCTTTTATTAAAGTAACATTGTTACAAACATTCGATATGTGCACCATTAGTGATTCGCAAAACATCCAATCGATACTCCAAATGTTGCCATGTACGCTGCAGCATATCCACATCAATTCGCTCAATAGCAGCTGTGATTCTTGCTTTTAAATCATCAATGTCTGTCACCCACATACATTTCTAAAAAACTTGTCAAAACATGGTATCAGAAAAAACTTAATGAGATTCTCTGTAAAATGGGACAACACTGGAATTTCTACATTTCATGGTTGACTTTTAATAACAGCCAAAAATTGTACAGATAATTCTCGGACACCCTGTATATGTATATATATATATATATTATAGGGTGTCCCATAAGTCTGGCATCATAGGGAAAATAGTAAACAAAGGCAAAACAAAAGCTTTTATTTACAGAATGTGCTCAATATGTCCACCATTGTTTTCAATACACAAATTCAGACGTGATACCCAGATACCCAGTCAGCAAGCACACAGTAAATGATGTCAGGAGTAATGGTGTTACATGCCCCAATAATGCACTGCTGCAAATGTTCAACACTCCTAATTTTCTCTGCATATACCAGCGCTTTCAAGTGTCCCCAGAGATAAAAAATCTAGTGGCCTGAGATCCAGGCTTCTAGGTGGCCATTCCACAGGCCCTTGACGTCCTATCCAATGACCAGGTAATTGTTGGTACAGGTATTCCCTTACTTGGGTGCTGTAATGTGCAGGAGCGCTGTCTTGCTGGAACCATGTTGGGAAATTTCCTTCTTTGTTCAAGACACTGGGAAATGCTTCATCCTTGAGCATACGTAGGTAGGTGCCTCCAGTGACATGTTCATCGAAAAAGAGGGGGGCCTATGATGCGATCCTTCCAAATGCCACACCATACCATCACCCAAGATGCACCTTGTTCCTTTGAAGAGGTATACCAGTGAGGGTTGTTTTGAGACCAGTAGTGGGTGTTCTGTCGATTTACCTCACCATTTCCATAAAAAACAACTTCATCACTGAACAGAATGGTGGATGGGAAATTGGCATCCTGAGCATATTGTTCCATAGCCCATTCACAAAATTCCATCCGCCAGTCAGGATCATCTTCGCTTAATTTCTGTAGGATCTGAAGTTTATATGGATGCCATTTGTGAGCCTGAAGAACGCGATGGATGCTACTTTTCGACACTCCTGTCTCAGTGGACAATCGCCGAAGAGACTTATTGGGACTTCTGTTAAAATGAGCCAGGATAGCAGTCGCTGTATCATCATCAGTGGACCTCCTTGAAGGTCCACTGCATGGTTTATCTTCTATGGATCCTGTTTCCTTAAACTTTGCAACAAGTCTGCTAACACAACTCTGTGTTATTGGCTCACAATCTGGATGCAGTCTGTTAAATTCAGCAGCAGCCTCTCTTTGACTCCAATTTCCTATGAGTAGAATTATCTGGATTTGTTCTTCCTTGCTCACAGACATTATGGCCTGTAGAAAGAGAAAAATATGAATTATGGTTTGTAGAAATAAAAAAATATAAATTTTTCCTATGATGCCGGACTTATGGGACACCCTGTATATATATATATATATATATATATATATATATATATATATATATATATATATATATTAGGGTGTTTCATAAATTAAAAGTTTGGAAAAATTTTAATCCACATGGATCCCCTTGTTCCATTTGCTGAGGAGACTGATAAACCGAAGTATTAATTCAATAGTTTAAAGTTTACGGGTCCCCAGTTTGATGCTCTGGCAGATCATAAACGGAAAAAATTAAACAAAAATCTGTCAATGAATTTTTATTCAACAAACAAGTACCATTTCACTACACATTTTCACAGATACAAAAAACATAACCACTTCTTGGAATCATTTGTCCATGAAATCCTTCTTGGTTTTATTCGGGTATTTCGCCCTATGCTGCATCACAGTTTTGAGCAAATACTGCTTCTGCTCTTCGTCAGAGAACAGTTGAACTCTTTGGTGAGCGCGATGGCTCTTTCGGCCCGATCGTTGACGACAGAGATTTTGTTAACAGTTGCCGCTGCTTGCTTGAAGCCCTCTACTTCAGTCCACTCAGCAACTGGCTTTTTCAAGAATTCTGTGTCCAAGTCGAATGCATGGAAGAAAGCCATCGTCTTTCCTGTCACGAACTCCGCCAGGTGTTTCGAGGCAAGATTCCTGATGTTCTTCCCTTGGGGTCGCTTGAGTTCCTTTTTCGATGCGGGCTTACCCAAACTGACGACCATCTGAGCCTTTTCTTCATCTGCCACATCTGCGTCGAAGAACGCCATGGCAATAAGAGTCTCAGAGATGTACCATAGGTGTCGAGACATGGCTTCTTGCGCAGCGTTAACACACGAATATCCCGACATGGCAAAGGCTTCCGCGTCACGCAGAAATTCCAGATCAACTGCGGCAGCCTTGCTTGAGGTTGCAGCACGAGTCCAACTTTGGATGTAGATGAGGGACACGAAGAGACCTACGGCTGTCAGAGCTTCCAACTTGTGACTTGACATCTTGAACTGCTTCTTCAGTAGAATTACTTTCAAGGAGTAGATGGCTATCGCCATCCATCGAGCGTGATGGTAAGCGCCAGGGGCTCTGAGAGGGAAATCCACCACTTTTGCTTCTCCCAGGAAGATGAGAACCAACTGTAGCAGTTCCTTGTAGTCATCGCGCTGATGCGACGTGCTCACCATCCCTCTCACCAGCAGGACTGACTTCTCCCTCAGTTCCCTCATAGAGTCATTGACTTGAGCAAAATCGTACGGCTGCACGTCCAACCGGTCGATGAACTTCCATTGTGCCTGAAACCTCTTGAAAATGGGTATATCGGGGCCACTTGAAGGGCCGTATGCACGCTTGAAGACGGAGCTGAGGATGACTTCATAGATGTGATGCTGACAGGGGAAGTACATGAGTTCTCTGCCAAGACCTTTCTCAATCAGGACGCAGGCCCCGATATGAATCCCGGTGTTCGACGCTGTCGTGTCGAAAGACAGTCCCCGCACGCGCTCTTCCATCCTGTGTTCCTTGACCAAATCCAAGCAAACTCGCGCGATCTTCTCGTCGGTTCCGGACGTCACCTTAGGAACGCCGAGCAACTTCTCCTTGCCATCGCCAGAGACGAGGACGGCGATCCGGTCAACGCTCTCCTTCCATTGCTCATTGTCAGGTAGGAGCTTACCGTCCCAATGCAAGACAAGAGGCTGACCAGGACAAACTTCGTCGGATTGATAACTTTCAGCAGCCACCTTCCTGAGAGCCTTGCGTGTGCAGTACATGGTACTGGCAGAAATGGACAGTTCATCCAAGTCAAAACCTAGTGATTTAGCCACTGCAGCGTACGACATAGCTGAATCGCGGTACAAAATATTCAGCCGATCGTAGGTAGTCGTCACATCCTGTGAGATCAGATTCCTGCGTCGCTTCTTGGTATTTCCCTTGGAGGAGGATGGAAAAACTTCCACAGTTGGGTCAA